>FR990013.1:5900058-6092558 GCA_905404135.1 Hesperia comma
CCTACGATTTATTAATAAATTCATTTATTGTTTGAGATTATATAAGTGATATTGACTTCCGATTTAATTGTAAAGTGGGGTTGAGAGTAGGATATAAATATGGCGGACTAAGGCAGTGCAGGTCATTAATTTTGTAACGGTTCTAAGGGGAAGTTCTGCCCGAATGTATACTTGTAAAGATAATTGGTAGTTAAATGTAATAATGTACAAAGTGTAGAGAATGTGTATATGCTGTAATAAACTACATGAAAAGATGTTGCTGAAGTTTATTTTTGTGAAATAACTCATCGATAGGGAAGTTCATCGTCCTTGCTGCAGCCAGTGTGATAGCCATCATCACACTTCAGAAGTGGGGATATTTTCCTTTACAGCCCATATTATCTTGGTCAAAGGAACGGAGATTTTTTTTTGACACGTCATCCATGTCTACCAAACTACTCGCTGGCATGCGGCGGGGACTTCTTGTGATCGAAGGAACAAAGAAACGAACAGGTACGTCATATTCATTTTGTCTTAATCGAAGGAAGTGGTCTTTCTTAGAAGGTTATAAAATCTTATGACAGTTCTTAAATATTGAATGTTTTGGTTAGTGGTTGCTGACCCGTTACCTAACGATAGGTATATCTACACGACAACACAGCACTTGTACGTATTCACATGGAAAATAATAGTAATAACAATAATTGTCTTGTTGCTATCTAAAGTGAAATGACACCAACAACAAAATCCTCTTTATTATACGCCAAAACATATTACATGATCACAATATGTGTTTAAAGAATTTATTCTCACAAAGACTACAGTCACTTACATGAGAACTTAAAAATATAACATAATGCACTTATACAATCGTTCGCAAAATTAATACTTAAAACATAATGAATACAGTATACATATTACCCGTAAAGATAATTTAAACATGATTCTCAATAATGTACTGACTTAATTTTCTTTTGAAATCTTTCCACTTTGTTATTTTATTTTCAACAACTGAGGGTATTTTATTGTAAAGTTGTGCTCTTTCAAAAGTAATTGTTTTTTGCCGTAGTTTGTTCTTATTCGGGGTAGAACTAAATAACTCAATATCACACAGAGATTAGTGCAACAGGCGGCCTTATCACTAAATAGCGATCTCTTCTAGACAACCTATTAAGCTGAATACATAAATAACTTTGGAAACAGGGTAGGGCGTACAATTGAGCTATAGAAAACAGAATAGTATTTTCAAAAGTAAATGCAAAAAGGAAATAAATAACAATAAGACTGTGTGGTTAAAATAAAAACGATCGATCTAATAATATCAAGCCGTTATCTTGCATAATAAATAAATCTGTGTGACTACTATATAAAAAAGTGTCTACATGGCAGATCTGTGTGACCACTATGAAAATTCTGTGCGTCTACTTGGCAGATTTTTTTTTTTTTTTTTTTTTATGGAATTAAGATAGCAAACGAGCATGCAGTACCACCCTTCCCCTGCCGCCCATAACAACTGTGACCGACCTAGAACTAGACTCAAAGGGACTAGGATGGTTAGTCCAGTTAGTAGATGGTGTTAGAATATTAGTTGGTTAGTTTGTTAATAAGTGCGAGGACAGGGTATGTTAGTGATAATTAGTCCTGTTAGTTAATGTTAGTAATAGTCCAATTAGTTATTGTTAGTATGAGTCTTGTTCCACGTTTTTACGGCTACAATAAAAATACTGTGTGTTTACATGGTGAATCTGTGTGGCTTGTATAAAAATGCTGTAGAACTGCATGGAGATCTATGTGGCTACTAAAGAAATGCTGTGTGTCCCCATAGTTAGGTTGTACGACTATTGGCAGATCTGTGTGACTTCTATGAGAATTCTGTGCGTCTACTTGGCAAATTTGTATGGCTACTATGAAAATACTGTGTGCTTACATAGTGGATCTGTGTGGCTACTATGAAAATGCTGTAGAACTGCATGATAGATCAATGAGGTTACTTAAGAAATGCTGTGTGTCCCCACAACCAGGTTGTAGGGCTATTATGAAAAAGTAGTAAAACCTTTATCATCTTCCCAAAGGTACTCTGGAAGAAATCGCAATTTTGATATAGCCTTTTCTGCACAAGTAAAATAAATTGCAATATTTTTATTCCAATTTGTTGTTATGGTGTGCAATAAATTGTAATAAATAAACGAATAAAATTAAAATACGAAATAGATTAACTTAAGTAGGTAAAAAGGATAAAAAGAAACAAGCGCTCAATAGTAAGTTGCAATAAGTTTTTATTGAACATGCGATAATGTTATTTTTTTGTTTGTTGTAATGATTTTGCGAATTAGATTGGACCTCTTTTAACATACATTCTGGTGTGACAACATATCTACATAATACACTTTTGACATAAACATGATCTGGTAGCACGCTCAGGATTGACTGCAGCCAAATCCTCATTTACCGACTTGCTTTACAATAACATATACGCTGAGTATTGTAAATAAGTTATAGGTCAACCTATCATCACTGTTGTAGAGTAATATGTTTAACGTATCTATGTATTATACGTATGTATCTTATATTTAATATTTGGTATCTATTGACGAAAGCTAGAGCATAGCTATATAGCATAGCTATAGCATAGCTATAGCTATGGCTAATTGACTTTCTCATGAAAGAGGGAATTTGACAAAATAGTCTATATTATTTATTGTTACATGGGTCATGAATATTTAATGAGTAATTCAAATCAAATAATTACGTAACAACGTGCTATGTGTGCCGAAATAAAATTAATAGACTGTATATTTCATGGTCTTAATTAGTCACCATATTTATTGAAGGAAATTTTGGGTTCAATCCAATTATGCTCTTGATTTATTAATTTATTTATGTATCGTTATTCACAATAATATACAATACGCAAACTCGAGCCACCTAATACATTTATTTTGTGATATACCTACCTATTTATATTACAATTTTCAATTAATTGGTATATTACTTACAACGCATGTTGAATAATTCAACACAATTATTTTCATCACGTATTATCTCTAAAATTATGCCAATTAATAATTTTGTCAAGTAAATACGTCAATTCGTTTAGTCATAATCATTCTATAATAATGATTTACTAAGATATGATTATTACTCTGTTTATTAAGAAATTTATATGAAATACACTTAATGCATTAGGACGTAGCACCTGTAATGTTAATAATAATAATTTGTAATAAATAAAAAAATACGCAATTGAAGGTGTTACTTTATGTGTTAATGCTGCAAATATTATTTCAATAAAATAATTGCATAAGTTCCTATATTCATTCAAGCATTATATTTACAACACAATGAAACAAAAATTTAAAACAAACAAGATTTGTTTTAGCTTTATTTTCAATAGATATTAAGTAATGGTTATTTACTCCACTTATATCACCTTCTTATATTATTCATTTGTTAAGGTTCTTCAACAATATATTATTAGAATTTAATTTATAGGAGATTAAAACTTATTGATTATATAAGTGCAATGTGATCATGTCCCTTACCTACAGCAGTACACATCACTCATTAGTCATAAATAAAATTATTACATGTATATAGAATAAATAGATGCTGCTATTTATGCTTACAACATATGAAAAACAAAAAACAAAACAAATAAATATAATATAATCAGTTCTTGACGATTTCATATAAGTGCACCAATACAATCATTTCAATTACATACTATTACATTAACAAAGTAAAAATACTTCCTCATGGGCATTTATTAACTTTACACCTTGTTATATTATTAAACTCCTTAATTGTATTTGCCACAGGATTATATATCTTTCACCAATCATCACATGACCAACCACACGTTCACATTTATTACACACACGTTAATATTTACTATTATTACTAGTTCACATATATAGTACAGCCATCGTATATAACGTCATTTGTATATGTTTGTGTCCTTGTATATGTTTGTGCTCTTTGACGTCCTAGTATTTATGAGAAAACGGAGTCGGTTCGCATAACAGTTTGAATTTGCCTCTAAAATGGTCGCTCCCAGTTTTTAACCTACATGTTATTGTATAAAGCAACTCACAATATTACACAACAAAATTAAAACATTACATACTTTCGTCTGTAACAACAAGAATAAAATACTTATTATGTATATGTACCATAATTTAAATAAAAAAAAAGTACTTCAACACACTTCAACATTAATATTTGTAATCTGTAGTGTAAAGCGAATTATTTTTTTGTTATTTATTTTGTTTTAAATCTACCCTCAAAAGTTCGTGGAATTATTTCTGACTAATAACGAGAAACAACCGCTCTCTTGATAAGTCCATGTCAGAAGAGTATATTTAGACATTTTTATTTTATGGTGTTCATTTAAAATTGGTAATTGTGCCTGATTGCTGTATGTGTGTGTGATTGCTACTCTGATTCGTGATGGACATGCAAAAGGAAAAATTTATTGATGAAATACAACCCTTTAGGTAGTGTTTATATCAAAATAATATGAATTAAATAATTAAATAATTATTAAGTGCGACCCAGATTATAAACTAAAAATTACACAAAGGGGATTCAGTTGCTAAGTGCGCGTTCTCTATTCTGGTGCTTAATTCTTGTACAATTACGAACTAGATTAACTCGGTTTAACTAATACTTACAGTATTTGTAATAATTATGTATCTACTGTTTAAAGTCATAGGTACGTGGAAATAATAAGTTTTAGAAAAACAGGATAAATTGAAAACAATGTAGGTACAAGCTGTGTAAATGAAATTAAGAGCTGTGTGAATGAACTGTGTGAATGAAATTAAAAGCTGTGTGAATAGAATTAAAAGCTGTTTGAATGGAATTAAAGGCTGTGTGAATGGAATTTAAACCTGTGTGAATGGAATTAAAAGCTATGTGAATTATATTAAAATCTGTGCGAATTAAATTGAAAGCTGTGTGAATCTATTAAAGCTGTCAAAATAAATCAAATTTGTGTAAGTTACATTAATAGCAATGGGATGAAATAAATAAATAAACTTTCTATCCTATACGTAATAAAACTTTAACTGATCGGTGTCTGTACATGGCAATAAATTTAAAAATTCATAATAATATGAGGTCTTTATTTAATCAAGAGAACCCAAAACAATGTTTTGCCATTTTGTCTATTTGTCTGTAGGTTTGTGCACATTAATCCTCTAGAATTGCTTATCCGATTTGAATGCATTTCTATTTTGATGGGCTTCACTTAACTTTCAAGTTATGTGTTGGAAGAAAATATAAACTGTAAATAAAAGTTGTATAAATAGAAAAAAATATGCAATTGAGAATACAAACGTCACCAAAGAAAAATAAATATCATTTTATTTAACTTTTATTGACAATAAAGCCCGATTATTATTTATTACTTAGTACATGTGGCGAGCTTGTACGTGACAAGATGTTATTTGTAGTAATTACAAGAACCAGTTACTCGTTCGGTGTTTCAATTTCAGATGCCGCCGTAGACCGGTGACAAATCGGGACGCGAGCAGACTAGCAACGATGACCTAATGATGACCGCCGTGAGACACGACAGCTGCAGGATGGCCGAGTGTTACAAGCTCTACTTCCGGCACCCCGATATAACCCAACATTAATTATTAATTACAATAACTGTATAATTGTTTGTATAATAATTCTGTATATAATAATTTATTCCTACGATTTATTAATAAATTCATTTATTGTTTGAGATTATATAAGTGATATTGACTTCCGATTTAATTGTAAAGTGGGGTTGAGAGTAGGATATAAATATGGCGGACTAAGGCAGTGCAGGTCATTAATTTTGTAACGGTTCTAAGGGGAAGTTCTGCCCGAATGTATACTTGTAAAGATAATTGGTAGTTAAATGTAATAATGTACAAAGTGTAGAGAATAATGTGTATATGCTGTAATAAACTACATGAAAAGATGTTGCTGAAGTTTATTTTTGTGAAATAACTCATCGATAGGGAAGTTCATCGTCCTTGCTGCAGCCAGTGTGATAGCCATCATCACATATATTATGGAGAATAGTGTACTATATAATATGTAACAACATTGATCTCATGTATTGTGAGAAAAATAAAACTAATCTATTTATGTGCACTATAATCTATAATATAATAAAAAAAGGGTATGGGACTGAATGATTGACGTTTATGTAAAATGAGCTCGCAATTTCTCCGCAGAGAAGAAACTGGTTTTCAAATGATTTCATGATTGCAGATTTCCACAAGATGAACAATTAAATAGTAGATTGTATGACAAGGGTGCAAAGTAATATTTTTTCGGCGAGGGCGTTTTTTGAATCCAGAGCGAAGTGAGGGATTCTAGAGTAGAATCCCGAGCGTAGCGAGGGATTCTTTAGTAGAATCCCGAACGTAGCGAGGGATTCAAAGTACGTCGCCCGAGCCAAAAATATACTTGCACCCGAGATACACTCTACTTTTCATCACCCACTATGAGAAAATAATATATACCTATATAATAGAAAATAATAGAAAATAATACGTAAAAATGCACGAAAACTTAATTTTAATTTGAAAACGAAATCTTAATTTGATTTCTTTTTTTATTATTCAGCTGGCGGGGCCCTCGCGTCGTACCAGACATTCTTTATTCAAACAATATTTGCGTTCGATTTCTTTAGCGCAAAATACTAAAATGTTCTAAATTCAAAATAGGACGGAAAAGATCTAGCCGGCAGGAAAAGTTGTATGAAAATTCATTCCCGCCCGCTGAATAGAAAACAGCAACTTTAGAACCCCTTATGTCCGAACCAAGTCGTCTTTTTCGAATAGGTGTGATGAAAAAATATTTGGGTGAAGGCTATTCACAGGGAAAATTGGAAGCCAACACAGTACTCCCGCATTTGTTCTAAACATTTTACAAACGATTGTTATATGGAAGGTAGAACAAAAAGATTCCTTCGAAGAACTGCTATACCAACAGTGTTTGAAAATTATCCTACATATATACAAAAGGTTTTTGTTTAAATTATTATTAAATTTAATGCTTCCATTTGCCTAATGAATAAATATGGAAATATCTGATTTAAACATGATTGTACTTAAGATTTCTTTAAGTAGTTTAAGTGATCCGGTTATTAAAAACAATTTTTATTTTATAGGAATCTACAAAACTGGCTAGAGACAATATCATAGATTTAAGAAGAAATACAAGCTGCTTACTAAGGCAAAGACAACTAGCCACAGACCTTCAACCTTCAACTTCAAAAGAAGTGTGTAAACCAGTACGTACTCTGAGTGAGCCCTCTGATGGTGACACTCCAAGAAAGAGAAAGCTGAAGAAAATTCTTGCAAAACAGCTAAAACTGTCTGCATCTCGTCTCAAAAGATTAAAAAGTTTACAAAAAAATGCCGTAAATTTAAACGCAGAATATTATCATTGGAAAATGTCCTAAGTGAATTAAAATCAAAATCTATGAAAGTTCCCAAAGATGATTCTAGTTTGATTAGTTCACAAAGCTATTGTGATTGCACATATCATTGAAATTGATATAAAAAATATAGTTTAATATTTTTTGGTTTATATCTGAGAAGAAAAGACAAAGTTTATTTTATGTTACATTTTTTATTTTATTTTTTGTTTGTGAAAAAGACTCATAATTTGTTCATTATAATCTTTGTTGTTTTGATAAGATACTAAAATAGTTTTTACATACATTAAACGTTTTTCTTTTATTTTATAATAATCCTCCTCAACAAAATGCCTCATACATGTTTTAATCACAAATAATTTAATGGGGGACTTTGCTACGCCACGCGTGTACTTGTTCAGGTCTTTAATAGCAAGTGTTGCTAAGGGCTAGGTACTTATAAGGCTAAACTAATTGTATCAAATTTCAGTCTTAGCAAAACTGGTGACTTGTACATGGGTAGATGTATTAAAATCTATATGTAATAAAATTCCGACACAATTAACGAAAATGCCATACTGTAAAATTAAAACTCACGTTAAAAGCATTCTTATGACGAAAGGTTAAACGGAACAGAAACGAACGAAAGGTTAAAGACAAACTTGATGATAATTTTAAAGATAAAACGGTTTAGACGTGAGTTTTGTATTTTAGCCATAAGTAATACCCGTAGTATTCAATCTGTAACTGTCAGTAGGAAAAGCAACTCCTTGGGAGTTTCTTGTCGCTTCCTCTTCCAAGACCACACAGCGTAGGGATTTGTTGAAGCGATGGCGTAGTTTGACTTTCGAAAAGTGTTTGTAAAAACCTACTTCGAATAAACGTTTTTCATTCTGATTTTCTTTTACTTCTAAAAATATTTCGCCCTATTTATTTTTCATAAATCATAAATAGAAATGAATATGACTAATGACTTAAAATGTAACAATTGAATGCAGCTGACTTAACTCATAAATACAATCCCAAAATGTAACGTTGTTTTCTTTATAATTCAATCTATCGATAGAATCAATTTTCCCGTACACATCACTAATTGATGCCGTGTAAAAACGGCGACCTCAATGTTTGACGTACATATGGATTATATATGTTTATCTCTTTCTGTCACGAGCGGACGTGCGTAAGTTAAAAGAGTTTCGCTATATAGAAAACATTCGATTTATTACTACCTCTCCATGTTTATCATTACTCTGAGAGGCGACCGATCCAGTCCAAGATGGCAGTGGTGACAGTTTAATCACGTAACGTAAGATGGCGGTAGTAGCAGTTCGATTCCACACGACGTAAGATGGCGGTAGTGACAGTTCTATCACATGACGTTAGATGGCGGTAGTGACAGTTCAATCGCATGACATCTGGTGAACGTTTCACTAGCGCCATAAGGTGCTGTCCGATTCTATTTCCGACATATTTCTACTCGTGTTTTTATAGTTCGTTTTAATAAATATACGCCTTTTTGGCCTTTTATTTACCTCAAATTGATACGTAGGATAGTTATATAGTTAGGTAAATAGGTATAATAGCTTGTAAATAGGTTTTATTTATTTATTTACACTTTATTGAACCTTACATATGTAATGGAACAAAAGGCGGACTTAATGCTAAAAGCATTCTCTGCCAGTCAACCTTAGGGCAGTGGGAGAAAAGAAGAGGGCGGTATCAATAAAGTTCAAAACCTTTCAACACTATAAATGCTAAACAAACAAATAAATGAAATTAGGTAAATATGATATAAGCACTGTAATATATATGTATATATATTGTATTATATATAATATTAATATATAGGTTTATAAATATATATATATATAAATATAAATAATATATAAAAATGCAATATGATACATAAGTGATTGATGACTGATGACAAATTATTGGGAAATATAATAAATGATGGTAATAATAACAAACTAAGAGCCTATTAGTGATCATACACTAATGACAAGTAATGAGCCCGAACCCGATTTTTAAAACAAAACTTACTGCATGGCTTCTTAAGTTCAGGTGGAAGAGCATTCCAAAGACGTATGGCCTGAGCAGCGAACGAATAATGAAGGAAACCAGTACGGTGAGGAGGGACAGAAAGAGCTAAAGTCTCAGAAGAACGAAGCTGCCGGCCATGAGTGTCGCATAAGAATTGAAACTTACATTTCAAGTAATCGGGGGCAAATTCATCAAATAAGATTGAGAAAAGTGTTGTGAGTATCCTAAAGTGCCGTCGCTGGCGAATCGGAAGCCATTTCAGCTGAGCGCGATAAGACGAAACATGATCGTATTTTCGAAGGCAGAAAACAAAACGGATACAATTGTTAATGAGACGATCCAGTTTGTCTAGAAGATCCTCATTTAGATCAGGGTAACACACATCAGCATAATCAATAATAGGGAAGATAAGAGCTTGCACCAATGTAACCTTTATCTTGACCGGAAGAAAATTTCTAAGGCGATTAAGAACGCTTAGCTTTGCAATTACTGACCTGCTTATGTTTTTGACCTGCGTGGACCAACTTAGTGTAGAGTCCATGTACAGGCCCAGGTTTTTGACACTGGATGAAAAGGGAATAATTGTTCCATTTAACGAAACAGGTGTTACAGAACCAGCATCAAGTTTAGCCAACTGCCGACTACTGCCAAAGATGATAGCTTGGCATTTACTGGGATTCACTTTGATACCAAATTTGACAGACCACAGATGTAAGTTGTTTAAGTCCCTGTTTAATTTGTTAATGGCAGAGTTGACAGACACAACATCAGCTTGAACGTAAATTTGAAGATCATCGGCATATAGATGGTAAGAGCAGCCAAGCTGGGTAGACAAAAAATTTATAAAAACGGAAAATAAAAGAGGAGATAAAATTCCACCCTGTGGCACGCCAGCAGCTACGTCGCACCAGTCAGACGTGTTAACACCATGACGAATTGCTTGCTGACGGTCACGAAGGTAGGAAGAAAACCAGTCTAAAGTAGTGGAGGAGAAGTTGAGGTACCCAAGCATAGCAAGGAGGATATCATGGTCAACCATATTGAAGGCGTTGGTGAAGGCGATGGTGTTTTAAATAGATTTTCTAATAGATTATCATGTAATTCAATAAGTTAGAAAGAGATAGCATATAGTCTGAGTGAAATAGGAATAGAGACAAATTGTAAGGCGAAGATAGCTGCAAATAAAGATTTTTCTAGAACGCGCTCGAGTATAAATATTGCGAATCTGGCCGGGCGAAATGGCATTCGGTTTCCGGCGATCTAAGAAGAAACAACTGGAAGAAAACAGGAAGAAAAATAGGAAGAGGCAATAGTGAACAGTGAAATAGTAACGGGCGGCGGCAGACAGGCGCGGGCTAGTCCTAGAATTTGAACGTCAAACTAGTCTTTCATTTCTCCCCCCGCACCTTCCTCACGATATTAGACCGGCACGTGGTAGGCGGATTAGCGGCGTCAATCCCAGCAATAGCAAGTGTCTATGCGCGTCGTATAGTATAGAATAGTTTAATAGTCTGGCACGGGAGCGTCCAATAGTATAGTTCGTGCCCGGCGCGTATAGAACATTTTTTAGTCCTTCGGCAGCCGGATAGTAACGAGTCAGTTATGCCTACCACGCGGAGCGGACGCATGGCCACGCCGGTCGAGGAAGAATCGGAGCAGTCGTCGGGTACCACGGCTACGAGCACCAACACCGTCACCGCCACTACGACGACCGAGCAGTCGGCGGGAACGACTGCAGCCACGTCGGAGCCTGCGGTCACCAAGGAGGCCATCGACGCTGCCATGAAGAATAGCAAACCCGCGACCGTCAAGAGTGCTACGTCGAAAAAACGAGAAAAAGCGCTAGCTCTTACTTACTCAGACTCTTACTTGCTCTTACTTGCTCTTGATTACTCAGGACGATCGTTCTTCCGCGAGTGATTAGTGAACCTTGTGACGTGTGTACTGCGGTTCACGGTGGGAGGAATGTTCAGAACGATCGTAATAGCGTGATAGTGAAATACGTGTACTTACATAGTTTAATCCTTACTAATCCTTACTATCCTTACTAATATTATAAATGTGAAAGTGTGTTTGTTTGTTTGTTTGTTTGTTTGTGACGCTTTCACGTCGCAACAAAGCTATTATATGGTAAGGTTTATGTGTGTGGGGATAGTTAGGAGGATGGAGAGTGACGTAGGCTACTTTTTACCGCGAAAAAACATCCCATTCCCATGGGAAGATCGATGTTTTGTTAGTTGCTAGATATTTATTTTCGGAGTTGTTAATAGATGGCGTTAATAAAATTCATTTGCAAGTTCTGAATTACGCTATCAAATACTACATGTAATTTACTTAAGTCATGGGCAAATGTAATAGGCTACTTTAGCTCTGCCTCGAGAACTCCCCGCTCCTGCTGTATTCAGTGTACCGCCCGCCCGCTGGCACTATCCTGTTGGCTGATGTCCGCAAGTTGCTGGACTCGCCGACACCGGTGGTGGGCGCGGGCGACTGGAACTGCAAGCATCCGGGGTGGAATAGCCTAGCTGCCAACAGAAGTGGAAGGCTACTTTTTGATGCCGCTGAACAGTGATCTCCAGTTTCCTCGAAAATAGAAGCTTCAGAGTAGTGGTTGAAGACGCCGAATCCACCGAGCGTCCGATCGCAGCCGGCGTCCCGCAAGGGAGTTGCCTGTCCCCGGTCTGCTACGCCTGCTACACCGACGACATCCCGGCGGCAGGGGGGCGTCGCTTGCCCTGTATGCCGATGACGTGGCGTACATCACCACGTCGCTGAATAGAACCCACGCCATCGTCAAGATGCAGCGTGCGCTTGATGCCCTCCCCGAATGGCTCGCCGCGTGGAGACTGTCGGTGAATGTCGGGAAGACGCAGGCCGTGAACATAGGAGGATACCTCAACAGGCGGGACCCTACTCTGGAGTTTCACGGACAAGATATCCAATGGGCCCCACAGGCCAAATACCTGGGGGCAAAATCGATGGAAAACTTTCGATGAAGCCACAGGTTACGAAAGCCGTCGCGAATTCCAGAAGCGCGATGGCAGAAACCAGTGCTCTCCTCGAGCCTCCCTCTCGGACTGAAGCTCGGGGTCTACAAGACCTACATCAGATCCCGCCTCACGTACGCGGCACCGGCGTGGTACGCGCTCGCCAGCGAACCGCAGCGCAAGAGGATGCGCGCGGTTCAGGCGATTGCGCTCCGCCGGCTGACTGGTGCGCCGAGGGACGTCAGGAACGCCGTCATCCAGAGGGACCTTCGAGTCGAGAGCCTGGACGACTTCATCGAGAGATTGGCACGCAACATGTTCGGGCGTATCGACGCGTCGCGGTTCCCGCATCTGCAGGACCTGGCGCCGCTCCACACCCGTCCACCGGACCGCTGGGCCTTCCCGCGCGACTTGCTGGTTGCGCGGGACGGGGCTAGCACTGACTGATACTGGGGCTTCGTAAGTCGTCGCCCGGCGCTGATCGGCTCCTGCTGGGCTTCCCACCAACGGGATTCACCCGGTAGGGCCTCGATCGCCTGGGCGGCGCGAAGATGAACCCCATCCCATTTAAGACTCTGTGGCCTGTAAAAAGGCCACCACTCACCGGACTTGACCTATTGGTTAACCACAGATGGACAACCAAGGGCCTTAGGGCCCAACCCAAGGACCGGCGCGTTTTAACGGGCCGCGAGAGACACCCCCAAAGGGGAACTAACTGTCCCGAGGGCTCCACACACCTCAGACAGGGTGGAGTGAAGAGAGCGAGTAGTAGGCTACTTTTTAGCCTAAATTCCTTCGGGAGCGAGACCTACGCGGCTGTTACCTACGGGTCCCAAAGCGAAGCGCGGGCGGTTCTCTAGTTAGTAAATAGATCGAATAGAATAGAATAGGTATTTACTTGTGTTTGTCATAGTTGTAAGTTTTACGTATTTGACGGGTTAGGGTCCGACATCAGGAATACGACACGAATAATTTCCACACTTTATTAATATTAACAATTAATTTATTAAATTTAATTACAAATGAGGCTTTAACAGTAATTAGGTACTACGGTAAATTAATTATAATTACTACTTAATACAAATAAAGATTAGTCGGCCAAGATGGCTAGATGGCTAGACTGTCAGCGGTGTTGGTTCACTTGGACAGTGATCCGTTCACCAAGACGCATCCGATTGAAATGCGTGCCGAACCGAACTAAGGCTACCGGTTGCTTATATAGGACAGGCGACCCTCCAGAGTAATGATAAACATGGAGAGGTAGTAATAAGTTGAACAATCTATACGCTATCTGTCTTTCTCAGACTTATGTCAAGTTGGCGTGTGCTAAAAAAAGAAAACTACACGTCATCCGTTGTTTTTTCAAAACGTCAGACGGCTAAGGGCACCGCTTTTTCAAGCTCGAGAAACCACCGTGGTTGCAACTGGTGTAAACTTTGGAGACAAGTATTAAGTAAATCTTTCCAGTATTTGCAGAAATTTATGGATCAACCAACACGATATTTAATTAAGAAGCCATGGCGTGTGTGGTTTATGGGTGTAAAAGTCGTTGTTCGAAGAAATCCGAGGATGACCCGAGGTTGTCGTTTCACAGGTTTGCTTTTTGAGTTGTTCTCAAAAAGTTGTCCACTTTAATATTTTTTAGTGTCCACACATGAAAAGCGCTTTATGAATTAAAATAACCTTCTTATTAGCAAATTGTATAATATAAATTTGTTGTCCGGGTCAATCCTGTTTCTTTAAACGCGTTTATACTCGTACAGATAGTAAAATTAATCTAAAAAAACAATTTGTTTTCGTCAGTAAAGTAGCCCCCCATACAAAAATAATATGTCCCTACCCTATCTCGAGATATTGAAGTCTTCGTATTCTATATTTTCAAATTATATTTAGAAAGAGGTTTAATCTTATCTACAGTTATATAATATGTAATACTATTTAAAATCACACTTAGGCTTTTTAATGCCGTTTTAGTTATTTAAAATTCAAAAAACATTTAATGTCCCACATTTTTTTAATAATTTTCGTGACACATTTCTTGACGCTGTTCCCATCATCGCAACAGTATTTCCAGGTAGAATTTTGTATTATAAGGTAGGCCAACCCTGTTAGATTCCATAGTTAAAAACTCATAGTGCCGCCAATTTGTTTAGCCGTCAGTAATAACAAAACAGTCGGGAGTTTATACGTTAAAAGTGCTTTAAAAATATTTCCTGACGTGTTTCGACTCAAAAAGTAAGTAATATTTTGATCAAAATATGTACAAAACTTTGTAAAAAAGGTGATAAATAGTGTGATGATGGCTATCACACTGGCTGCAGCAAGGACGATGAACTTCCCAATTATCTTTACAAGTATACATTCGGGCAGAACTTCCCCTTAGAACCGTTACAAAATTAATGACCTCCACAACCTTAGTTCGCCATATTTATATCCTACCTTCAACCCCACTTTACAATTAAATCGGAAGTTAACAACACTTATATAATCTCAAACAATAAACGAATTTATTAATAAATCGTAGGAATAAACTATTATACATAGAATTATTATACACACAATAATATAATTATTGTAATTAGTAATTAATGTTGGGTTATATCGGGGTGCCGGAAGTAGAACTTGTAACACTCGGCCATCCTGCAACTGTCGTGTCTCACGGCGGTCATCATTAGGTCATCATTGCTAGTCTGTTCGCGTCCCCATTTGTCACTGGTCTACGGCGGCATCTGAAATTGAAACACCGAACGAGTAACTGGTTCTTGTAATTACTGCAAATTTAATGGAGATAGAATGAACATCTTGTCACATAGAAGCTCGCCATTTGTACTAAGTAATAGACTTTTTTGTCAAAAAAAGTTAAATAAAATAAAATTTATTTTTCTTTGGTGACGTTTGTATTTTCCTCAATCGCATATTTTTTTTCTGTTTATATAACTTTTATTTACTGTTTATATTTTCTTCCAACACAGAACTTGATTTTTTTTTTTCTTTTACAATCTAATGTTAAGTGAAGCCCATCAAAGTAGAAATCTGAAAAGTGCATTCAAATCGAATAAGCAATTCTAGATTGCTGTGCTAGGATTATATTATCTAGGATTAGTGTGCAAAAACCTACAGTCAAATAGACAAAATGGTTAAACATTGGGTTCTCTTGATTAAATAAAGACCTCATAAATTTTTAAATTTGTTGCCGCGTACAGACAAACATGTTATGCACCTGTGCTGACAACGCAAGACTCCGGGAATCGTCGCGGTGCGGTGTCGCGTAGCGTTCCCAAGGGCGAGACTCATAGTTAGCATCGCGTGAGCTTTACGTATTTTAGATTAGGTACATACGACGTACGTACGTACGTACGTACGACGCCACATCCACAAGTCAGTTCAAAACGAGGATCCCAGCAGAGTCTGGAAATTCCTTAAGAACCTTGGAGTTGGGAAATCATCACAGAATACAGTATCTCATAATCTCAATCTCAACCATCTTAATGATGAATTCACTGCCTCTTCTTGCATTGATAGCAACACCAAATTAGCAACTCTAAATCATCTTTCTCAGTTTCCTAACTCTAATTCTCCGTGTTTTTCTTTTAATCTATTTACGGATCGTGATGTTGTGAGGGCAATAAAATCCATACCCTCCGATGCAGTCGGAAGTGATAACATTAGCCGTAAAATGATCCTTCCCCTCCTTGACATTCTCGCTCCTACTATCACCTTTATCCTCAACCAATCTATCTCTCTAAGCACGTTTCCTACCAATTGGAAAGATGCCCATATAATCCCAATTCCCAAAAAGTCTAATCCTGCCGCTTCTTCTCAATTTAGACCAATTTCCATTCTCCCCTTTTTATCCAAAGTCCTGGAGCGATTAATTTATCAACAGCTAAGCTCATACCTTTCCAACCGGGCTCTCCTCAATCCCTTCCAATCCGGTTTCCGACCTGGTCATAGTACGGCTACTGCTTTACTTAAAATCACCGATGACATACGCCGAGGAATGGACTGTCAAAAACTTACGGTGTTGACGTTGTTAGACTTCAGTAATGCGTTTAACACCGTAGATTTTGACCTCCTTCTGGGGGTTCTCCGCACTCTTAACATATCTCCGACGTCTATAGATTGGTTTCAAAGTTACTTGTGTGGACGCCGCCAACGTGTTCAAATCCAGGACAAATTCTCCTCATGGAACGACACACTGGCCGGCGTCCCACAAGGTGGCGTGTTGTCCCCTCTTCTCTTTTCTATCTTCATAAACTCTGTAAGTCATCAACTTTCTTCTCTCTACCACTTATATGCAGACGATTTACAAATCTATCAGCAAGCATCGCTAAGCGAATTACCTCTAGCGATTGCATCTATTAATGCTGATCTCAGACATATAAGCCACTGGAGTAAAAGCTTTGGCCTTAATTTAAATCCGAGTAAATCCCAGGCTATCATCATAGGAAGCTCGCGTATGATTGCCAAAATTACCTGGTCCCATCTGCCCGTAGTTTCGCTTGACAGTGTGACCATCCCTTATTCTACCAAGGTTAAGAACCTGGGAATTTACATGGACCAACATCTCTCCTGGGTACCGCAGCTCACTGAAGTAAGCAGAAAACTGTTTGCTGCAGTGAGTTCACTCAGGAGGCTTAAAAATGTCCTTCCCATCCCAACTAAAATTTCGCTTTCTCAATCACTACTTCTACCTATCCTTGACTACGCCGATGTGTGCTATCTCGATATCACTGAGGAGCAACTTAACAAACTTGAGCGCCTACAAAATTTATGTATACGGTTTATTTTTGGACTTCGAAAATACGACCACATTTCTGAATTTCGCACTAAACTCAAGTGGCTCCCAATCCGCTTTCGCCGCAATGCTCACATTCTCACTCTTCTCTACAATATCTTATTTGATCCAAAATATCCCCCGTACCTTAAACAAAACTTTAAATTTGTCTACTCAACCCACGAGAAATCACTCCGCTCCTCTAAAAACCTCATCCTTAGCACTCCTTCACACTCCACATCCTTCTATCAAAATTCCTTCTCAGTCACTGCTGTCCACCTATGGAACTCCCTCCCTCCACCAATCCGTCTTGCTGCCACTTTAAACTCCTTCAAAAAACTACTTATAGATCACTATCTGCAACTCTGTCAGTAGGACTCTTCTGACTTCCTTCAACCCTTCTCACTTTTCGCTATCGCTATATCTATCGCTATATCGCTCGTTGATTAGTTATAAATCTTTTTAGTTCAGTACACCCTGCCCCCTATTACTATACTCACTGTCTTTTACTTCTTACCCTAAGGTTGTCTGGAAGAAATCGCTTTTTAGCGATAAGACCGCCTTTTGTATCACATTTTGTAAAAATATACTTGCACCCGAGATACACTCTACTTTTCATCACCCACTATGAGAAAATAATATATACCTATATAATAGAAAATAATAGAAAATAATACGTAAAAATGCACGAAAACTTAATTTTAATTTGAAAACGAAATCTTAATTTGATTTCTTTTTTTATTATTCAGCTGGCGGGGCCCTCGCGTCGTACCAGACATTCTTCATTCAAACAATATTTGCGTTCGATTTCTTTAGCGCAAAATACTAAAATGTTCTAAATTCAAAATAGGACGGAAAAGATCTAGCCGGCAGGAAAAGTTGTATGAAAATTCATTCCCGCCCGCTGAATAGAAAACAGCAACTTTAGAACCCCTTATGTCCGAACCAAGTCGTCTTTTTCGAATAGGTGTGATGAAAAAATATTTGGGTGAAGGCTATTCACAGGGAAAATTGGAAGCCAACACAGTACTCCCGCATTTGTTCTAAACATTTTACAAACGATTGTTATATGGAAGGTAGAACAAAAAGATTCCTTCGAAGAACTGCTATACCAACAGTGTTTGAAAATTATCCTACATATATACAAAAGGTTTTTGTTTAAATTATTATTAAATTTAATGCTTCCATTTGCCTAATGAATAAATATGGAAATATCTGATTTAAACATGATTGTACTTAAGATTTCTTTAAGTAGTTTAAGTGATCCGGTTATTAAAAACAATTTTTATTTTATAGGAATCTACAAAACTGGCTAGAGACAATATCATAGATTTAAGAAGAAATACAAGCTGCTTACTAAGGCAAAGACAACTAGCCACAGACCTTCAACCTTCAACTTCAAAAGAAGTGTGTAAACCAGTACGTACTCTGAGTGAGCCCTCTGATGGTGACACTCCAAGAAAGAGAAAGCTGAAGAAAATTCTTGCAAAACAGCTAAAACTGTCTGCATCTCGTCTCAAAAGATTAAAAAGTTTACAAAAAAATGCCGTAAATTTAAACGCAGAATATTATCATTGGAAAATGTCCTAAGTGAATTAAAATCAAAATCTATGAAAGTTCCCAAAGATGATTCTAGTTTGATTAGTTCACAAAGCTATTGTGATTGCACATATCATTGAAATTGATATAAAAAATATAGTTTAATATTTTTTGGTTTATATCTGAGAAGAAAAGACAAAGTTTATTTTATGTTACATTTTTTATTTTATTTTTTGTTTGTGAAAAAGACTCATAATTTGTTCATTATAATCTTTGTTGTTTTGATAAGATACTAAAATAGTTTTTACATACATTAAACGTTTTTCTTTTATTTTATAATAATCCTCCTCAACAAAATGCCTCATACATGTTTTAATCACAAATAATTTAATGGGGGACTTTGCTACGCCACGCGTGTACTTGTTCAGGTCTTTAATAGCAAGTGTTGCTAAGGGCTAGGTACTTATAAGGCTAAACTAATTGTATCAAATTTCAGTCTTAGCAAAACTGGTGACTTGTACATGGGTAGATGTATTAAAATCTATATGTAATAAAATTCCGACACAATTAACGAAAATGCCATACTGTAAAATTAAAACTCACGTTAAAAGCATTCTTATGACGAAAGGTTAAACGGAACAGAAACGAACGAAAGGTTAAAGACAAACTTGATGATAATTTTAAAGATAAAACGGTTTAGACGTGAGTTTTGTATTTTAGCCATAAGTAATACCCGTAGTATTCAATCTGTAACTGTCAGTAGGAAAAGCAACTCCTTGGGAGTTTCTTGTCGCTTCCTCTTCCAAGACCACACAGCGTAGGGATTTGTTGAAGCGATGGCGTAGTTTGACTTTCGAAAAGTGTTTGTAAAAACCTACTTCGAATAAACGTTTTTCATTCTGATTTTCTTTTACTTCTAAAAATATTTCGCCCTATTTATTTTTCATAAATCATAAATAGAAATGAATATGACTAATGACTTAAAATGTAACAATTGAATGCAGCTGACTTAACTCATAAATACAATCCCAAAATGTAACGTTGTTTTCTTTATAATTCAATCTATCGATAGAATCAATTTTCCCGTACACATCACTAATTGATGCCGTGTAAAAACGGCGACCTCAATGTTTGACGTACATATGGATTATATATGTTTATCTCTTTCTGTCACGAGCGGACGTGCGTAAGTTAAAAGAGTTTCGCTATATAGAAAACATTCGATTTATTACTACCTCTCCATGTTTATCATTACTCTGAGAGGCGACCGATCCAGTCCAAGATGGCAGTGGTGACAGTTTAATCACGTAACGTAAGATGGCGGTAGTAGCAGTTCGATTCCACACGACGTAAGATGGCGGTAGTGACAGTTCTATCACATGACGTTAGATGGCGGTAGTGACAGTTCAATCGCATGACATCTGGTGAACGTTTCACTAGCGCCATAAGGTGCTGTCCGATTCTATTTCCGACATATTTCTACTCGTGTTTTTATAGTTCGTTTTAATAAATATACGCCTTTTTGGCCTTTTATTTACCTCAAATTGATACGTAGGATAGTTATATAGTTAGGTAAATAGGTATAATAGCTTGTAAATAGGTTTTATTTATTTATTTACACTTTATTGAACCTTACATATGTAATGGAACAAAAGGCGGACTTAATGCTAAAAGCATTCTCTGCCAGTCAACCTTAGGGCAGTGGGAGAAAAGAAGAGGGCGGTATCAATAAAGTTCAAAACCTTTCAACACTATAAATGCTAAACAAACAAATAAATGAAATTAGGTAAATATGATATAAGCACTGTAATATATATGTATATATATTGTATTATATATAATATTAATATATAGGTTTATAAATATATATATATATAAATATAAATAATATATAAAAATGCAATATGATACATAAGTGATTGATGACTGATGACAAATTATTGGGAAATATAATAAATGATGGTAATAATAACAAACTAAGAGCCTATTAGTGATCATACACTAATGACAAGTAATGAGCCCGAACCCGATTTTTAAAACAAAACTTACTGCATGGCTTCTTAAGTTCAGGTGGAAGAGCATTCCAAAGACGTATGGCCTGAGCAGCGAACGAATAATGAAGGAAACCAGTACGGTGAGGAGGGACAGAAAGAGCTAAAGTCTCAGAAGAACGAAGCTGCCGGCCATGAGTGTCGCATAAGAATTGAAACTTACATTTCAAGTAATCGGGGGCAAATTCATCAAATAAGATTGAGAAAAGTGTTGTGAGTATCCTAAAGTGCCGTCGCTGGCGAATCGGAAGCCATTTCAGCTGAGCGCGATAAGACGAAACATGATCGTATTTTCGAAGGCAGAAAACAAAACGGATACAATTGTTAATGAGACGATCCAGTTTGTCTAGAAGATCCTCATTTAGATCAGGGTAACACACATCAGCATAATCAATAATAGGGAAGATAAGAGCTTGCACCAATGTAACCTTTATCTTGACCGGAAGAAAATTTCTAAGGCGATTAAGAACGCTTAGCTTTGCAATTACTGACCTGCTTATGTTTTTGACCTGCGTGGACCAACTTAGTGTAGAGTCCATGTACAGGCCCAGGTTTTTGACACTGGATGAAAAGGGAATAATTGTTCCATTTAACGAAACAGGTGTTACAGAACCAGCATCAAGTTTAGCCAACTGCCGACTACTGCCAAAGATGATAGCTTGGCATTTACTGGGATTCACTTTGATACCAAATTTGACAGACCACAGATGTAAGTTGTTTAAGTCCCTGTTTAATTTGTTAATGGCAGAGTTGACAGACACAACATCAGCTTGAACGTAAATTTGAAGATCATCGGCATATAGATGGTAAGAGCAGCCAAGCTGGGTAGACAAAAAATTTATAAAAACGGAAAATAAAAGAGGAGATAAAATTCCACCCTGTGGCACGCCAGCAGCTACGTCGCACCAGTCAGACGTGTTAACACCATGACGAATTGCTTGCTGACGGTCACGAAGGTAGGAAGAAAACCAGTCTAAAGTAGTGGAGGAGAAGTTGAGGTACCCAAGCATAGCAAGGAGGATATCATGGTCAACCATATTGAAGGCGTTGGTGAAGGCGATGGTGTTTTAAATAGATTTTCTAATAGATTATCATGTAATTCAATAAGTTAGAAAGAGATAGCATATAGTCTGAGTGAAATAGGAATAGAGACAAATTGTAAGGCGAAGATAGCTGCAAATAAAGATTTTTCTAGAACGCGCTCGAGTATAAATATTGCGAATCTGGCCGGGCGAAATGGCATTCGGTTTCCGGCGATCTAAGAAGAAACAACTGGAAGAAAACAGGAAGAAAAATAGGAAGAGGCAATAGTGAACAGTGAAATAGTAACGGGCGGCGGCAGACAGGCGCGGGCTAGTCCTAGAATTTGAACGTCAAACTAGTCTTTCATTTCTCCCCCCGCACCTTCCTCACGATATTAGACCGGCACGTGGTAGGCGGATTAGCGGCGTCAATCCCAGCAATAGCAAGTGTCTATGCGCGTCGTATAGTATAGAATAGTTTAATAGTCTGGCACGGGAGCGTCCAATAGTATAGTTCGTGCCCGGCGCGTATAGAACATTTTTTAGTCCTTCGGCAGCCGGATAGTAACGAGTCAGTTATGCCTACCACGCGGAGCGGACGCATGGCCACGCCGGTCGAGGAAGAATCGGAGCAGTCGTCGGGTACCACGGCTACGAGCACCAACACCGTCACCGCCACTACGACGACCGAGCAGTCGGCGGGAACGACTGCAGCCACGTCGGAGCCTGCGGTCACCAAGGAGGCCATCGACGCTGCCATGAAGAATAGCAAACCCGCGACCGTCAAGAGTGCTACGTCGAAAAAACGAGAAAAAGCGCTAGCTCTTACTTACTCAGACTCTTACTTGCTCTTACTTGCTCTTGATTACTCAGGACGATCGTTCTTCCGCGAGTGATTAGTGAACCTTGTGACGTGTGTACTGCGGTTCACGGTGGGAGGAATGTTCAGAACGATCGTAATAGCGTGATAGTGAAATACGTGTACTTACATAGTTTAATCCTTACTAATCCTTACTATCCTTACTAATATTATAAATGTGAAAGTGTGTTTGTTTGTTTGTTTGTTTGTTTGTGACGCTTTCACGTCGCAACAAAGCTATTATATGGTAAGGTTTATGTGTGTGGGGATAGTTAGGAGGATGGAGAGTGACGTAGGCTACTTTTTACCGCGAAAAAACATCCCATTCCCATGGGAAGATCGATGTTTTGTTAGTTGCTAGATATTTATTTTCGGAGTTGTTAATAGATGGCGTTAATAAAATTCATTTGCAAGTTCTGAATTACGCTATCAAATACTACATGTAATTTACTTAAGTCATGGGCAAATGTAATAGGCTACTTTAGCTCTGCCTCGAGAACTCCCCGCTCCTGCTGTATTCAGTGTACCGCCCGCCCGCTGGCACTATCCTGTTGGCTGATGTCCGCAAGTTGCTGGACTCGCCGACACCGGTGGTGGGCGCGGGCGACTGGAACTGCAAGCATCCGGGGTGGAATAGCCTAGCTGCCAACAGAAGTGGAAGGCTACTTTTTGATGCCGCTGAACAGTGATCTCCAGTTTCCTCGAAAATAGAAGCTTCAGAGTAGTGGTTGAAGACGCCGAATCCACCGAGCGTCCGATCGCAGCCGGCGTCCCGCAAGGGAGTTGCCTGTCCCCGGTCTGCTACGCCTGCTACACCGACGACATCCCGGCGGCAGGGGGGCGTCGCTTGCCCTGTATGCCGATGACGTGGCGTACATCACCACGTCGCTGAATAGGACCCACGCCATCGTCAAGATGCAGCGTGCGCTTGATGCCCTCCCCGAATGGCTCGCCGCGTGGAGACTGTCGGTGAATGTCGGGAAGACGCAGGCCGTGAACATAGGAGGATACCTCAACAGGCGGGACCCTACTCTGGAGTTTCACGGACAAGATATCCAATGGGCCCCACAGGCCAAATACCTGGGGGCAAAATCGATGGAAAACTTTCGATGAAGCCACAGGTTACGAAAGCCGTCGCGAATTCCAGAAGCGCGATGGCAGAAACCAGTGCTCTCCTCGAGCCTCCCTCTCGGACTGAAGCTCGGGGTCTACAAGACCTACATCAGATCCCGCCTCACGTACGCGGCACCGGCGTGGTACGCGCTCGCCAGCGAACCGCAGCGCAAGAGGATGCGCGCGGTTCAGGCGATTGCGCTCCGCCGGCTGACTGGTGCGCCGAGGGACGTCAGGAACGCCGTCATCCAGAGGGACCTTCGAGTCGAGAGCCTGGACGACTTCATCGAGAGATTGGCACGCAACATGTTCGGGCGTATCGACGCGTCGCGGTTCCCGCATCTGCAGGACCTGGCGCCGCTCCACACCCGTCCACCGGACCGCTGGGCCTTCCCGCGCGACTTGCTGGTTGCGCGGGACGGGGCTAGCACTGACTGATACTGGGGCTTCGTAAGTCGTCGCCCGGCGCTGATCGGCTCCTGCTGGGCTTCCCACCAACGGGATTCACCCGGTAGGGCCTCGATCGCCTGGGCGGCGCGAAGATGAACCCCATCCCATTTAAGACTCTGTGGCCTGTAAAAAGGCCACCACTCACCGGACTTGACCTATTGATTAACCACAGATGGACAACCAAGGGCCTTAGGGCCCAACCCAAGGACCGGCGCGTTTTAACGGGCCGCGAGAGACACCCCCAAAGGGGAACTAACTGTCCCGAGGGCTCCACACACCTCAGACAGGGTGGAGTGAAGAGAGCGAGTAGTAGGCTACTTTTTAGCCTAAATTCCTTCGGGAGCGAGACCTACGCGGCTGTTACCTACGGGTCCCAAAGCGAAGCGCGGGCGGTTCTCTAGTTAGTAAATAGATCGAATAGAATAGAATAGGTATTTACTTGTGTTTGTCATAGTTGTAAGTTTTACGTATTTGACGGGTTAGGGTCCGACATCAGGAATACGACACGAATAATTTCCACACTTTATTAATATTAACAATTAATTTATTAAATTTAATTACAAATGAGGCTTTAACAGTAATTAGGTACTACGGTAAATTAATTATAATTACTACTTAATACAAATAAAGATTAGTCGGCCAAGATGGCTAGATGGCTAGACTGTCAGCGGTGTTGGTTCACTTGGACAGTGATCCGTTCACCAAGACGCATCCGATTGAAATGCGTGCCGAACCGAACTAAGGCTACCGGTTGCTTATATAGGACAGGCGACCCTCCAGAGTAATGATAAACATGGAGAGGTAGTAATAAGTTGAACAATCTATACGCTATCTGTCTTTCTCAGACTTATGTCAAGTTGGCGTGTGCTAAAAAAAGAAAACTACACGTCATCCGTTGTTTTTTCAAAACGTCAGACGGCTAAGGGCACCGCTTTTTCAAGCTCGAGAAACCACCGTGGTTGCAACTGGTGTAAACTTTGGAGACAAGTATTAAGTAAATCTTTCCAGTATTTGCAGAAATTTATGGATCAACCAACACGATATTTAATTAAGAAGCCATGGCGTGTGTGGTTTATGGGTGTAAAAGTCGTTGTTCGAAGAAATCCGAGGATGACCCGAGGTTGTCGTTTCACAGGTTTGCTTTTTGAGTTGTTCTCAAAAAGTTGTCCACTTTAATATTTTTTAGTGTCCACACATGAAAAGCGCTTTATGAATTAAAATAACCTTCTTATTAGCAAATTGTATAATATAAATTTGTTGTCCGGGTCAATCCTGTTTCTTTAAACGCGTTTATACTCGTACAGATAGTAAAATTAATCTAAAAAAACAATTTGTTTTCGTCAGTAAAGTAGCCCCCCATACAAAAATAATATGTCCCTACCCTATCTCGAGATATTGAAGTCTTCGTATTCTATATTTTCAAATTATATTTAGAAAGAGGTTTAATCTTATCTACAGTTATATAATATGTAATACTATTTAAAATCACACTTAGGCTTTTTAATGCCGTTTTAGTTATTTAAAATTCAAAAAACATTTAATGTCCCACATTTTTTTAATAATTTTCGTGACACATTTCTTGACGCTGTTCCCATCATCGCAACAGTATTTCCAGGTAGAATTTTGTATTATAAGGTAGGCCAACCCTGTTAGATTCCATAGTTAAAAACTCATAGTGCCGCCAATTTGTTTAGCCGTCAGTAATAACAAAACAGTCGGGAGTTTATACGTTAAAAGTGCTTTAAAAATATTTCCTGACGTGTTTCGACTCAAAAAGTAAGTAATATTTTGATCAAAATATGTACAAAACTTTGTAAAAAAGGTGATAAATAGTGTGATGATGGCTATCACACTGGCTGCAGCAAGGACGATGAACTTCCCAATTATCTTTACAAGTATACATTCGGGCAGAACTTCCCCTTAGAACCGTTACAAAATTAATGACCTCCACAACCTTAGTTCGCCATATTTATATCCTACCTTCAACCCCACTTTACAATTAAATCGGAAGTTAACAACACTTATATAATCTCAAACAATAAACGAATTTATTAATAAATCGTAGGAATAAACTATTATACATAGAATTATTATACACACAATAATATAATTATTGTAATTAGTAATTAATGTTGGGTTATATCGGGGTGCCGGAAGTAGAACTTGTAACACTCGGCCATCCTGCAACTGTCGTGTCTCACGGCGGTCATCATTAGGTCATCATTGCTAGTCTGTTCGCGTCCCCATTTGTCACTGGTCTACGGCGGCATCTGAAATTGAAACACCGAACGAGTAACTGGTTCTTGTAATTACTGCAAATTTAATGGAGATAGAATGAACATCTTGTCACATAGAAGCTCGCCATTTGTACTAAGTAATAGACTTTTTTGTCAAAAAAAGTTAAATAAAATAAAATTTATTTTTCTTTGGTGACGTTTGTATTTTCCTCAATCGCATATTTTTTTTCTGTTTATATAACTTTTATTTACTGTTTATATTTTCTTCCAACACAGAACTTGATTTTTTTTTTCTTTTACAATCTAATGTTAAGTGAAGCCCATCAAAGTAGAAATCTGAAAAGTGCATTCAAATCGAATAAGCAATTCTAGAGGATTAGTGTGCAAAAACCTACAGTCAAATAGACAAAATGGTTAAACATTGGGTTCTCTTGATTAAATAAAGACCTCATAAATTTTTAAATTTGTTGCCGCGTACAGACAAACATGTTATGCACCTGTGCTGACAACGCAAGACTCCGGGAATCGTCGCGGTGCGGTGTCGCGTAGCGTTCCCAAGGGCGAGACTCATAGTTAGCATCGCGTGAGCTTTACGTATTTTAGATTAGGTACATACGACGTACGTACGTACGTACGTACGACGCCACATCCACAAGTCAGTTCAAAACGAGGATCCCAGCAGAGTCTGGAAATTCCTTAAGAACCTTGGAGTTGGGAAATCATCACAGAATACAGTATCTCATAATCTCAATCTCAACCATCTTAATGATGAATTCACTGCCTCTTCTTGCATTGATAGCAACACCAAATTAGCAACTCTAAATCATCTTTCTCAGTTTCCTAACTCTAATTCTCCGTGTTTTTCTTTTAATCTATTTACGGATCGTGATGTTGTGAGGGCAATAAAATCCATACCCTCCGATGCAGTCGGAAGTGATAACATTAGCCGTAAAATGATCCTTCCCCTCCTTGACATTCTCGCTCCTACTATCACCTTTATCCTCAACCAATCTATCTCTCTAAGCACGTTTCCTACCAATTGGAAAGATGCCCATATAATCCCAATTCCCAAAAAGTCTAATCCTGCCGCTTCTTCTCAATTTAGACCAATTTCCATTCTCCCCTTTTTATCCAAAGTCCTGGAGCGATTAATTTATCAACAGCTAAGCTCATACCTTTCCAACCGGGCTCTCCTCAATCCCTTCCAATCCGGTTTCCGACCTGGTCATAGTACGGCTACTGCTTTACTTAAAATCACCGATGACATACGCCGAGGAATGGACTGTCAAAAACTTACGGTGTTGACGTTGTTAGACTTCAGTAATGCGTTTAACACCGTAGATTTTGACCTCCTTCTGGGGGTTCTCCGCACTCTTAACATATCTCCGACGTCTATAGATTGGTTTCAAAGTTACTTGTGTGGACGCCGCCAACGTGTTCAAATCCAGGACAAATTCTCCTCATGGAACGACACACTGGCCGGCGTCCCACAAGGTGGCGTGTTGTCCCCTCTTCTCTTTTCTATCTTCATAAACTCTGTAAGTCATCAACTTTCTTCTCTCTACCACTTATATGCAGACGATTTACAAATCTATCAGCAAGCATCGCTAAGCGAATTACCTCTAGCGATTGCATCTATTAATGCTGATCTCAGACATATAAGCCACTGGAGTAAAAGCTTTGGCCTTAATTTAAATCCGAGTAAATCCCAGGCTATCATCATAGGAAGCTCGCGTATGATTGCCAAAATTACCTGGTCCCATCTGCCCGTAGTTTCGCTTGACAGTGTGACCATCCCTTATTCTACCAAGGTTAAGAACCTGGGAATTTACATGGACCAACATCTCTCCTGGGTACCGCAGCTCACTGAAGTAAGCAGAAAACTGTTTGCTGCAGTGAGTTCACTCAGGAGGCTTAAAAATGTCCTTCCCATCCCAACTAAAATTTCGCTTTCTCAATCACTACTTCTACCTATCCTTGACTACGCCGATGTGTGCTATCTCGATATCACTGAGGAGCAACTTAACAAACTTGAGCGCCTACAAAATTTATGTATACGGTTTATTTTTGGACTTCGAAAATACGACCACATTTCTGAATTTCGCACTAAACTCAAGTGGCTCCCAATCCGCTTTCGCCGCAATGCTCACATTCTCACTCTTCTCTACAATATCTTATTTGATCCAAAATATCCCCCGTACCTTAAACAAAACTTTAAATTTGTCTACTCAACCCACGAGAAATCACTCCGCTCCTCTAAAAACCTCATCCTTAGCACTCCTTCACACTCCACATCCTTCTATCAAAATTCCTTCTCAGTCACTGCTGTCCACCTATGGAACTCCCTCCCTCCACCAATCCGTCTTGCTGCCACTTTAAACTCCTTCAAAAAACTACTTATAGATCACTATCTGCAACTCTGTCAGTAGGACTCTTCTGACTTCCTTCAACCCTTCTCACTTTTCGCTATCGCTATATCTATCGCTATATCGCTCGTTGATTAGTTATAAATCTTTTTAGTTCAGTACACCCTGCCCCCTATTACTATACTCACTGTCTTTTACTTCTTACCCTAAGGTTGTCTGGAAGAAATCGCTTTTTAGCGATAAGACCGCCTTTTGTATCACATTTTGTACAAATGTCTTATTCTGTGGTTTTTGTTGCTATGGTGTACAATAAAGTGTATTATTATTATTATTATTATTACATATTTCTTTAATTGTAAACTGAATTTAATCAATAAATTCTATAAAATTTCTTCGTCTCGTCTCCTTTATTTACCTCCGCCTGCAGCCGCTCGTAACTGACACCGATCAAACTGTATTTATTTATTTTATTCCATTGCTATTAATTATAACTTACACAAATTTAATTTTATTTCACACAGCTTTGATTGATTCACACAGCTTTCAATTTAATTTACACAGATTTTTAATTTATTCATACAGCCTTTTATTTAATTCACAAAACTTTTATTTTAATTCACACAGCTTTTAATTCCATTCACACAGGTTTAAATTCCATTCACACAGCTTTTAATTCTATTCACACAGCTTTTAATTCCATTCACACAGATTCTAATTCCATTCACACAGATTTTAATTCCATTCACACAGCTTTTAATTCCATTCACACAGATTCTAATTCCATTCACACAGATTTTAATTCTATTCACACAGCTTTTATTTCTATTCACACAGCTTTTAATTCCATTCACACAGCTTTTAATTTCATTCACACAGTTCATTCACACAGCTCTTAATATCTAACATTGTTTTCAATGTATCCTGTTTTTTTCTAAAACTTATTATTTCCATGTATGACTTTAAAGAGTACATATATTATTACAAATACTATAAGTATTAGTGAAACCCAGTTAATCTATATCGTAATTGTACAAGAATTAAGCACCAGATTAGAGAGCTCGGACTTAGCAACTGAATGCCCTTTGTGTAATTTTTAGTTTATAATCTGGGTCGCGCAAAGAATAGTAATAGCACTACCTAAAGAGTTGTATTTCATCAATGAATTTTGCCCTATGCTTGTCCATCACGAATCAGAGTAGCAATCACACACACACACAGCAATCAGCCACAATTACCAATTTTAAACGAACACCATAAAATAAAATGTCTAAATATACACACACACAGCAATCAGCCACAATAACCAATTTTAAATGAACACCATAAAATAAAAATGTCTAAATATACTCTTCTAACATGGACTTATCAAGAGAGCGGTTGTTTCTCGTTAAATAATTCCACGAACTTTTGAGGGTAGATTAACAAAATAAATAACAAAAAAATAATTCGCTTTACACTACAGATTACAAAATAAATATTTGAAGTGTGTTGAAGTGCTTTCTTTTTATTTAAATTATGGTACATATACATAGGTACATGATAAGTATTTTATTCTTGTTGTTACAGACGAAAGTATGTAATGTTTTAATTTTGTTATGTAATATTGTGAGTTGCTTTATGCAATAACACGTAGGTTAAAAACTGGGAGCGACCATTTTAGAGGCAAATTCAAACTCTTATGCGAACCGACTCCGTTTTCTCATAAATACTAGGACGTCAAAGGGCACAAACATATACAAGAACACATATCTGTGACGTTATATACGATGGCTGTACTATATATGTGAACTAGTAATAATAGTAAATATTAACGTGTGTGTAATAAATGTGAACGTGTGGTTGGTCATGTGATGATTGGTGAAAGATATTTATACTATAATCCTATGGCAAATATAATTATGGAGTTTAATGGTATAACAAGGCGTAAAGGCCTTATCAAATAAAATTATAAAATTGGAGTTGGTTTTTTTTTTTCTCTTATGATAAGTAATAATTGATTAATAAATGCCCATGAGGAAGTATTTTTTTTATCCTTGGTGTCTTATAGTAATAATGAAATCGTCAAGAACTGATTATATTATATTTATTTGTTTTTTTTTTTGTGTTACGTATGTTTAATAAGCATAAATAGCAGCATCTATTTATTCCATATACATGTAATATTTTTATTTATGACTAATGAGTGATGTGTACTGCTGTAGGTAAGGGACATCCTATAAATTAAATTCTAATAATATATGTATTGTTGAAGAACCTTAACAAATGAATAACATAAGAAGGTGAATATAAGTGGAGTAAATAACCAGTACTTAATATCTATTGAAAATAAAGCTAAAATAAATCTTGTTTGTTTTAAATTTTCGTTTCATTGTGTTGTAAATATAATGTTTGAATGAATATAGGAACTTAAGCAATTATTTTATTGAAATAATGTTTACAGCATTAACACATAAAGTAACACCTTCAATTGCGTATATAATTACTTACTTTTTATTTATTACAAATTATTATCATTAACATTACAGGTGCTACGTCCTAATGCATTAAGTGTATTTCATATAAATTTCTTAATAAACATTATAGAATGATTATGACAAAACGAATTGACGTATTTACTTGACAAAATTATTAATTGGTATAATTTAAGAGAATATGTACGTGATGAAAATAATTGTGTTGAATAATTTAACATGCGTTGTAAGTAATAGGTATACCAATTAATTGAAAATGTAATGTAAGTAGGTAGGTATATCACAAAATAAATGTATTAGGTGGCTCGAGTTTGCGTATTGTATATTATTGTGAATAACGATACATAAATTAATAAATCAAGAGCATAATTGGATTGAACCCAAAATTTCCTTCAATAAATATGGTGACTGTAATTAAGACCATGAAATATACAGTCTATTAATTTTATTTCGGCACACATAGCACGCTGTTACGTAATTATTTGATTTGAATTACTCGGTAAGTATTCATGACCCATGTAACAATAAATAATATGGACTATTTTGTCAAATTCCCTCTTTCATGAGAAAGAGTCAATTAGCCATAGCTATAGCTATGCTATATAGCTATGCTCTGGCTTTCGTCAATAGATACCAAATATTAAATATAAGATACATACGTATAATAAATAGATACGTTAAACATATCACTCTACAACAGTGATGATATTGACCTATAACTTATTTACAATACTCAGCGTATATGTTATTGTAAAGCAAGTCGGTAAATGAGGATTTGGCTGCAGTCAATCCTGAGCGTGTTACCAGATCATGCTTATGTCAAAAATGTATTATACATGTAGGTATGTTGTCACACCAGAATGTATGTTGAAAGAGGTCCAATCTAATTCGCAAAATCATTATAACAAACAAAAACATTATCGCATGTTCAATAAAAACTTATTGCAACTTACTATTGAGCGCTTGTTTCTTTTAATTCCTTTATACCTACTTAGGTTAATCTATTTCGCATTTTATTTTTATTGGTTTATTTATTACAATTTATTGCACACCATAACAACAAATTGGAATAAAAATATTTCAATTTATATTACTTGTGCAGAAAATGCTATAGCAAAATTGCGATTTCTTCCAGAGTACCTTTGGGGACATGATAAAGGTTTTACTACTATTTCATAATAGCCCTACAACCTGGTTGTGGGGACACACAGCATTTCTTTAGTAACCTCATTGATCTATCATGCAGTTCTACAGCATTTTCATAGTAGCCACACAGATCCACTATGTAAGCACACAGTATTTTCATAGTAGCCATACAAATTTGCCAAGTAGACGCACAGAATTCTCTAGAAGTCACACAGATCTGCCAATAGTCCTACAACCTAACTATGGGGACACACAGCATTTCTTTAGTAGCCACATAGATCTCCATGCAGTTCTACAGCATTTTCATACTAGCCACACAGATTCACCATGTAAACACACAGTATTTTTATAGTAGCCGTAAAAATCTGCCAAGTAGACGCACAGAATTTTCATAGTGGTCACACAGATCTGCCATGTAGTCACTTTTTTATATAGTAGTCACACAGATTTATTTATTATGCAAGATAACGGCTTCATATTATTAGATCGATTGCTTTTATTCTAACCACACAGTCTTATTGTTATTTTGCTATTTATTTCCTTTTTGCATTTACTTTTGAAAATACTATTCTGTTCTAATGCTGACAAACAAATTTCTATAGCTCAATTGTACACCCTACCCTGTTTCCAAAGTTATTTATGTATTCAGCTTAATAGGTTGTCTAGAAGAGATCGCTATTTAGTGATAAGGCCGCCTGTTGCACTAATCTCTGTGTGATATTGAGTTATTTAGTTCTACCCCGAATAAGAACAAACTACGGCAAAAAACAATTACTTTTGAAGGAGCACAACTTTACAACAAAATACCCTCAGTTGTAAAAAAAAATAACAAAGTGGAAAGATTCCAAAAGACAATTAAGTCAGTACATTATTAAGAATCATGTTTAAATTATCTTTACGGGTAATATGTATACTGTATTCATTATAATGTTTTAAGTATTATGTTTGCGAACGATTGTATAAGTGCTTTGTGTTGTCGTGTAGATATACCTATCGTTAGGTAATGTTATCTTAAAGTTTTGTGAAATAATAATCTGAAACGGTTCAGCAACCACTAACCAAAACATTCAATATTTAAGAACTGTCATAAGGTTTTATAACCTAAGAAAGACACCACTTCCTTCGATTAAGACAAAATGAATATGACGTACCTGTTCGTTTCTTTGTTCCTTGGATCACAAGAAGTCCCCGCCGCATGCCAGCGAGTACTTTGGTAGATATGGATGGCGTGTCAAAAAAAAATCTCCGTTCCTTTGACCAAGATAATATGGGCTGTAAAGGAAAATATACCCACTTCTGAGGTGTGATGATGGCTATCACACTGGCTGCAGCAAGGACGATGAACTTCCCAATTATCTTTACAAGTATACATTCGGGCAGAACTTCCCCTTAGAACCGTTACAAAATTAATGACCTCCACAACCTTAGTTCGCCATATTTATATCCTACCTTCAACCCCACTTTACAATTAAATCGGAAGTTAACAACACTTATATAATCTCAAACAATAAACGAATTTATTAATAAATCGTAGGAATAAACTATTATACATAGAATTATTATACACACAATAATATAATTATTGTAATTAGTAATTAATGTTGGGTTATATCGGGGTGCCGGAAGTAGAACTTGTAACAATAGTCAAAAACCTTTTGTTGTTGGATCTAATAGATTATTTCGATGTAATTTTGTGAAATATGACTGCGTGCCTAATTTTCTTGACAAAATTTCGTGACATTTTCCTGACGTTTCTTGACGAAATTGTTTTCATGACGGGACACTTTTTTGAGAACAACTCTTTTCACTACTTTTCTCTGATTAAAAGAGTTATTCTGGAGAAAGATCCATAATATGACTAAATGTTGTGTAAATAAAATCTTATTGACCAGATTAGACACTCTATTTCGTCTTGTTTTTTGAAAATTTTACAAATTATGTGTTTTAAGTGTTGTAGACAGCCATGTTTACATCGATAATATCGATACATTGCTGAGGATACATTGAAACATAATAATTATTTGCTAAAGGTAAATAATATGTCATTACGTTTGTGGGATGCGTGTTGATGTAAAAATAAACAAGACTCAAATTGCATTATGACAGAACATTGTTATAACATGAGCCAACTATGCCTGTTCAAAACGTTATTGCATTTGTACTTGTTTATGGAGATCCTTCCGAACATAAGAATTCTTATTAAGTATCTTTCATATTTACCAATTTATATAAATGTAAACCCTATCAACTTGCAACATAAATACATTATATATATGGGCGCGGATAAGTTACAGCGCCATCTTGTGGGTTTTTATCATAGCTTTATAAACTAATCGATTCATTAATATGGACGCGAATAATATGTTACAGTGCCATCTTGTGGAGTTTTTCCTATAGTTTTGTAATGAAGTCAATTTTATTAAATGTAAAGATATCAGTTTTATGAAATTTAGTTGATTGGATAGATAATTATGTGTTCTGAATTATTTTATCTTATTTTTTTAAATATAGAAATATTTATATCAGTGGTTTATTTGAATGAGCAATGAACTTTATTAATTATTATTTTCTACTTTAAAAATGTGTGTTAATTAAATAAATAGTACCTGGTTGACCGAGCTTTGCTCGGTTGAAAATTATATTTAGTATGAATCGCAAGAAATACGAGGAATTCCGCCATCTATTCAGGAGTCAAATCATACAACTGTTCACTGAGCACAAAATTCATTTTACTTATGTTACGGCCAAAGGATCTCAACAGCGTGTTTCACAAAGTTGTACAGCGCCATCTAGTTTCATACTACTGAAATTTCAACACGTTACAAACAGTACCTCATAGAAGTTAACTGTGTGAGCGAATTAATTGCATTTTAAATAGGTACATACTTAATTAGATAAATTCATTGAACTTTCCTTCGTACTTTTCGCAGGCTTAGGCAGTCCCCGACTGAAATTTTTATTTGCGATAAAATGTATTGAATGTTTATGATAATTAAACAACATAAATAAATATACTTTTAGTTTAATGAGCAAGTTGTTAGGCGTACTTAAAATTTTATTGATTCTATTTACAACAATAGTAATTTCATCGATCTGACCATTATTTATTTAAAACTTTATTAAAATATATTATTAAATCGATAATAACAAAACTAACATTTATTTACAAATATTCTCGTAAATATCACAAACGCACGTTAAACTATCACTACGCGTCCTGCGAGGTCAAGCGAGATAATCGCACTGATTTTTAATTTTATTCAAACAGAAAATAGGTAGGTATAACGCAAAAATAGCGCTTCAACGTAAGTAGCCGAACAAAAATATATTCGAGCGCCATCTAGTTTCATACTACTGAAACAAACAAACCGTATCTCATAGAAGTTATCCTAATGTTTCATAGATGGCGTCAGTTCAACACGTTACAAACAGTACCTCATAGAAGTTCATAGATGGCGTCAGTATGATGTTTTTAAAATCTCTTTATCTCGGGAACCAAGCTTTTCTCGAACCTGGGACCTTGATAAATCGATTCCTTGAGCCGAAAACCCCCTAATCTGTTACTTTCATGAAAATCTTTGCAGCCGTTTCCGAGATCGTGAATATAAATAAATAAATATACAAGAATTGCTCGTTTAAAGATATTAGATTAATATTTAATAAGTTATTATTTTATAAATGCGTATGTAAGTTAATTTACAATAAAGATTTTTACTAATGTGTTTTTATTTCCGCCTCCGCTTCTTGACAGCTGATGTGGCATAATTTCTAATATCCGGTGATAGCTGTAATCTTTTAGAACGCCGCGTGGAAACGGCATTAAGTCGGCAACCTTCGTAGAATTAAGACATAGCCAGTAACAACTCAACGGTTATTCTGTTATTTTGTGATTTTGTGATATTGTTACTATTATATTATGGTGTAGTGAATAAATTTATAGTGAAGTACAGTGACTTATTATTTAATTATCATGGAGTCTGAAGCCAACGCGCCGACAGCAGCGGTGGGATCACAGCCAGCTGACGAGGCCACTCGTCCTCCGGATCCCATGTTCACCATGGAGCAGGTTATGTCTCTCGTTCAATCTATTACTAAACAAGCAGCCACCAGTGCCGTCTCTGCCGCTCTTTCTGTGGAATCTGTGCCATCGAACCATCGTCGTAACGATTTTTATTTGCCACCCTATGATCCAGACGAACGCTCGCATGATGTTAGGGACTGGTGTGCTCATATAGATGATACTATACAGAAATTTAATATTCCTACCCACGAAGCTCGTATGAAAGCTATACTACAGTTAAGAGGTAGAGCTAAAACATGGGCGGATGCGTGGTCGCTACAGTCAACAACGTGGGAACAAATGAAGGCCGAACTAATACAGACTTTTTCCAGGGAATTTCGCTACTCTGACGACGTCCAGAAATGGAGAGTATACACTTCTGATCAAGCCTCCAGCTATGCTGAGTACGCGACTACCGCCTGGACCTTATTCAAGAGGGTCCGACCTGAAGCCTCGGATGCCGAAGTCGTGGACGCCTTGAGAACCGGTATTTATCCTGAGTTTATTCGTTCTGAATTATTACGTAACACACCTGACTCATTGCCTAAACTAGTGTCTATTCTTAAAACATATCGCAAACGAAAAATCGATGCTCAACCAGTAAGAGGTGACATTAAGAAGCCTCGTGTTGCTGAATGTTATTCTAGTAAAAGCCAATCGTTTATATGTTTTAACTGTAATAAACCGGGCCATCGTTCCCGTGACTGTCGGGAGAGGAATCTAACTAAGCAGTCCGAAGCAACGACTACTCCACCTAGCCTTAGAATTAATAATAGTCGCGGTGTTGGTGAAACAGGTTCCAATGTAACTTCTAGCGGTAGTAATAGATTTGTTGAGTGCAACTATTGTCGTCGCAAGGGTCACCATGAGAAAAATTGTTTTCGCCGCCAATACGATGAACGAAATAACCTATCAAAAAATAAATCTGTAAATTTATGTTCTTCAATGGGTCGCAGTACAATCGATATTTATATAGGGGAACATAGCTTTTCTTGTCTTTTTGATACTGGTGCCGATTGCTCGCTAATTAGAAAACGTGTCGGTGATTCTATTCCTGGGAAACGTAAGATGATTGATGTAACCTTTTCGGGTGTTGGAGGTTGTCGCGTTACGTCAAATCAAAGCATCACAAGTCTAGTAACAATATGTGGTGTTTGTGTTGAGCTGGAATTATTTGTGGTTAAAGATACAGAAATTCAATTTGACGTCCTTATTGGTTACGACCTAATAAAAATACCTGGTTTAAGTGTCACTTTGCATAAAGATAATTTATTTATTAAAAGAGACATACTTATAAATCAATGTTCCACAGAACTTAATCTTAAAACTGATACTGACATTACCAACAACAATGACATCGAAGCATTACATAACATATTAAATGAATTCAAAGGCAGTTTTACTAGTGGAAATAGAGTTTCCAGGGTGACAACTGGTGAACTTAAAATCCGATTAAAGAACCCTGATAAAATAGTCCAACGAAGACCATATCGTTTATCACCTCTAGAACGCGAAAAGGTTAACATCATTATTAACGATCTAAAAGATAATGGTATCATCCGTGATAGCTCGTCTCCGTTCAGTAGCCCCATCCTACTTGTAAAGAAGAAGGATGGGTCAGATAGACTCTGCGTGGACTATAGGGAGCTGAATTCGAATACCGTCAGAGACCATTATCCCTTGCCCCTTATAGCTGACCAAATTGACAAGTTAGGAACAGCTCGTTACTTTACATGTTTAGACATGGCAGCAGGTTTTCACGGCATTCCAATTGCTGCCGATTCAGTAGAAAAAACTGCTTTCGTAACGCCCGATGGGCAATACGAGTATTTGCGCATGCCATTTGGGTTGTGCAATGCTCCATCCGTTTACCAAAGAGCTATTATATCATATCGTCGTGCGCTTCACTAAGTAACATCTTTTTCGTTTCGTCCGTATTAAAATTGTTTTCCGTGTGTTAAAAGTTAATTGTGGTACCAGTGCTATATACGAAAGTGAAGCTACTTGTGCAAACTTTAATTTAATCCATAAATTTCAAAAATCTGTGCAGTAATTGGTGAATTATAAACAAAAACATTTATTCGCAACGTGGTGAATTGCATTAAACCGTGACCTACGACAACTCGCCGCACGGCCGCTGTGACATAGTCGAGACGGGTTGGGTCTTATCGCGTTAATAAACTCGTCTATTCGCGATGGATAAACTTACCTGTGTTGGTTGTAAATCACCAATATTGAGTAAAGAATTTATGAGCTGTTACAACTGCAAACAAAAGTATGATTTGATGTGTGCTAACCTTTCACCCAAGCGTTATAAAAAAATGAGCCAAGATGGCAAGTTAAAATGGAAATGTCTGGAGTGTAGGAGTAAACTTCCAAAAGTGGATAATACGAACACACCAGTGCGTATTGCTCACCAGTCCCAGGATGAAGGAGAGGGTGAACTCGATTGCTTAACCCAGGATTACGTGACTACGCGACGAAATCGCTCGATGGACGCCTATATCACGAAGGACACACTTAGAGAGATTTTAAGTATAGAACTGAAAAATGAAATTGAGGCTGCGTTTGAGACCACACTCACACGCTTGGTTTCCAACCAACTAAAAGACATGCGTAGTCAATTTTCTGATGTGCAGGAGTCCATGGTTTATATTAGTCGACAGTACGAGGACCTTAAGAGTCTTCTAAGCAAAAACACATCGGAATTACAATCCCTCAAAGAAGAAAATAAAATGCTCAAAGATAATTTGAACACGTTAACCAGTCGAGTGAAGATTCTGGAGGACGACAATTTGAAACACCAGCAATGGGCCAGGCTACAGAATATCGAGATCACTGGGATACCGGAAGATAAAGAAGAAAATACAGTGGCTATAATTCAGAAGTTATCGGAGCATATTGGTGTTACAATCAGTCCTTCCGACGTGGAGTTTGCGCACCGGGTGCAACCGCGGCGCGCCTCCAGCGCTGCGCGCGCGCGCCCTATCGTCGCGCGGCTGAGACATCGCATGATAAAAGATCAAATAGTGGCTGCTGCACGTAAATATCGTAATTTGAATCCCAAGGAAGTGGGTATAGGACGCGAAATCAGTAAGATATACATAAACGAACACCTTACGAAAGAAAATAAAATGCTCCTGTCCTCATGTAAACAAAAGGGAAAGGAATTAAAGTATAAATTTATTTGGACAAAAAACTGCCGCATATTTGTTCGAAAAAACGAAACTTCTCCGCCGATCGCCATAAACTCCTCAGCAGACCTTGCAAAAATTGTCTAATTGTTTTTGTTTTTATGTTAATGTTATCTAGGCATAATATTCATTACTGCATCTATATTTCTGTATCTTTTAAAATTATTCATTATGTTATAAAACTACTCCTCGATATACACATAACCACAAACACTTATCATTTTCTAAATATTGGACAACTATCGTCGAATATGTCATATACTAAGATGACCTCATTATTTACACATTACCTACACACTACAATACCATATGCACAACACTATATACACTACAATAACATATACACTATAATACACATATATTATACACTTACACTATGCACTTTAAAAAACTTAAGGTACTTGTTGCAACTTATTAAAATTTCTATAACTTATTTTTTGTTTAAAATTTACTCACAGAATGGCTATAATATACCTATTTTACTTAACCTCTCATTATATTATAACATGCACCGTCTGTGCTTTGAAATTTCTTTGTGTGATCTATCATTTTATTTATCATTTCTCGTACAAGCATCGTATTATAATGATTATAATTATCGTCATATTTGCTTAAGGTACTCTGTGACTGTTTACATTCGTGCAATAATTACATTTGGATTTGTGGACGCCGAGCTTTGTAAGTATCATCAAAATATATTTTTACAACAATGGATAACACATTGAAAAAAATTAATTTTTTTTATCAGAATGTGCGAGGATTGAGAACTAAAACTAATGAATTTTATAATAATTTATTGCTATTCGATTTTGACGTAGTTTTGATTACGGAGACTTGGCTTTACGATGGAATATTGGACTCGGAATTATGTGACGATAGATTTGTTGTGTTCCGTCGGGATCGAGGATCGTTGGGGGGTGGGGTAATGGTAATGTGCGCCCCGCACCTGCAGGCGCGTATGAGACCGGAGTGGCAATGTAACGATGTTGAGTGTGTTTGGATCACGATTCCACGCACAGCGATAGGATTATCGCATGACCTACATATTGCTGTAGTTTACATACCCCCGAACTCTCAACTTACATCACGAACACAGGCTTTTTTGGATTCACTATCACAAATACGGAGTAATCAGTCTGAAGATCACTTTATAATTGCGGGTGATTTCAACCTGCCATGTATCGACTGGGTACCCACGGAGCCTGTTGTTTTAAGAAAGGGACCACTTGAATTACAAAACTCAGCATTACAATTTATTGAACAGACTTCCTTTATGGGTTTAGTACAGTATAATTATACTCTTAATGTAAATAATAAAACGCTAGATTTGATCCTTTCTGACTCGCCGGTTAAGGTACAAAAATATTCCTCATCACTTGTTAACGAAGACTCGTATCATCCACCACTCTCTATAGTTGCCTCGGATCTACTCATTCCCGCTCTTAAGCCGCAATCACATCTTAAGTATATTTTTAAACGCGCAGACTTTCACCAGATGATTAATTTGTTAAACAAACAGGATTGGACCTTTATTACTGACAATAATTATAACATAGAAAATGTTATCAACATTTTTTATTCCATTCTCAATAGTTGCATCGAAACTTACGTTCCGCAAGTTCGATGCAATGGAACGTATATCTATCCAATTTGGTATAGCAGACCTTTAATTAAATTAATAAAAGAAAAATTTAAAACTCACCAAAATTGGAAAAAGTATAATAATCCTAATGATTATGCACATTTTGCAGAACTAAGACGACGGCTAAAGGAGTTGCAGAATGAATGTTATAATTCATACATAGCATTCTCGCAACAAAAGATTAAAAAGGACCCAAAACATTTCTGGTCCTACATTAAATCTAAAAAGAAAAATAACTGTAATTATCCCCAACAAATGACATTTAACGACGTAGTTTTAAACACAAAATAAGAAATTTGTACTGCGTTTAATAATTTCTTTGAAAAAAACTTTAATAAGCCTGCTGATCAATACTCCAGGGATCTACAGAATATTCCTTCACAAAGTTCACAAACATCTATCATTCACGATATTCATGTTACGCCCGATTATATTTTAAAATTAATCAAAAGTGTTGACACATCGAAGGGTGCTGGCAGCGACAATATACCACCAATATTTTTTGTTAAATGTGCGGAACCGTTATCCTTACCTATTGCACTAGTTTTTAATAGATGTTTTCGGGAAGGCTACTTTCCTACTATCTGGAAAAAAGCACATATAGTACCTATACATAAAAAGGGTCTCAAAACATCTATTGAAAATTATCGACCTATATCAATACTCAATTTTCTTAGTAAGCTATGTGAGAAATATAACTGCCTACTTCTATTCTTAGTGAAGCTTATGTAAGAAGAAATTATAAAATGTAAATCCTTAATTGGCTGTAAGTAGAGTAAGTAATTTAATGTACATGTTAACTAAGAGCTGTGGATTTTGTTACATAAATAAATAAAAAAATAAAATTAATACAGCTCTAGGTGATTACAGGAATAATATAGCTCTTGTTTATGTTGACGACATATTAGTTATTTCTAAAACTATACCAGAAGGCCTTCTTAATCTAAAATTAGTTTTAAATAGACTCACTAAAGCTGGATTTTCTCTTAATGTTTCTAAATGTTCATTCCTTAAGACAAAAATTGAATATTTAGGTAATTTAATTGAAAATGGTAGTATTAAACCAAGCCCACGCAAAGTCCAAGCACTCTCAAACTCTCCTATACCCCGAACTGTTAAAGAAGTTCGTCAATTCAATGGTTTGGCAGGTTATTTCCGTAAGTTTATACCGAACTTTTCGACAAAAATGGCACCATTGTATGAACTTACTAAATCGAATTGTTCATGGAACTGGACTGATCGACATGAAAAAGCCAGACAAGACATAATTGACTGTTTAACGTCCTCCCCTGTACTGACAATATTCGATCCTGCTCTGGAAATCGAACTCCACACGGATGCTAGCTCCTTGGGGTTTGGTGCTGTCTTAATTCAGCGTCATAATAATGTTCCTAAAGTTATCGCTTATTATAGCTTGCGGACTACTGATACGGAGAGTAAATATCACTCTTATGAATTGGAGACCCTTGCAGTCGTCAAAGCTATTAAACATTTCCGGCATTATTTGTATGGGCGATCCTTTAAAGTTGTTACTGATTGTAACTCCCTCAAAGCATCAAGATATAAGAGGGATTTAACTCCGAGAGTCCATCGTTGGTGGGCCTTTTTACAGAATTTTATGTTTGATATCGAGTACCGTAAAGGGGATAAACTCGCGCACGCCCATTATTTTAGCCGGAACCCCATCAATACAACTATGCTATCCAACTCGATGCCCCCTCTCTGCAACTCCCTTCTTAATCCAGAATCCGACTCATTAAAGTTCTGTGTTAACTCCTCTACATTATTAGATCACAACTGGCTATTAATTGAACAAAAACACGACCCCGTTTTAAGTAAGTTTGTGGAAGAATTAAAAGGAGACACTTTAAATCCAACTGTTGCAAATACTTACATTATCACGCCGGATAAACTTCTGCGGCGGAAAGTACAAATAGACAATAAAACTCGAAAGCTAATAATCGTGCCGCGCAGTTACAGATGGAACCTTATTAGTCATTATCACGATGCGTTGCAACATTTTGGCTGGGAAAAAGTGCTCGAAAAACTGAGGGAACAATACTGGTTCCCAAATATGTCCAAATTGGTAAGGAAATTTATAGAAAATTGCGTTGCTTGTAGAGTTCGTAAAGGAGTGTCGGGTGCTCGTCAAATAACGCTACATCCGATAGATAAAGTTCCGATTCCTTTCCATACAGTTCACGGTGATATTACTGGTAGAATGAATGGTAAGAGAAATGATATGGAGTGTGCATTTGTTTTTATAGATGCTTTTACCAAATTCGTTCACATGATTTATACTAAAGATCGAACGACTGATACTGCTCTCGAATGTTTTAAGAACCTTATATCCATTTTCGGAACCCCAACTAGATTTATCACCGATCAAGATAAAAGTTTAACTGCAGTTGAGTTTAAAAACTTTTGCGAGAATTCTGGCATTCAGCATCACGTAGTGGCTAAAGGTGCAAGTAGAGCTAATGGCCAAGTCGAGCGTGTGATGAAGGTTATTAAAGACAACATGTCTATTGTTGAGCTAACTAGACCATGGCATACAGCGATTGGTGAACTACAATTGGCAATTAATTGCACAGTCTCTAAAAGCACGGGTAAAAGTCCAATGGAAATGTTGTTTGGCAAAAAATGTTCACCACCTACGATCAAACTTATTCAAATAGATAATGATGAAATTACTGATTCCTTAGAGACAATGCGAAATGATTGTAAGAGAAGGATGGACGAGCGGTCTAAGAGAGATAAAAACCGTTTTAACTCTGGAAAGGCCAAAATACAACCTTTTAAAGTTGGAGACTTTGTTTTAATGCGTCGTCATGAACGTCATACAACCAAGCTTGGTGCAAAATTTGAAGGCCCTATGGAAGTGTTGGAGGTGTTACCTAACGATCGCTATAAAGTTAAGCATGTTAATTTACGCGGCGCTACCGAAAAAATTGCTTGTCATGATTCCTTAAGACTTGCTCCAGCAGCCCAATTCGATCCATTTGAAGACGACATAACTGATTCGACCGTATGGGCGGGCGGTCAAGATATGGAACAAACAGCTGACTAGATAGCTTCCACCTATGATAATTGCAGAAATAAAAGAAATTTGGTTGTTGTGATTTATTTATTTCCTTATCCAATATTTCCATCCCTACAACGCTGGCTGGCCACCATGCGTTTCCTGTATCCCGGTCTTGAACGTAGCTAGATCCCAGGAGGGGTGATGCTATCCTGTGGCTAGATCTCAGGAGGAGTGATGCCGTTGTGTGATTAATTCCGTGAAGGGCAATGTGTGGGAGTACATTAAAAAATATATATATGTATTATTTTTGGAGTTATCAGCGCCGAGAGCGCGCTGGAGTCAGTATGGCCGTATGGGCGCGGATAAGTTACAGCGCCATCTTGTGGGTTTTTATCATAGCTTTATAAACTAATCGATTCATTAATATGGACGCGAATAATATGTTACAGTGCCATCTTGTGGAGTTTTTCCTATAGTTTTGTAATGAAGTCAATTTTATTAAATGTAAAGATATCAGTTTTATGAAATTTAGTTGATTGGATAGATAATTATGTGTTCTGAATTATTTTATCTTATTTTTTTAAACATAGAAATATTTATATCAGTGGTTTATTTGAATGAGCAATGAACTTTATTAATTATTATTTTCTACTTTAAAAATGTGTGTTAATTAAATAAATATTAATATTTAATAAGTTATTATTTTATAAATGCGTATGTAAGTTAATTTACAATAAAGATTTTTACTAATGTGTTTTTATTTCCGCCTCCGCTTCTTGACAGCTGATGTGGCATAATTTCTAATATCCGGTGATAGCTGTAATCTTTTAGAACGCCGCGTGGAAACGGCATTAAGTCGGCAACCTTCGTAGAATTAAGACATAGCCAGTAACAACTCAACGGTTATTCTGTTATTTTGTGATTTTGTGATATTGTTACTATTATATTATGGTGTAGTGAATAAATTTATAGTGAAGTACAGTGACTTATTATTTAATTATCATGGAGTCTGAAGCCAACGCGCCGACATATACCTAGTTCCCACAGTGTATTGTAACCTGATTGTAACTTGCTAATTAGTAACTGTCTAATTATTACATTGTTTATTTTCCTTCACTACTATTACTATATTACTAAAAGAGTACTAACAAATAATGTTCCGTTATGTCTTTGCTACCGTATAGAAAAGTCCATAAATATTGTTCTAGAATGTTCTTGTTGTCTTAGATACTTAGGGGAAAGTGGGGTAAATGGGAACACTTAACTTCTAACGCCTATAAATGATAGAAAAAAGACATAAACATAAACAACTTTTATTGTAACACAAACTTTGGTTATCTATCTACTTATCACTGATAATAAAGTATCAAAAAATAAACGAATTATTAGAAATATAGATGAAAATAAAAAACATTGTCGTTCCTTTTTACCCGAACCCCTATGGGGTAATAGAGAACGAACCATAGGGGAAATGGGAATAGATTTGAAGTGATTAGGGACGACAAAATGAAGTCTCCATAATAGCCTACAGTTTTTTGGTTGACACAAATAACACAAGTAACTGTTACTAATCCCGCCAGCAGTATTTTTGGCATCTTCAATTGCACGCCGAAGATCTTTGTAGTTAGTTTCAGTCTTTCGAACGTAGTTTCGAGGCATCTAAAGGAATTTCAAACATTAAAGTATTTTTACACAAACAACTAAAGTTATTAGTGATAGTGAATAACGTAAAGAGTAAATTGGAACGTTCCCAATTGCCCCACCTGCCGCTGTTCACAATTTCCCGAAATAGTCAATATAAATAAAAATAGCAGCCACCTTCAACAGTTTATTTGGTAACCTTCAAATCACATAAGGTTCGAAAACAGATAGTACGTATATAATAGCAACTAAATATGGTATATTTTAACCTAAAAATATTACAGTAATATCAATTCTAATGAACAATAAAAGTTATAACAAATTTGCAAAAAAAGAAGTTCGACTCACCTTGACAGCACGCATGCGGCTTTTGATTCCCACTATTGCGTGTGGGCTTTTGGGTGCTGGATGCACCCGTTGAACAATTGCAAGCCAGTATATAGTGGCGGAAACATGACTTATCTAGCTATTCCTAATTACCCGCCGTTCTCAATTACCCTACTTTCCCCTACTATTTTACATAAATGTGAACACTACCTATTTGCAACATAAATACATTGTATACGGTATACCTAGTTCCCACAGTAAGACATACAACAATTTACTTAAATACCTACTTCATGATGCTCTTTATCTTCACAATTGAATTCCCTAAACTGGTTTGTTAGTGGCTTTTTTATCAAGGGTAAAGTTAAATTGGAACCTTATAAAATGTTACATCGCCATAAATATATACTAATCTTTACAATCCTCCACAAAATGGCCTTACTTAAGAGATATTCTCTATATACTAAATTAAACATTATATCAACCGGGTATATGAATATCTTTACCATAAACATACTTAACTAGAATAATTATAAGTCCATTTTTGCATGTTCAGATAAATATATTATGGAGAATAGTGTACTATATAATATGTAACAACATTGATCTCATGTATTGTGAGAAAAATAAAACTAATCTATTTATGTGCACTATAATCTATAATATAATAAAAAAAGGGTATGGGACTGAATGATTGAGGTTTATGTAAAATGAGCTCGCAATTTCTCCGCAGAGAAGAAACTGGTTTTCAAATGATTTCATGATTGCAGATTTCCACAAGATTATCAGAAAAAAATCCAATTCTCAGCACAGTAAATACTTTATTTCACTTTTTAACAATTATTATATAATTGCTTATTAGCCAACTAGCATAGTTTCAACAACTAGACAACTTATCACCTCGACGATTATCGAACGACTGGCCGAGCTCCTGACTCAATAATCCAAACGCTGTTTCAACCCCACCACTCTCAATCCTTTCACCGGAAGTTGTCACAAAAGAGTGGCGGGGTCGAGTAGTGTTGCCATTTAATAAAAATAAGATTACCTTTCATAAAATTATTACGAAATTAAGATTACATTTTATAAAATTATGACATTCGGCCATCCTACGAAATGTGTAGCCTCCCGGCACACTAAAAACATCAGGAACTCTGCCAATAAATTACTTACTAACTTAAGTTACTCATTACTATTTTGAAGCGAATAGAATAAAATCTTAATTTAATTTTGATTTAAACAAGTATAATCTCATAGAAGTACCTATATTTTAGTCTAAATTTAAATAATTAAGGTAGCTTCTATACATTTTAAAAGATTTCATGTGACTGTTAAATTATACATACAATTATTCGCTCGCATGGTCAAAGAGAATTAACAATGAGTTGTTTAAGATACATGACATTTTTCTGGTGGATAAATAAGTGACTACAACTAATTAAAATCTATTGAATCTTAACAAATTAAATCTCATAAAATATCTAAAGTACTTTTCCATAAAACTAATTTCTATTTTAAACCAAAACAACAACAGTCAACCAAAGCAATTCACGAAGTGAATCAAAACCAAAATCAAAGCGTAGGTACTTATTGTAGTACTCTAATTCCTTTACATTCCAATATAACAATATAAAATCGAAACAACAAATTATCAAGCGCGAATTTAAAATACAATTGAATTTATTAGGATGTATTAGTATCTATGAAATATTGAAATTGAGATATTGAGAATATTATTATTGCTTGACCAGAAAAATAGAAAACCTGTCATGAGGGCTCTAAAGTTTAATTTTATATGGCAACAGCACAGCCAACTGTAACTATAGTAACGCTCGTGTTATTATTGTCATTTTGACAACTATATCGGAAATGTTATTTATACGAAATGTTATTTTAGCGCATAGAAAACCACTTTTCTTTTACGAATATGAACAGTTTTTGTCATTTTAGAACTAAATAGAAACTCAAAGTAAAAAGACAAACACAGTAAAAAGACAAACACGAGACAAACTGTGACATTCAAACTCACTGACAAGCAATTTACGATTGACGTTTAGAAACTAATCGTTGCCAGTAAAATAAATTAGTTCCATGAGTTTACCGCAATATGGCGAGGTTTTTTTATATTTCTGGTCAACTTATAGTATCTATGACTTCAGCAAATTACCTGTTGCAAATGAATCTTACTAACTACTAACGCCATCTATTAACAACATCCAGAACAAAATATTTAGCAACTAACAAAACATCGATCTTTCCGTGGGAATGAGATGTTTTACCCCGGAAAAAAAAAAAGTATCCTACTGCACCTTTCACCCTCCCAACTATCTCCACACACATAAACCATATCATAATATAATAGCCACATTGCGACGTGAAAGAGCCACAAACAAACAAACTTTCACATTTATAATATTAGTATGGATTTTGTACTAAGTATGCATACATCATTTGAAAATTCCTCTAACTAACTTTCCATACATTCAACTCCTATTTATAAAAAAAAATAATGATGAAAAGTTTGATCAAAAATGTTACTATTCAAATTGTCTGAATCTCTCGTATTTACATCAAAGTTCACTCATTTCTTACAGTCCAGCGAGCATCATTGATCACTCAATCATTATGCAGAGTACATCATTGTTCGCTCAATCATTATCCAGCGAACATTGTTCGCTCAATCATTATCCAGCGAACATCATTGTTCGCTCAATCAGTATCCAGTGAACATCTTTTTTCTCCACTTCATGTTTAGTTCTTTTCCTTCTAACTTTCCTCCGTTTTGCGTCCTTACGCTTCCTTGGTGGAGTCGTAGGTGGCGTACCTCTAACTTGGTCATCGTATGACGTCATATCTGAAAATCTGAAAATTCCTCTGACTAGCTTTCCATCCATTCAACTCTTATATTTAGATATAAAACAAAAAAAAATAATGATAAGATCAAAAATGTTACGATTCAAGTACTTCATTTACCTAAATGCATTAAATCCCTAGAATCATGTCTAAGTCTCTCTTATTTACATCAAAGTTTACTCATTTCTGTGGTGTATTTAAAATATATATTGTAAAGGGCGCGTCTCTGGTATGGTATGGTGTGGACGACTATCCCTTTACCAAAGTTTCTAATAGGTGTTATTAGAAGAGATAGGGAAAGATGTAAATGGTTTGAATGGTTTTAATTAACACTATGTATACTAAGCTAGATTGACAAAATATCACAACTGGTTAAATGGTTACTATACTAGACATTAATATTAAACTGGTAAATTGGTAATTGGTAAAATGGTTAAATGGTTAGGAATACGAGGCGCCTGAGTGGCTGCTGGTCACGTACTCACTCAAAACTCTTATTTTACTTATAAGATTAACTTAAAACTAGGGCAAGTGATCGCGCGGCAGTTAAAATGCAAACATGCAAAACGCGCGACCGATGAGCTGTTCGGTGCAACTCCGAACATATATGTTCTAAATTTGTATTAAATGTAATTGTTGTCTTTAACTTCAAACCATGTAATAAATATGGATATTGTGGTTTGCTCGTATTATTATTTAAAAACTATACAGACCAATTTCTTCCAGTCCAGCGAGCATCATTGCTCGCTCAATCATTATCCAGCGAACATCATTGTTCGCTCAGTCATTATCCAGCGAACATCATTGCTCGCTCAATCATTATCCAGCGAACATCATTGTTCGCTCAATCATTATCCCGCGATCGTCTTTGTTCTCCACTGTTTAGTCGTTCAAAGCGCGTTCAATCCCAACTGACAACAATACAAAAATTAAAAAGTAAGTAAAAGACCCGCACAAAAATAAAGTCTCATAAATAATAAAATAGAAGCGTCTTTTAGTTTTTCTTTATTGGGGGTTCTCGCTTGTATAACTATGCTATCATTACCCATATTCTATTTCCAAATATCACGTAAAACGTCTAAAACTCAAAATAGGTAGTATACATTTAATATACATAGATTAAATTGCAATTACGAGTTAAACTCACATTTAATGCTTTAAAAGTAAATCAGTAGTCAGTAAATAAATATTTTTATTATTGATGTAAATGATGATCTCAATAAAAAGTCTTATGTAACATATGTATATGCATGATTTGCATCTTTGGAGAATAGCAGTGTAACAGTTTGTGCATTACCGGAGAGTAGCCCCTATCAAATGCAATTTAATAGTGTCGTATTTGTACAGTAGGTATCGAAATAATTCCTTTTTACCAAAAAAATAACCGACTTCAACCTTGATAAGCAGGGATAACTTAAAAACTTCTCGCCAGATGGCGCTCAATACAACATGGAAGTGTAAAGTTCTCGTCACTACAAATTAATCAAGCCCAAACACTAGATAATTGCAGTAAATCGTTGAGGAGTTCCCTCAACTGTCTTTCGGCTTCATCAGATCGACTCCAGACCTTCATGAAATGGTAGCGCTATAATGTACTTATGATAACATGAACAAACACACTAGTCGTCCATACAAATTTTCGACAGGTCCCCTCGATTTCTCTAAGATGCCATCATCAGATCCTGGTGTCCTTATCAGGGGACCCCACTGCGTATATCTACTTTACAACAAAAAAAAGGAATTATAAAAACCGGCCCATAAACGACGCAAAATTCGCTGAACGTACATAATAAATAAAAATAAATTTTAACAAGCGTTATACTTACTTACTTTGCATTTTAATGTAATTTTAATTCCAGTTTCCTCCCTTTTTTTTTCCTAAGGGCGTACATGCCTGGATTTTAAGATCCCGCATGATAGGTACAATAGGTGGTAAGTATAATATAATTATTTACATTAGTATCATGGACCCTGTCGGGCACGGCAACTTAAAAGAGAGGAGGATGCTTTAGCGTCAATTTCAGATTATTATCAGCTATTAATTCAATTGCATTTAACTTGTTCCATTGCCAAGTAAATTAAAAACAAAATGTAATGACGTATAAATATTGTCGTATTAATAAATTCTCATAATAATAATAAATAATACCTATATTGTATCGCTATAATTAATGAATAAATTGAATTTTATTCAATAAATAAATAATAAGTGTGAAATTTAAAAAAAAATTAAAGTAATATAATGTCATGTAATTCGTTGTTATATCATTTAGTAATAATTTCAAAAATCAGTATTTAATACTGAACATTTTATAGAAGTTTCTATTAAATTCCATTCACTGAATCATTATAAAATAGTCCAAATAAATTACTAGTCCATATCATGACTAACTGCAGGATATAATGCCTTCACTCAGAAATCGATTCTGTGACGTCTCACTAAGTATAACTTAAATCTGCCAAGTATCATGATATAATTATGTCATGAAATGCCCCTCGAGACAATATCACAGATCGGTAGGTACCTACCTCAAATGTTACATACCTAGTAACTTGTTACTTCAAAATTATCAAAACAAATAATTACTTTCTCATCTTAATATTTAGGTACAACTGATTGATAAACTTCAAGACCCATTATTGATAATTTTAGTTTCATTGTATCAAAATTCTCACTTCATTAATATTCAAACTCAGATAACTCAAAAAAAATAAATAATTGTGACTACTTGGTTTAGCTCAATTGACAAAATAATAGTAAACAGATTACCTTTTTACCTTAAAACCCATACGGTAACTCTAGTAATAACTTAATGGAGTACTTTTAGTTGTAATTCCATCCGTAAACGCACCAGTAATGGACAAAAAATAAAGTACTTAATCCTTTAAAATAAGGACATGAAATATTTTATTTTAATTCGTAACACTGTGACATATGTACAATAGATATCGAGCTCTCTAAGTTTAAAATTTGATTCAATTCGGTTTGTTAGATAGACAAAATAACGTGAGTGTTCATGTGATCCTCAATTGATACTAGCAGCTTTTCTTAAGGAATTTGTTGGTGTAGTGAGAAAAAAGTTTCGTCTGGAAACTAGTATTGTTGTATTTTAATCAAAATCTGTTTTATTTCTTTTATTAACCATGAAATTAAGATAGCAACGCACAGTGTTCTTACTCCGGGAAATGGTTTTTTTTTTATATATTTTAATGATGTTTATAACTGATGTGCTGTAATTGAATAGTTCCAATAATGGACAAGTGTCGAAACTTAATTTTACTTTCATGTATTCTGATTATTAACTAGTTTAACTAAATATTATTCCTTGCAATTTATAAAAATTCGCATATGTACCAGTAATGGACATATGTGTCCATTATTGGATATTTTATAGAAATCCTGTAATGGACTGTGATATAAAATGATAGAGATTTTTTTTTTGTTTAAAAAAAAATGTCTCCTAAGAAAATTATTCGCCTTAACAAATGGGCTGGGCGCTATCGAAGCAGTAAAAAAAAAAGGTTAAAATTATCCGAAGCAGCAAATAAATCGTAAGTATTGTACTGTATGTAATTGTATAAATTGTATGTGTTGTATAAGTATTGTGCCTAGAATAAACTTGCAAAACAAAATTACTGGTAAAAGTCCGATTTATTATGTTCATTATTGGATGTCCACAACTAGGTTATGTTCATAACTGGATAAAAACTAGATTTTTTTTTTTTCTCAAATAAATTGCAACCAGCTTTGCTGTATCTCATGCGTAACACAGTTGATTATTTAAAAAAAATGACCGGACTTTACGCTTTAAGAATATTCAGTACTGTAACTTTCACAACATTGGTAAAATTTCGAGAATACTAGAAAAAGTTTCTTAAACTGTCCGTAATTCTGGTGTTTACCTTATGTTATAAAAAAAACTTTAATTCAATTAATTTGTTGTCCCGAAGATATGTTATATTGAGTTATTCTTCCTGTTAAATATTCTGTTATAACCAGTATTCCGACAACCAACAATCAATAACCAAAGCTCATTTATGAACTCGACTGATTAATTAAGAAAACAAACAATACAGATCACCTGCTATATTCCGTCAGATCCGCAGCAGTAACTCCAGACAGGCATAATGGGTTACCCTTTTCCCGGAACAATGGTTGCCAAACCTCGTCGTCCAATGTCACACGAATGCACTCCACCTCGCACGCAACTTTCGTGCCGTTCCACATAACACGCGTGTAACCTGCGCGAGCTGCTCTTGTTTCCGATCGTCATTGAAATAACCTGTACATCCTCGAAAGCTGAACTGAAAACTAAGACAGCTTCAAAATATTACGTCACATAGTAAACAAAACTTGGAAAATTATTATTGTGTTTCACTTTTAAAACAACGTAAACAAATAAGCTGTACTGTAATTGAACATTTTTTTTTTGATTATAATTCGAACTACGTTACCAGTGAAAAACCAAACCGTTCAGTTTTTGAAATTGTACGCTAATTATTTTTGTACTCGTTAAATCGAATACTTCGTCCAGTTGAGCACCAATAAAGCAAATTATTTTGTGAGTTTTTATTTAAAATAACCCTTTTCAGCAATATGCGGCGCTTCAAATCACCACACACCAAAATCATTAAAAGGATACTCATTCTTGCCAAGCTATAATGATAAGAATTTAACACATGTCACGAAAGGAAAGAACACGTATATTAAAAGCAACTTACTGCACTGTATAGGTACCATACCATGTTTTCAATTGAAAATATATTTATATACTATAATATATGTATATATAATCGAATAACAAAATCTATCACATCTAACGTTTATTTTTCTTTTTAGGCACGACCACGACCTTATAGTACCTTACCCCCTTTTTCTTTAACAATTTTGTGAACGTAGATTTTCAATTTTAAATCGAAAACATATTCAAATTCAAATTCACAAAAAAAAAACACAAAGAGCCGATCAGCTGAACTAATATTCGTCACTATTACATACTCTACTCAAATTCACTTCTTATAACACAATACTTCAAATCGTACTTGACCCTCAGGCAGCCTAGTAATCTAACCCCAAATTTACCCTCATAAAATTTAAAAAAAGGGAACGTAAATTATTACCATCTTTCATTGTGTGACACTTGGTTAAACTACACTTAAATCAAAGCCTTGCAACTTTGGCTTCGACCAAGGTATTTGAATGATTTGTTTTTTCAGCGAAAGAAAACAAAAGAAAATAAAGTCGCTACCAGTGCTGCCTTAAACCATTATAACCGGAGATTCATGTTACTATTAATCACTCAAGATTGTTTAACAAACTATTTGACACACACACACAATCCAGTTTACACAAGAATTTAAGCAATGAAATATTCATATTTCTATAGACCATTGAAATATCACCTCGGACGTAATGAAATAAAAATTATGCCATACCAATACTCGCCGTCTTACTTGAAAATCCTTCATACCGATACTTGCCATTTAACTTCAAAATTATTAAGTTTTACCATGGCATGATCTTCAAATCTCTTCACTTGCCATCCACGCCTCACAATATTATCATCTGACAATTATAACCTGAAAAACTTAAATAACCTAGCCCGCCATGTGTGGGACGTGAAGTTACATCTCACTTCTGAAATATCAGAAAAAAATCCAATTCTCAGCACAGTAAATACTTTATTTCACTTTTTAACAATTATTATATAATTGCTTATTAGCCAACTAGCATAGTTTCAACAACTAGACAACTTATCACCTCGACGATTATCGAACGACTGGCCGAGCTCCTGACTCAATAATCCAAACGCTGTTTCAACCCCACCACTCTCAATCCTTTCACCGGAAGTTGTCACAAAAGAGTGGCGGGGTCGAGTAGTGTTGCCATTTAATAAAAATAAGATTACCTTTCATAAAATTATTACGAAATTAAGATTACATTTTATAAAATTATGACAAGATGAACAATTAAATAGTAGATTGTATGACAAGGGTGCAAAGTAATATTTTTTCGGCGAGGGCGTTTTTTGAATCCAGAGCGAAGTGAGGGATTCTAGAGTAGAATCCCGAGCGTAGCGAGGGATTCTTTAGTAGAATCCCGAACGTAGCGAGGGATTCAAAGTACGTCGCCCGAGCCAAAAATATACTTGCACCCGAGATACACTCTACTTTTCATCACCCACTATGAGAAAATAATATATACCTATATAATAGAAAATAATAGAAAATAATACGTAAAAATGCACGAAAACTTAATTTTAATTTGAAAACGAAATCTTAATTTGATTTCTTTTTTTATTATTCAGCTGGCGGGGCCCTCGCGTCGTACCAGACATTCTTCATTCAAACAATATTTGCGTTCGATTTCTTTAGCGCAAAATACTAAAATGTTCTAAATTCAAAATAGGACGGAAAAGATCTAGCCGGCAGGAAAAGTTGTATGAAAATTCATTCCCGCCCGCTGAATAGAAAACAGCAACTTTAGAACCCCTTATGTCCGAACCAAGTCGTCTTTTTCGAATAGGTGTGATGAAAAAATATTTGGGTGAAGGCTATTCACAGGGAAAATTGGAAGCCAACACAGTACTCCCGCATTTGTTCTAAACATTTTACAAACGATTGTTATATGGAAGGTAGAACAAAAAGATTCCTTCGAAGAACTGCTATACCAACAGTGTTTGAAAATTATCCTACATATATACAAAAGGTTTTTGTTTAAATTATTATTAAATTTAATGCTTCCATTTGCCTAATGAATAAATATGGAAATATCTGATTTAAACATGATTGTACTTAAGATTTCTTTAAGTAGTTTAAGTGATCCGGTTATTAAAAACAATTTTTATTTTATAGGAATCTACAAAACTGGCTAGAGACAATATCATAGATTTAAGAAGAAATACAAGCTGCTTACTAAGGCAAAGACAACTTGCCACAGACCTTCAACCTTCAACTTCAAAAGAAGTGTGTAAACCAGTACGTACTCTGAGTGAGCCCTCTGATGGTGACACTCCAAGAAAGAGAAAGCTGAAGAAAATTCTTGCAAAACAGCTAAAACTGTCTGCATCTCGTCTCAAAAGATTAAAAAGTTTACAAAAAAATGCCGTAAATTTAAACGCAGAATATTATCATTGGAAAATGTCCTAAGTGAATTAAAATCAAAATCTATGAAAGTTCCCAAAGATGATTCTAGTTTGATTAGTTCACAAAGCTATTGTGATTGCACATATCATTGAAATTGATATAAAAAATATAGTTTAATATTTTTTGGTTTATATCTGAGAAGAAAAGACAAAGTTTATTTTATGTTACATTTTTTATTTTATTTTTTGTTTGTGAAAAAGACTCATAATTTGTTCATTATAATCTTTGTTGTTTTGATAAGATACTAAAATAGTTTTTACATACATTAAACGTTTTTCTTTTATTTTATAATAATCCTCCTCAACAAAATGCCTCATACATGTTTTAATCACAAATAATTTAATGGGGGACTTTGCTACGCCACGCGTGTACTTGTTCAGGTCTTTAATAGCAAGTGTTGCTAAGGGCTAGGTACTTATAAGGCTAAACTAATTGTATCAAATTTCAGTCTTAGCAAAACTGGTGACTTGTACATGGGTAGATGTATTAAAATCTATATGTAATAAAATTCCGACACAATTAACGAAAATGCCATACTGTAAAATTAAAACTCACGTTAAAAGCATTCTTATGACGAAAGGTTAAACGGAACAGAAACGAACGAAAGGTTAAAGACAAACTTGATGATAATTTTAAAGATAAAACGGTTTAGACGTGAGTTTTGTATTTTAGCCATAAGTAATACCCGTAGTATTCAATCTGTAACTGTCAGTAGGAAAAGCAACTCCTTGGGAGTTTCTTGTCGCTTCCTCTTCCAAGACCACACAGCGTAGGGATTTGTTGAAGCGATGGCGTAGTTTGACTTTCGAAAAGTGTTTGTAAAAACCTACTTCGAATAAACGTTTTTCATTCTGATTTTCTTTTACTTCTAAAAATATTTCGCCCTATTTATTTTTCATAAATCATAAATAGAAATGAATATGACTAATGACTTAAAATGTAACAATTGAATGCAGCTGACTTAACTCATAAATACAATCCCAAAATGTAACGTTGTTTTCTTTATAATTCAATCTATCGATAGAATCAATTTTCCCGTACACATCACTAATTGATGCCGTGTAAAAACGGCGACCTCAATGTTTGACGTACATATGGATTATATATTGTTAGAAATAACGGGTCTAGCGGTGGCGCTGGCGTGACGTCACATCGGGTGACTGGTGGCGTGAGCGGCGGAGTGGAGGAGCAGTACCTGCACTACCTGGGGTGCGCCGGTGCGGCCGGAGCAGAGAGCGGGCATTCTCGTGTTGGCATTCGGACGTGACGGACGTACTATTTATAGTGGTTCATTATTGTGTTAACGTTGTACTGTAATTTCTCTGATTAAAATATTCGATGTGGTTATCGTTATTTTTCTTTTTAAAAATCAACTCGACTCCTGATTTATAAGATCAGAAGTTGGATTCGAACGCAAAGCCTGGCTCTTGCTGACAAAATTATTTTCCACGTAAATGAAAACCCGTTATTTTAAATTTTTAGTGAGGTGTTGTGTTATGTTTCAACAAACCGTGAGTACATTTTCTTGAATAATGACAAAACGACCTTCGCGGTCTGATCAAGGACAAACTGTACACTATAAAATCTGCTTCGGACCGTCACGTCCAACTCGTGAATGCCACACTACTGTTGCGAGTTACAGACTTGACACTTAGCCGGTTAAGCACGTTTGTTTCCAATAAATTGTCACCACATTAACGTCATCAAAGCCGCTATGGTAATTACGAACAGCGAATTAATAGAAAACGAAGAGATCGTTCTCCGGATGGTGCATTGCGGAGCACAATGGAGGCGATCTTGTCTTGACTTTCAGAGCTCGAGGAGCGGCCTGTGGCGCGGTCTACGTGCACACTTCGCAGCCCACACGGGACGTCTCGCGGTCCTCACCGGGCGCTAGAGCGGCGGGCACCTCGCAGTCCACATCGGACGTCGTGCAATCTACACCGGGCGCTGCCATCACCACCGCGCTATCTGCGCCAAGCGTCGCCATACGCCTTTGTCGGCGCCGCCCAGGTGACGCCCGGCGTGCTGGCACCGACAGCCCCGCCGTCATCGAGGCTTATAGCTTCCGTAGGCCTGAGCCCCTGGCTCATGGCTTCTGTGCGGCCCGAGCTTTTAGCTTGTGGTCTCTGTTTCAGCTAAGTAATTTATGTTTGCGTCTGTAAGTAACGTCATACATTGGTAAACTGGTACATAGATGTACCAAATGCACTGTATAAAGGGTTTCGTAATGTTGCCTTTATAGAGTTCACATTCTCTATAATGGTGCGAGTGAGAGTCCGGAATCTTATCAATCGCATTTCATTTTTGATGATAAATCCATCTTACAATAAACAACTAGTCTCATTATTTTGAAGTTTTATAATCGTTGCTAAAGGACGCTTAAGTGCACGATTGCGCTGGTAGCAATGATATTAAATTCATAGCTTGCCTTAATACCTTTTGACATTACTCATATTTGTGTCTCATGTGGATTACAGAGAACGAGCACAGCGATGATCAGGATGGGCGAGACGGACAGGAGCATGAGACGTTCGAGGACGAACTCGTGTCAGGAACGGCCGTCTCACAAGAAGTCTCACAAGAACCCCTCTCTCCTCTACCTGGGCCGAGCGGATTGCATAAATAGGACGACGTGCGGTAGATCGGGCCCTGCCATCACCACCGCGCTGTCTGCGCCAAGCGTCGCCATACGCCTTTGGCGACGTCGCCCAGGTGACGCCCGGCGTGCTGGCACCGGCAGCCCCGCCGTCATCGACACGGTCTGCACCCGCTGCTGTCGCGGCGTATCGTGCGCCGCTACCGCGCTGCGGCGACGGTTGTCGCCAGCGCGTCATCCACCGCCTGTCGCTGCTGTGCCGCATCAACAGTCGAGCGACTCACGCATTCTACAAATCGCATCGTGGACGCGATTTACTCAATTGGAAATTTGGTGAGATCTAACCCACATTAATACATTTCAAATCTTGATCCTAACGTGCATAATTTTGATATTTAGTGCGCGAAGGTTAATCAAGGTCACGAGCTTAATCTATGTGATCATGGTGAGTACCTATAACGTGTTGCCCTTTTGCCTTTGAGGCGATGTCTGTATATGGTTGGATGGTTTGTCTCCAGTGTTCGCACATGGACCATTTTTAGGTTATTAGTTCGATCACTCTGCCTACAGAATAATGATTTCGCTAAATGCTTTTTGACCATGTGAAAACAGGCTCTCTTTGCTTCGTATTCTGAATACGTGCGTAATATATGTGCGTAAGTCACTGTTTCGTGTAATATTGTGAAAAGGTTATCTGTTGATCTAAAACACTCCACTGCCGTTCAAGGTATTACAGACGAATTAGTAGCATTTTACCCGCTTAATTTTCAGGCTTCCACTATTATAAATTTGAAATAACTGAAGTAGACGTAAGTTCACACATAAAGTAAACGCTCCTGCGGATTCATGCTGCGTTTAGAAAGCGATTCTAGCTTATATGAAGTTGGAGACCAGGACCTTGTCCGGTACCCCTGTGGAACCAAACCTGTCATCTGGTTGTGGTTACCTGTAAGGAGGTAAAAATAAAATGCGCGGTATTGGTATGACATAGTTAAGTTTTTGAAGACATGCGGGGTCATTGGCGGAATGGCATTACTCTGCATCGATGGCATGTAAGCTATGCTGCCTAAATGAAGAGCGAGGACAGTTCTGCCGCCGAGTGTTGCGCGGAACCACATCGTAGCCCGCGTGCGCGAGTTCGCTGCTGGAAAGCGCTGGCGAGTGACACTTTGATGAGCACTCCTCCTTGGGTAGGACGCAGTATCACAGGTGACCTGTATTGTTCATTTTATTTTCTTGTAGCTTTTGTGAACAATAAAATTGTTCTCATTCTTGAGACATTGCCTACTTGCAATTTAGCATTGCTTTATGTCAAGTGACAATTATCTGCTTTAAAATGCCTAAAAAATATGTGTAGACGTATTGTGCGTTTTTGCCTTAAACGTACCATAGGTATGAAATGTAATGCGTCAGATATAAGTTTTTGTGATATCACCTTTAAAAAATTGAGTTCAGTCATATCCTTCAGCCATAATAATGCCTTTTACGTTTTAGCTGAGGATACTAGTCGATCTTAAATGAAATTGCTTAGTAATAAGTCTTGGTCAGGTACGGCCGAGTCCCAGGAAAGTACTACGCTTACATAAAACCGATCGTAAGGCAATTTTAAGGCCTAGTCAATTATTTAATGGTACATTCCTTGTTACGTAATTAAAACAGCTTGCATTGCAAGACTCGCCAAAAGTAAGACAAGTCGAAAAGTATTGTCGTAGTATCCTTAATTATGATGCCCATCAAAGTAAATACAACCAGGGGTCCGATGTCATGTGGAAGGTGCAGCTTACTGTATACACAACTAAACTAAGCTACTGTTTAAAACTCTCCAATACAATTGCTCGTCGGTATAGACGCAATTTTCAGATCTCTTATATGAGATGTAACTTTGCAGATTGATGAAAGCTTCATAATCGATGGGAAGGCTGGACTCCTGGTATGCGGGGACCTCATAAGGTCCTGTGCGTGCTGCTACACCACCGCACCGCTACAATCTGAAACTTCTCAGCGGTTCTTCGGGCAAGTGGATGCCAACCAAATGGTGCTGTGGTGCGGCGATTGAACGCCGGAGGCCTGTTCAGCGTTCTTCGAGACTGGTAATCCATCGGAAGACCGATGGATTATTCCGTAGGCCTGAGCCCTGGCTCATGGCTTCTGTTAGGCCTGAACCTTCGGTTTATGGCTTCCGTAGGCCTGAGCCCCTGGCTCATGGCTTCTGTTAGGCCTAAACCTTCGGTTTATGGCTTCCGTAGGCCTGAGCCCCTGGCTCATGGCTTCTGTTAGGCCTGAACCTTCGGTTTATGGCTTCCGTAGGCCTGAGCCCCTGGCTCATGGCTTCTGTTAGGCCTGAACCTTCGGTTTATGGCTTCCGTAGGCCTGAGCCCCTGGCTCATGGCTTCTGTTAGGCCTGAACCTTCGGTTTATGGCTTCCGTAGGCCTGAGCCCCTGGCTCATGGCTTCTGTTAGGCCTGAACCTTCGGTTTATGGCTTCCGTAGGCCTGAGCCCCTGGCTCATGGCTTCTGTCCGGCCCGAGCTTTTAGCTCGTGGCCTCTGCTTCAGCTAAGTAATTTATGTTCGTGTGGATCTTGGGAAGGCTACTGTGTATATACTTTGGCGAGTATTCTAACCAATGGAAGTCCGGAATTCCATTGCTTGGAATGCTTTTTGCTTTCATTCATAGCTTAATGCTTAAAACACTGTTTTTGTTTTAAATGATTTCTTTTTTTTTCTTTAATCTGAAGCATGCCAATTAAAGTTAAATTTCCTAACATGTTTTTTTTTTGTTTTTTTTTTCAAGTTGTTGGGTGCCTGATGGTGGGAGTGCACGCTCACTATCACGTACTTCGCAACGTCACTTCAAATGCTTACTTACACAATTACAATCCAATCCTATTAGTGCAAATTATTCTCTTTTTCTCTATTCGGCTTCAGACTTATTAAGTTTACGCAAGGATACAAATGTACGGTATTTGTTGCATTACAGATGATGATGGTCAGTCTGAAGATGGTGGACCTGGTGGACAAGAAGCGGTCGAGGACGCCTCGCCGTCAGGAGAGGCCGTGTTAGAAATAACGGGTCTAGCGGTGGCGCTGGCGTGACGTCACATCGGGTGACTGGTGGCGTGAGCGGCGGAGTGGAGGAGCAGTACCTGCACTACCTGGGGTGCGGCCGGAGCAGAGAGCGGGCATTCTCGTGTTGGCATTCGGACGTGACGGACGTACTATTTATAGTGGTTCATTATTGTGTTAACGTTGTACTGTAATTTCTCTGATTAAAATATTCGATGTGGTTATCGTTATTTTTCTTTTTAAAAATCAACTCGACTCCTGATTTATAAGAATATGTTTATCTCTTTCTGTCACGAGCGGACGTGCGTAAGTTAAAAGAGTTTCGCTATATAGAAAACATTCGATTTATTACTACCTCTCCATGTTTATCATTACTCTGAGAGGCGACCGATCCAGTCCAAGATGGCAGTGGTGACAGTTTAATCACGTAACGTAAGATGGCGGTAGTAGCAGTTCGATTCCACACGACGTAAGATGGCGGTAGTGACAGTTCTATCACATGACGTTAGATGGCGGTAGTGACAGTTCAATCGCATGACATCTGGTGAACGTTTCACTAGCGCCATAAGGTGCTGTCCGATTCTATTTCCGACATATTTCTACTCGTGTTTTTATAGTTCGTTTTAATAAATATACGCCTTTTTTGCCTTTTATTTACCTCAAATTGATACGTAGGATAGTTATATAGTTAGGTAAATAGGTATAATAGCTTGTAAATAGGTTTTAAATAGATTTTCTAATAGATTATCATGTAATTCAATAAGTTAGAAAGAGATAGCATATAGTCTGAGTGAAATAGGAATAGAGACAAATTGTAAGGCGAAGATAGCTGCAAATAAAGATTTTTCTAGAACGCGCTCGAGTATAAATATTGCGAATCTGGCCGGGCGAAATGGCATTCGGTTTCCGGCGATCTAAGAAGAAACAACTGGAAAAAAATAGGAAGAGGCAAAGTGAATAGTGAACAGTGAAATAGTAACGGGCGGCGGCAGACAGGCGCGGGCTAGTCCTAGAATTTGAACGTCAAACTAGTCTTTCATTTCTCCCCCCGCACCTTCCTCGCGATATTAGACCGGCACGTGGTAGGCGGATTGGCGGCGTCAATCCCAGCAATAGCAAGTGTCTATGCGCGTCGTATAGAATAGTTTAATATTCTGGCACGGGAGCGTCCAATAGTATAGTTCGTGCCCGGCGCGTATAGAACAACACATGTGGATTTTCGGGAAAAAGTATCAGTAGTTATCATTTTTATTTCAGCTTAAAAAGGGTGATGTATGCCATACCATATCATTATAGCCCGGTGTTTGGCGTTGACTTTCTTGAATAATGAATTCTTGAATTTCAGGATGGCCGAATTTAAGAGCCCGTTCAGACAGACCGGCTCGGAGAGGAGAGCAGATTTTTATCGCGATGGAAACCAGAGTTTTGAATAATTAATTGTACTTATTGGAGCGGCCGGGCCCAGTTGGTGGTTTGATTTTGGGCAGATGGGCTCCCAATAGTGGGCTCAACAGGCCCTAAGCTACTCCACGGGGGTGCGGGATTGCGCGAAGGACCAGGAGGGTTCACCTCCAGCGAGATGCGAGGAATAAAGGGATGCGAGGAAATTGAACGCACGTACCTTGGCTGGCTGGATGTAGCTCGTGTAGCTAGGCGATGTCTCCTTGATGGCCTGGGCTCCTCCTTCTTCCCGTGTTCAAGCTTGATACAAACACGGAATTTACGACAGGATCCTGCGTTTATAATAAGGTCGGCGCGCGCGCGCCTCGCGATATTTAAAGGCGTGTGTTGCGGTCGAGCGGCGAGCGAGTGACTGTCCGAATGACTGGCCGTTTTGCAGCTAACGGCCACTCTCGTCACAGAGTAGTGACGTGCGTTCAGAGGGAATGGGAATGGATAAGGTACAGATTAAAAATGCGGCGCTTCCATTCCCCCCCGGGATTGAAGGATCCCTTCAATAAATAACAAGGGAGCGAAGAATGCGATATTGCAGGTAACCTGCGAAATAGATTTGAACTGCGAGTAGTTTTTAAAAGAATGCGAGTAGATTTTAAGCGAATGCGAGTAGGATTAAAAATGCGAATTGGATTTAAAAAATGCGAATTAGATTTAAAAATGCGAATTATAATTAAAAAATGCGAATCAATGCGAGAAAATAACAGCGGTTTAATTAGGAAAATTTATTGCGAAGGTAAGGGACAAAGTTTCACAACAGGCCGTTTAAATGAGCCTTTAGCGGTGCGAACAGTGGCAACGCGAATAATGCCGTCGCTAGCGGGATGCGTCCTTTCCACAATGCCTAAGGGCCATTGCAAAGGTCGTAAATTATCGGTGTTAATAACAACTACCATTCCCTCCTCTATAGGAGCATCTGGTTTGTTCCATTTATTTCTCACCTGAAGGGTGTGAAGATAATCCGCACGCCAGCGCTTCCAAAAACTTTGCACTAATTTATTTATTAGGTCATGACGCGATAATAAATGCAAGCGATCCTCGTCAATTAGCGGTGCGGGAAAAGATTTAAGCGGAGATAAGGTTAAAAAATGTGCCGGGGTTAAGGCTAACGTTTCGGATGGATCAGACGATAGAGTAGAACACAGTGGACGCGAATTTAAAACTGCTTCGACTTGCGATAGAACGGTACTCATTTCTTCGAACGATAATACCTGCGTGCCTATTACTTTGAAAAGGTGCGTTTTTAGGCTTTTAACGTTGGATTCCCAACCACCACCGAAGTGCGGAGCACTCGGTGGATTCTGATGCCATCGAATACGATTATCACTGAGCTCATGACCAAATTTTTCTTTAAACTGCGAAGAACAAAGGAATTTATGTAAGTCGTTTAGATACGACTTAGCACCTACGAAATTAGTCCCGTTGTCAGTATACATACAGGCAACGGGGCCGCGGCGGGACAAAAAGCGGTTGAATGCGTCTAAGAAGCAAGCGGTACTTAATTCGGAAGCTAGTTCTATGTGAACTGCCTTGGTGGTTAGGCAAACGAATAGGCAAATATAAGCCTTTGTAGTGCGGCTGCCTCGTCCGCGAGTCATAGCTATTTTGATCGGACCAGCGTAGTCCGAGCCCACGTGCGTAAAGGGCTTAAGCGACGGGGTGACCTGACAAGCCTTGAGGTCAGCCATTTGCGGATGCGGTGCTGTAGGGCGAGCCCGAAAGCAAACATTACATTTAAAAATTCTATACCGAATTAAGCGGCGAGCTGATAAGATCCAGTATCTGTGTCTTAGAATTGACATAAGTAGCGTTGGTCCTGCATGACAATATTTTTTATGATAATAATCTACGATCAATTCTGCGACGTAATCGTGACGCGATAATACGATCGGATGTTGGTAGTCGTACTCGACATCCGAGTTCCGCAGTCTACCACCGACTCGAATCAAACCGTTTTCATCTATAAATGGCTTTAAACGCTGTAAAGCGGGCGAACAAATTTTATTGTGAATTAAATTTTGTATATCCGAATGAAAATGTAAACTTTGCGATTCTTTTATTATCCTAACTTCTATCCATGTCAAATCGGATGCGGTTATTATTGATGAAATACGCGGCAAAATTTTCGAAAAACGAAAGACATAAATTAAAACCCTACATGCTTTAGACCACGAGGAATATCTCTTTATTAAATTGTAAAGAAAGGAATCACTTTTATTTGCAATTGTGGCATGCGACAACAACCTTTCCTCTGGTACATTTGAAGTCCCAGAGGGCGAAAATGGCTCGACTGGCCACTGACTGCTATCGAGTGAAGCCCATGGAGGCCCGCGGAACCACAGCGGGTGGTTGATAATTTGCGCGGGTGTCAGCCCCCGGGATAGACAGTCGGCAGGGTTTTCCTTTCCTTTGATATGGTAAAAATCTTTTGCCGAAATATTTTCTGTAATTTTTGTAATGCGATTTGCGACGAATACATGCCATCTATGTGGAGAGGAATGAATCCAACATAGTGCAACCGAGGAGTCAGAGAAAGCGTAAACTTTAGAAACGGGATATCGCGACTGATATTGATTTAATACAGTTTTTAATAATTTGGACAATAATAATGTAGCACACAGCTCTAATCTAGCTACAGAAACTACCTTGACAGGCGAAATTTTGGACTTAGCACAGACTAAATGAATTGACGTTTTATGTGGTGTTGTAACATGCAAGTACACAACACCTCCATAAGCGCGTTCGCTAGCATCAGCGAAACCCAGTAAGGTTACTGTACAACCATTTGCCACCCCGATATGGCGAGGTATTTTTAAATTATTTAAGACCGAAAGTTCGAAACGAAACTGATTCCACGCCTGAACTATCTCTAGTGGAGGCTGTTCATCCCAGTTTAATCCCAAAATCCAAAGTTGCTTTATTAATAATTTTGCGTAAAGCACAACCGGAGCGACGAAGCCAAGGAGATCCCATAACCGAGCTACGGTGGATAAAATTGAGCGTTTGGTGCACTGATCGTCTGGCAACTTAACTTGAAAGCTAAAACAATCGGATACGGGATCCCATTGAACACCTAAAACTTTGTGTCGAAATTCCTTATCAAACTCTAATTCCGGTTCTAAGCGATGCGAAGCTGGAATATTTGATAGCACAGCGCGCGAATTGCTAGTCCACTTTACTAAATCAAAATCGGCTAACTTTAATAATGAAATCAATTGTTCAGCAGTCATTGTAGCCTCATTATGCGATTGTACAGAAAATACAAAATCATCCATGTATAAGCAAGATTCCATTTTCTTTGCGCACGGATACCTATCTGCGTGCTCACTAAATAACTGTTGTATTGTGCGTAACGCGAGATATGGACTGGACTTAAAACCAAAACAAACGCGATTAAATTCATAAACCTCAATTGGTTGCTGCGGATCGAAGCGATATAGCATGCGTTGGAAACGCCTATCTTGTTCCCGAACGCCAATACATAAGAACATTTGACGTACGTCAGCCGCCAAGGCTACAGCGAATAAGCGAAAATTTAATAAAATTGAAAATAAGTCACCCTGTAAATTGGGCCCACTGTGCAGGATGTCATTAAGCGATATGTCAGTGGATGTTTTCATACTAGCATCTAGAACAATTCTCAATTTACTTGTAACTTTATCTTCCCTAAGAACACCGTGGTGCGCGATAATGTAAGATTGCTCACTATCCTCACTGGCGGGGGATAAATAACCCTTATTTAAATAGTCGCGAATAACTTCGTCGTAAGCGATTTTGAATTGTGGTGAACGTTTAAATTTATTTTCTAAATATAGAAAACGGCGTTTTGCTGCGGTAAAGGAATCCCCCAGTGTAGAAGGGTCCTTACTAAAAGGAAGAGCGACAACGTATCGTCCACTAGACGGGTCACGAGAGGTAGTAGAAATATACAGGTCTTCGCACTCTTGATCCTTCAAAGGTTTAGTGGGTTCACAACTAACCTCCTCAATTTCCCAAAATCTCTTGAGAGAAGCGTCCAGGTCCAGGTGTTCAGAAGAAGCGTGATAGCAAGCGGCGGCGGAACATGGGGCGCCGAGAACGGGAGCGGAACCCATAATTAAATATCCCAATACGGACTGAACAGCGGGCGGAGCAATATCAGATTTATTGTAAACCTTATGTGGTAATATTAAATGCGAAAACAGCGATGCACCTATAAGCGCGTCAATGGGACCCGGTTCCATGAATGAGTCATCGGCGAGTTGCAATTTATTTAGATACGTAAACACGGAAGTATCCACGCGCGCCGTCGGCAAATTATCAGTAATTTTATCGACCACCAAAGCGTCTATTTCGTAATTAATATTACGATCAAAACGAGAATGAAATTTAAAATGAACCGACCCTTTAATAGGTTTTAATGTACCACCTATACCCTTAACAGACTGCGAGAACTGTTGCGAAATATTTATGTTTAAACGTTGACATAACTCATCTGTAATAAAGTTTACCTGCGATCCTGAATCGATAAGTACTCTAGCCATGTGTGCGTTGTTTAGCGCGTCGTACACGCACACGCGCGCAGTAGATAAAAGTACTGTATTGAGTTGACGACAACTAGTTTTGTAACAAGCACTCAACGAGTTGTTCGTCAACAGCTGTGTATTACTGGCGTGATTAGCGTTTGGAGCGGACGTCGGGAGCGAGCCGACTTGCAGCGGCGAACCGGTCGTTATGTTGTTTGCAATATGAACCTTATCTACTGCGCCCGCGCTAGACTGCGGCGATGACGAGAAATGCAACATGGTGTGATGAGAACGACCACACATTCTACACTTAGACGTCGATTGACAATTTTTTAATACGTGTTGAGTGCTTAAACAGCTGATACAATACGATCTTTCCTTAACAACCTTATATCTATCATAAGGTGGAAGATTCTGAAATGCACGACAATTATAAAGATGTTTATGTATGTTATTATCACACATGCACGTAGGCGAAGACTTAGAAGGCGATGTTATATTATACGACTGAAGCGTAGGTGGTTTAGGTACGTAAGATAGGGTTTGTTTATGTTTGCGGTTCGAAGTACTACTGCCAGCGGTCTGCGATGAGCGATGAAGAATTTTAGCCTGTTCCTTAACGAACTCGAATAAATTATTTAATGACGGAATTTTAGTATTTCGTTCCGACATTTCAAAACTGCGAACTGTCTCCGAATCCAGTTTCTTTAAAGCTATATACATTAAAATAAAGTCCGATATATTTTCAATTTTCAAGTTATATAAAGCGTGAACTGCGGATGCGAAATTATCTGAAAAATACTCTAAATTACTTGAACTAGCGATATTTATTTTAGACATATTGAAAATTGTATCTAAATACGTAGTAGCCAACATACGCTTATCCTCATATTTGTCGATTAGCGAGCGATATACTATTTCATAGTTTTCGCCGGTCGGTGTGACACCAGCAACAACAGATTGAGCCTTGCCTGTTAATTTACCTATTAAATAGTACATTTTTTCTGCGTTGGAAAGCGTGTCGTTTTCGTGTACGGTCGAATTAAAGCTAGCGATAAACATTGACCATGTCCGCGGGTCGCCGTTAAACGTAGGTATTTCAATCGGAGGCAATAATGTCTTCGTGCGGGTAGGTATTTTAGAACGCGACTGCTCGCTGGGCTGATCGTTACACAAACGCTTCTTAGCACGAATAACATGACTATATAAATCTTCGAATGAACTCCACTTTTTGTAATCTGGCACATAATCGTCAATGTTATCCATCTTAAGGGCGTTTATTTCGTTTAAAGTAAACATAAAATCGGAGCGAATAGATTCAACCGTTTCCGAATTAGATAAAAATAATTCAATTGACTGAGGATCGGATGCATTCTTAGCGGCGATGTGAATATTTTGCATGCGTTCGAAGTATGCTTCACTTTGACATTCTAAAATTCTTAATTTTTTAATAAAATCTTTATCTAATTTGTCGGCCATTGGTAACCTAGGCATTATGGCGGGCGGTGAACGAACGAAACTTCGTTAGAAAGCGATATGAATTTTGAATTACAAAATGGCGGTAGAAAAAATGCGAAATAAGAAACGAATATTAAATCACACTAAAATAGTGGGATAGCGATTGCGATTTTTTATAAAGCGGGTTTGTATGACCACAAATGGTTCAATTTTAGGCTCGTAGGGCCGTAAAATATGCGATCCGGCTCGAAGGACCAAGAAATGGAGCGGCCGGGCCCAGTTGGTGGTTTGATTTTGGGCAGATGGGCTCCCAATAGTGGGCTCAACAGGCCCTAAGCTACTCCACGGGGGTGCGGGATTGCGCGAAGGACCAGGAGGGTTCACCTCCAGCGAGATGCGAGGAATAAAGGGATGCGAGGAAATTGAACGCACGTACCTTGGCTGGCTGGATGTAGCTCGTGTAGCTAGGCGATGTCTCCTTGATGGCCTGGGCTCCTCCTTCTTCCCGTGTTCAAGCTTGATACAAACACGGAATTTACGACAGGATCCTGCGTTTATAATAAGGTCGGCGCGCGCGCGCCTCGCGATATTTAAAGGCGTGTGTTGCGGTCGAGCGGCGAGCGAGTGACTGTCCGAATGACTGGCCGTTTTGCAGCTAACGGCCACTCTCGTCACAGAGTAGTGACGTGCGTTCAGAGGGAATGGGAATGGATAAGGTACAGATTAAAAATGCGGCGCTTCCACTTATTAAGGTTTATTTTTGTATGTGCACTTATTTTGTCATTGGGAATGCCTGAACGCGTTTAGTGTGAAATAATGAGAGGAGCTGCCGAATGGCTCCGATTGCGTGCTCTTACTCGCTCTTTCTCGGTCTATGTGAAAGAGTTAGCAGCTCCGCTCCGGCAAATTCCAAGCGCATGCGATCCGGTCTGTGTGAAAAGAAAAATACGAGCCGATACTCTCCGAGCCGGTCTATGTGAACGGACCCTAATGGAGGAGTTTTATGCCTCTTCTTAAACAATTGTGAGGAGCAAGATCAGGTAGTGATCAGGTGATATAAGATGCGGCGAGGCGAACTCAGATTTGGGGTGCTGGTGTGCCAAGATATAGAGCGGTGCTTTAGTGGACAGCAGTGGAGAGATGTGAAGAAATTTGATCGATGTCAAGGGTCAACATAACTTTGAAAGGAGCAATTCTTCAAGAACTACAGCATGTACATTATCAACGTCATGCATTGGTATACAAATTCAAGACTGCTTCAGAGCGCATGCCTAATGATGGCTACAATGTGACCAGAGCGGATAATCGACCAACTGAAACACACGAATGCACTTTTATCTCTGCAACAATATAATTATGAAGTTGCAATTAATTTTAAAATAATAGGGTTTGATGTGTCAATATATTCATTAAAACGGATCAAAACACATAAAAAAGTATTTTTATTTTGCCCTTTTTCCTATATGTTATTAAGGAATGTGACATTATCAATTTGCATTAATTTTTTAAATTGTAAACCTGCTCTGCCATTGACTGCTTGGCGGAATGAAGTTCGCCGGGTCATCTAGTCAACAATAAATTGTTCACCTTGATGTATGAGTGAGCACTTATTATTAGGCAATCAGCTCTATTGCATAATTCTAATTTTTAAAATCCATTGAATTATCAAAAATAATTTATGTAAGCGAAATATTGTTTATGAGGCATATTATTTCTGATAATACTGTATGCAAAGCTAAGAAATTGTGACTGAATGTTAGAAAATACGACCGACTCTAATAATTATAGTTTTTTAGTGTTTCTTGTGTTGTCAAAGAAGTTAACTAGTATTTTTACAACTATTTGTAAAATTATATTTTATAATAAATTATTAAGAGGATGCCCGAGTCTCGTTCAGCCCATACAAACGTAGTAGTCTGTTTCCTCGCTGGATTTTAACACTAGAGCAAAGATTTTTTGGAAAACAATACATCACTACGAGTACCATGTCGGTATGTTTTGCTTTTTTTGATAAATTAATTAATATAGAAGTTATAAAGCTTCAAAAACGTCGAAATTTACCATTTCTCATTGTTCATTTTCGGACGTCGATCTAACCAAATAAAACGCAAATTCAGAAAAAAATCAAAACATACCGACATGGCCAATATCTTCATCTATAGAACGCTGAAAAAATTTTCAAAATCCGTTCAGTTTTCATGGAGGAAACAGACAAGAGCGTAATGCCGATTTCATCAATTTTCTGTAGGTTTTTTCAGTCCGAGCTGCAGTTGTCCCGCTTACGGTTGTGAGGGGTGAGACGGAGGGGTCAACTAATACGTATACAAATAGTGATTCGTCGTCGTAGTCGATAAATTATATATCGATATAGTGTTGTTCTTCATTATCGATGTGTTTTTTATATCAAATAAGTTAATGTTTGACCAGAATCACACCGGATGGGAAGTGAAGATGTGGTCCAAGATGGTCCACATTAACTTAAGAAAAGCATATATTATTCACTCTGATCTTGAACTTCCACGTCATAGTCAGGGAAAGGGGGTCTGTAACCACTTCCACTAATATTCTTCTTGCCTTAGGTACGTTTAACATGCGGCGTTTCTTAGGTATGTTTAACAAGCGGCGTTAACTCTGTAGTAAGAATTCGGCTTCACACTCGAGGGGCTGTGGGCTCAAATCCAACTAGCACGTAAGTAACGATTTTTCAAAAAAATAATAAATATTTCACTTGCTAAGACTCGTTGAATAGGTCTTTTAAAAACATTATGAGGTTGAGAACACCATTTCTCGATTTAGGGATCCGTTTCTGAAATATTTGATTTGAAAGTTAATTTTTTTGTTAGGGGTAAGTGTCCCCCCCCCCTCTATCTGCTCAACGGCTTTATGGAATGCTATGCTATGTGGATTCGTGAAAAAAATTACAGCAATAGTATATATAACGAAGTTTAAAGGAAAACTATCAGAGCTGAGTAGTAAATAAAAACTAATAAGTTATAGGCGACCAACTTAATGTAAATAAATATATGTATATACAGGGTGTTCCGTTATGAATGGATAATACAGCACCTGCGTGTAGAGGGCATCATGCCGGTTCAGATAAATAAATGTTATGTTCAGTAAGTCTTTCCGTTTCTGAGATATTCGACATTTTCGAAATTTTAAAATTATTCCACCCTTCGCCATTCTTTTTGACGCCAGGACTACAAATGAAGACATTTTTTGTATCTGTTTTTTGGATAGTATTTCTGGATAGATGTGCTATCGAATGTTATCAATTATTTTTATAACAAAAGCACGGATTCTTTTTAAATTAAGATTTAATACCAACTTAAGGTTTTTTCATATTTCATTCTTGACTTTTACTCTGCCGTGGTTAAAAAAAAATGTATGGTGGCTTGAATGCCAATTTCAAAAAAAACTTGCCCATTTCACCCAGATTCTGAAATGGTATGTTACAGGGTATAATCCACCTTTAGATTTTAAATTATTTTCTTTTAAAACGAGATAGATCCCATTTTTATGATACTACAAGTTAATACCATTTGGTTTGTTAGCTTAATAAGCTTCAAAACCATCCCAATTCTCTTGATTCACCATTATTGGTCAAAACAATAATTTTGAAGCCTTATACCACTATACTCCGAATTTTAATTCGATTCCTAAAATGACATTTCCAGTGTTACCGTTTTTTATTATCACAAAAATAGTGTTGTAACCTGGACGCAAACGATTCGATTTGATAAAAATATTAATCGGATTATAATCGTTTCGCATAATTTAGCAAATCGCTAAAATACTGCATGAAGTTATTACAGGATCAATAACTACACATAAAAAATAATTATTATCAATTTCCCCCTGCATTTTAGTGCATGTATGTACTAAAAGCATACATGTACCGGTGTTTAATATTTTTTGTTTACTATATAATTTTAAATAAATAACCTTTCCGTATTGTTCCCTGATTTTTTATTATATTTTATTAAAACACATTATAATAGACATATTCAGAAAAGAAAATCGAATAATCAAAACATCGTTCGTTAATCGTGTGAGTAATCACTATTATTTAAAAGCTGACAACATTATTTCGAAAAGTGACATTAGCTTACGTCAATTTAGGAATCGAATTAAAATTCGGAGTATAGAATATGACTAAGTCTGGTTACTCTGGTAGCACCAGAATAAAGAGAGCAAATAGCCTCTTACCCTCTAATAGCGAAGAGAGCAAATAACCTTTGAACACTCATTAAAAATAACTAACTATTAACTAAAAAATAACCGAAATAATTCAAAATCGAGATAACTCAAAAACCACTCGCCAGGTGGCGCTCAAATTTATAACGGACCACATGACAGGCATTAGGTGCCAGGGACCAGACAGCAGTCTCTATTTTTCGAATGGCGAAAGAATTATCGAAATCGGTTCTCCCAGTATGAAGTTCTGAGGTAACAACACACATAAGAAAACACACATGATACGAATTGAAAACCTCCTTTTTTTGAAGTCAGTTAAAAATACTTATCAACGCAAATGATAATTTGATTGCTTTGTTTGGTTGCTGAAACTAACATTTTTAAGGGGTTTAAGTATTAAGTAGGTAATGAAGTAAATTAAGCTCAAATCTCTTAAATTAGAGCACATGTTTTGTTCTCTTGACGAATAAGGGGCAGTCAAGTGAATTTTGATGGTTTTGAAGCTAGTGATGTGCCGAGTCGCTGTTTTGATGGATCGAGTCGACTCGAGTCAGTTTATACGGTATTCGAATCATGACTCGATTCCCTGATTCGAGACCAGTACTCGAATTCTATGTTTGGTATTCGAATATTGACTCGAGTCCAGCTGGACTCGATTCCAGCTGGACTCGAGTCCGCCTGGACTCGAGTCCACCTGGACTCGAGTCTAGAAATTAGAGTCCGGAATTCGAATCTGAAAATTCTGGTCCAGAACGAGTTTTTGAAATCTTTAAAAACGGAGTCACAGTTTTTGCACTTTATTTTACCACCGTCCACTTTTTCAAAACTCTTCCATACACGTAAGGTTTTTGTCGGCGCTATCACTACATAGTATAAAACAAAGTCGCTTTCTCTGTCCCTATATCCCTTTGTATCCTTAAATCTTTAAAACTACGCAACGGATTTTGATGCGGTTTTTTTTTAATAGATAGAGTGATTCAAGAGGAAGGTTTATATGTATAATAACATCCATTAAATAGTGGAGAAATACTGTTATTTTTGAGGTTTCTAATGTGATGTCGTTGATTATCAATTTTTTTCCGCTTACATTGCAAACGCAGGCTGAACCCTACGAGATTTATCAAAATAATGTACTGTGACAACCCTGGCGCTACTTCGCTACACCGAAAACAATAAACAATAGGGGCCATAAACATGTCAGGCAAACAATGGAACGCGGCCGTCTCGAAAGTACGCGCACAACGCGGCGACGCTTCGATCGTACGGCGATAGTGTTAAGGTCGAAAGTCGATTGCAAGGAATATACTAGAATGTTATTCCTAAAACTGCGGGAACAATCTAGAAAGGCATGAATGGTGGGCGAGTGGTATAAAAAGAGACGCTTGGTCGCCGGCAGGACATTCTAGTTTCGGAAGCGAAACCAGGAAGACACCAGCGATACCAGTGAGAAGTGAAGTGATTTCTACGAGCGATACAGTGTTCGACGAGTGTGTTTACTAGTATCTACGTGCAGAGTGTTTTAGTGTGTACTGTGTACATAGTGTGATTGTGTATCTACGAGTACAAATAAAGTCTTTGTGGTACATTTTGGCATTCTCTCGAACCCAATACTCCTGACACGTAACAATTGGTGACAGAAGCGGAATGCCTGTAGTACCGCAAAGTGAAGACGGTATTCGTACGCGACGACAGACGGCATTGGATTATTATTAGCCGCCTTACAGCAGAGCCAGCGCGAAGCGATGGAAGCCATACAGCGGAGCCAGCGCGAAGCAACGGAGAGCCAGCGCGAAGCTATGAAGAGCCTGGAAAATAAACTGGGGACAATCGATGCAAAGCTGGATGGTTTCCAGGGAGAACTGAACGTCGTGAAGGAAGACTTGGAACTAGTAAAGTCGCGTACATCCGAGCACGACCAAGCCCTTAACAGCCTCAGTGCGACAGTAAACTCCTACGAAACTAGGTTCATGGATTTGGACAATAAGCTGCAAAAAATAAGGGTTTTGGGCACGGCAGCAACCAGCCCATGTCCTGGGGCCCCGAAATTTAAGGTCCCAAGTTTCGACGGCACGACCTCGTGGACGGCGTTCAGGCACCAGTTCGAGGTAGTCGCAAGGGGGAATGGCTGGGAGGACGAGCACTCGTTGGCGGCACTCACCCTAGCTCTACGAGGAGAGGCACTGCTGGTGCCTGAGAACCTGCCCGCCGAGCGACGCACCTTGGAGTCACTATTTAAGGCATTGGAAGCTCGATACGGGGAGAAGCACCTTGAGCATGTATATCGCGCACAGCTCAAAGACCGGTCACAGAGGTCAAGCGAAGGACTGCAACAATGGGCTACGGAGATCGAGCGCCTCGTACGTCGAGCTTATGCGTCGAGTTCCACACCGGTTGAAGACAAAGTGTTAGAGGCGTTTGTCAGCGGTATACGGGACCCTGAAGTGAGAGCAACGGTGCGCTTGGGTCATCACGCCACATTGGAAGCAGCTTTAGCGCATGCCCTTGAAGTGGAAGCGGTACGAAGCGACTATAAAAGTTGTAAGGTGCGCGAAGTCGTAGCGGCAATTCAACCTCGTACTGGGCCTATCTGCTACGGATGCGGTGAACGAGGCCATATAAGGATTAACTGCCGGACTCGGAAAACACCGAAATCGGTGTCGACCGCCACCCAAGTCGACACCCAGGAGCCGTTAAACTAAGAGGCGCCAGCGCCGCGGGGCGGGCACTGGCTGGACTTCGTCGAGCCCCTACTGTATATGTATCACAAGCATGTGACGGGAACAGCCTTGTAACGACGGGTGAGATTAATGGCATACCCTGTCGCTTTACGATTGACACGGGAGCATCGAAATCCATCGTTCGACCGGAACTACTCAAACGGACTATCATGTGGGAAAATGGACGACCATCATGCAGTCTGCAGACAGCGACAGGCCAGCCAGTGACCGTCCTAGGTGTTACGGAAGCAAGACTGAAACTCGGAAATGACATTTACACGCAGTCTGTTTTAGTAGCGAATATAACTGACGACTGCATTATCGGACTGGACTTTCTACGGACACATCACTGTATAGTTGATATAGCCAGAGGAGTGTTAAGCTTCAAGGATCAAGAAGTCTTCTTGGACGGTTCATGTTCAGGAGCAGTGTACTGTTTGAGGACAGTGAAGCTAGCACCCAGATCGGAAACCTTGGTCAAGGTTAGGTTTCCCGAAAAGATACAGATGGATCCATGTGTCGTAGTGGAAGACTATGGAGATCACCCCAGTTGGATCACGGCAAGGACACTGCTCATGACCAAACGCGACGCTAAGTTAAAGGTCATCAATCTTAGTAGCACGCCGATACATCTCGCGAAGAATACGATTATCGGCCGATGTGAAGCCGTGGACAGCTTGAGGAAGGTCCAAGAATACTCGTACAAACCTGGATCAACGGATCACATGACATCTTTGCTGGAGGCGACCAGGAGGAATTTGAGCTCGGAAGAATATACTCAGGCAGCAAAGTTGTTGATGGACTACAAGGACATCTTTACCAGAGGAGATAGCGACCTTGGAAGAACAAATCTTGTCACTCACCCAATAGATACCGGCAATACTTCACCGATCAAGCAAAGACCGAGACGAGTACCATTGGCAAAGGAACACGAAGTTGCAGAAATGATCAAGGACATGGTGCGCAGCAAGGTGATCGAGCCGTCAACTAGCCCTTGGTGTTCACCTGTGGTACTCGTGAAGAAGAAGGATGGCAGTACTAGATTCTGTGTCGACTACAGGATGCTTAACACCGTTACCAAGAAAGACAGCAACCCTCTGCCTCGGATTGACGACACGTTGGATATGCTTGGTGGAATGAAGTGGTTTTCGACGGTCGACCTGAAGAGTGGTTACTGGCAAGTAGAAGTCCGGCCAAAAGACAAAGAGAAGACCGCCTTTACCACCGGAACCGGAAATGGCTTGTGGCAGTTTCGCGTAATGCCTTTTGGATTATGTAACGCTCCTGCCACTTTTGAGCGTCTCATGGAGCGAGTGTTGGTGGGACTTTTGGGGGACGCTTGTCTGGTATACCTCGATGACGTCATAGTCATGGGACGAAACTTCGTGGAACACATGCGAAATCTGGAGAAGGTATTCAGACGATTCCGTGAGTCCAACCTCAAGCTCAATCCAAAGAAATGTGACTTCTTCAAGAAGGAAGTATCATTCTTGGGACACATTATATCGGACGAGGGTGTTCGAACTGATCCAGACAAGATAAAAGCGGTTCAAGAATGGCCGACGCCAAAGAACAAGACCGATGTAAGAGCGTTCTTGGGACTATGCGCCTATTACCGCCGGTTTGTGAAGAACTTCTCCGAGATAGCCAAGCCGTTACACCGTCTCACGAAGGACAAGAGAATCTTCAGTTGGGATTCCGATTGCGAAGATGCGTTTGTTCGCTTAAAGGAACGTCTGTGCTCGGCTCCGATTCTTGGCTATCCCAGAAGGGAAAGGAGATTCATAGTGGACACGGACGCTAGCAATACTGGCATCGGAGGGGTATTATCCCAAGACCAGGACGGCCAGCAGGTGGTCATTGCATACTTCAGCAAGACCCTTTCGAAACCTGAAAGGAATTATTGTGTGACTCGGCGTGAATTACTGGCTGTGGTGAAGACCCTTCAGCACTTCAGCAAATATTTGCTGGGACGCGAGTTCACGATAAGAACGGACCACGCCGCTCTTAGGTGGCTTCTGCAATTCAAGAACCCAGAAGGCCAGGTTGCGAGGTGGATCGAACAGCTACAAGAGTTCAACTTCGTAATAGAGCATCGTAACGGAAGAGCTCATTCGAATGCCGACGCCCTATCACGACGCCCTTGCTCCGAAGAATGTCGACATTGCATCAAGCATGAGGCTAAAGAAGAGGTCAGGGTGATAAGGATGCAGGACCTAGACGAGTCTTGGGGAAGGGAGCAAATCAGCCAAGCTCAGAAGGAAGACAAAGACCTCAGCCCGATCATGGAGTGGAAAGCCAAAGGACAGAGGCCACTGTGGAGTGATGTGTCAGCCTCAAGCACAACTACTAAGGCATACTGGGCTCAGTGGGACAGCCTTGTATTAGAGAATGGCGTGCTTTACCGGAGCTGGGAATCACTCAACGGAAAGGAAAGAACCCTGCAAATGGTTATCCCCAGGAGTAAAGTGGCTGATTTGCTGAAGCTCGTACACGACGGCACTTCCGGCGGGCACCTCGGCATCAAGAAAACCCTCGTTAAGATACGAGAACGCTTTTATTGGGTGCGGTGTCGAGAGGACGTGGAAGACTGGTGCAGGAAGTGTACAGTGTGCGCTTCAGTGAAAGGACCCCGCACTAGATCCAAGGGGAAACTACAGCTGTATAACGTCGGAGCCCCTTGGGAAAGAATCGCCATAGACGTGGCTGGGCCATTCCCTCAGACGGAAGACGGGAATAGATTCATCATAGTGGTTCAAGACTACTTTAGTAAATGGCCGGAAGCGTTTGCAACTCCGAACCAAGAGGCGAAGACCGTGGCCAAGAAACTTGTCCAGGAGGTAGTATGCCGATTTGGTGTACCATTGGAGTTACACAGCGACCAAGGCAGGAACTTCGAGTCGACGTTATTCCAGGAGATGTGCGATCTTTTGGGAATAAATAAGACACGTACCACACCGGCGCATCCTCAATCTGACGGCATGGTGGAGAGATTCAACCAAACGTTGGAACATCACTTGGCCAAGGTCGTCGAGGAACATCAGCGAGACTGGGATCGGTACATTCCTCTGTTCCTGATGTCATATCGCTCTGCCATACACGAATCCACGGGATTTACACCCGCTAAAGTTAACTTCGGAAGAGAAATGCGTCTGCCATTGGACTTGCTTACCGGAACACCGCCAGATGCCCCGAAACCAACCGTTGACTACATCGCGGACTTACGGGAACAATTGGACGAGACACATGATCTTGTAAGGGAGCAATGTTTGAAGACCAGCGAAAAGATGAAAACCCGGTACGATCGCGATGCTCGGAAACATGGTTTCAAGGAGGGAGATTCTGTATGGTTGCACAATCCACTGCGGAGGAAAGGGAAGTCTCCGAAGCTACAAGCACGATGGGAAGGCCCTTACACAGTTGTCACGAGGATTAACGACGTGACCTACCGGATCAGACAGGGGGACAGAAGAAAGCCGAAGATCGTGCACGTGGACAGATTGGCACCATTTCATGGATCGAATAATGTTCGGGACGAGCATGACTAAGAGGGGGGCAATGTGACAACCCTGGCGCTACTTCGCTACACCGAAAACAATAAACAATAGGGGCCATAAACATGTCAGGCAAACAATGGAACGCGGCCGTCTCGAAAGTACGCGCACAACGCGGCGACGCTTCGATCGTACGGCGATAGTGTTAAGGTCGAAAGTCGATTGCAAGGAATATACTAGAATGTTATTCCTAAAACTGCGGGAACAATCTAGAAAGGCATGAATGGTGGGCGAGTGGTATAAAAAGAGACGCTTGGTCGCCGGCAGGACATTCTAGTTTCGGAAGCGAAACCAGGAAGACACCAGCGATACCAGTGAGAAGTGAAGTGATTTCTACGAGCGATACAGTGTTCGACGAGTGTGTTTACTAGTATCTACGTGCAGAGTGTTTTAGTGTGTACTGTGTACATAGTGTGATTGTGTATCTACGAGTACAAATAAAGTCTTTGTGGTACATTTTGGCATTCTCTCGAACCCAATACTCCTGACACGTAACAGTACTAATTATTTGTACACATTGAAAAGGTCTACAGAAAACTCCGCGATGGTATATGTCTATCTCTTATGGATATCCCATTAACATTTTTTTGTCATTTACTTTTTACGACAAATAATGGCTAATTTTCGAGGCGATTTTAACCAATACAGCATTAATCCTTATCCAATTAAATAGCTTAAATACATTGTTGATCCTCCTTTAAAGCACAAGATTTAAATGAATATTTTCGAAGATATTACAGATTTAAAATTGCGGGATGTAGCGAAGTAAATAAGTAATGTAGGTATGAATTTAGATATTCCAAAGATAGCAGGAAATCTTCATGGTATAGGAGAAGGGGAATTGTTTTAAAAAACGCGTGCGGGCCACGGGCAGTAATGAATAAATCAGAACTACTAGATCGATTTTAATCATTTTTTCAGTGAGTGACATAGGCTATATATGTTATACCCGTGCGAAGCCAGAGCGGGCCGCTATGTTTTTATATACAACGTTCACAGTTTTTCTGTAGTGTATTTAGTGTCAGCATTGCACCCGTGCGAAGCCGGGGCAGGTCGCAAGTTCTATAATAAAGTTAATTACAACAATCTAATCACTTCACTTCCGGTATTAATAAACAATTAAATAAACTCATCCAGTAGAACTAGTCATTCCAAAAAAAAATTTTAAAATTAGAGAGTCTACATTGGAAGTCGTAAGCAAACTTGATATTTTTTCCCAGCCGACTGGACTAAACTCAGTACTCACAATAACTGCTAACTAGTGCTAACTGACACAAAACAAAGAAATCAAAACATAAAGATGCAGGTTTAAACTTATCTGTATTATTAGGCCCGCGCCACTTCATTAAATCAAAAATCAAAATCAATTGCTAAAGAAAATAGTTTGCGAGTACGAGCGAGTAAACGAAACTCGAATACGAGACTCGAATCAGTTGGACTCGCATAAATAGAATCGAGTTAGCGAGTATGAATCTGTTCTTCCCATAGAGTTAGTATAATAGAGTGGGTGAGCCATACGGCTGCCCATACATTGCAATCGCCCCCGGTTAGAAAGAGAAACAACGATAAGAGTAATTACCTATCTCTCTCCATCCCTATGAGCCAGAAAGAGACAGGTGATTACTAAAGTCATTTCGACTCTTTTTATCCGAGGTACGCTCTGAAGCCTGGCTTCTGCACTCTATTATACTAACTCTATGGTTCTTCCTGACTCGAGTACCGGAATCGAGTCCGGCGTACTCGAATCAAAATAAATTGGTATTCGAGTAGGCGAGTTCAAAGCAGGAATCGAGTCTGACTCGAGTCAAACCGTACTCGGCACATCGCTATTTGAAGCTTATTAAGCTAACAAACCAAATTTTGGTATTAACTTGTAGTATCATAAAAATGGGATCTATCTCGTTTTAAAAGAAAATAATTTAAAATCTAAAGGTGGATTATGCCCTGTAACATACCATTTCAGAATCTGAGTGAAATGGGCAAGTTTTTTTTTGAAATTGGCATTCAAGCCACCATACATTTTTTTTAACCACGGCAGAGTAAAAGTCAAGAATGAAATATGAAAAAACCTTAAGTTGGTATTAAATCTTAATTTAAAAAGAATCCGTGCTTTTGTTATAAAAATAATTGATAACATTCGATAGCACATCTATCCAGGAATACTATCCAAAAAACAGATACAGAAAATGTCTTCATTTGTAGTCCTGGCGTCAAAAAGAATGGCGAAGGGTGGAATAATTTTAAAATTTGGAAAATGTCGAATATCTCAGAAACGGAAAGACTTTTACTGAACATAACATCTGGGGGCACAGTAGTGCCCCCTGGCCAAGACGTGCGAAGCACTCGGGCACTACCTACCTTTTCTCGAAGTGCTTCGTCGTATTTTTGAACCCTCATAACTTCGGTTTACGATATACCCGATCGCTCAAATTCTCAGGATATGATGACAGTGATAGACTAATTAAACGCACAAAGTTTCAATTACATAGCTCTGAAACTTAAGATTTTATGGATATCTAAAATAGCCTATTTCGCTAACTGATTCATGTATGATAATCGAAATTATATATTTATCATATATCTAACAACAAATGGCGTTGGACACCAATTAAATTAAAAAAATATTTACCATCAATACTACTAATTAATACCTACTAAAACTAATAACATTAATACCTACTAATTATTATTATTTAGATTTTAATGGTTGCTTGTATGGGGACCCCATAAAAATAATTTTTGAAAAATGTAGATCGCCAAGTAAGTAACGCCATCTAGAGAATACTTGGCAACTAGAATGTTTACTAACTTAATCGAAGTTGAAAGTAGTTCGAACGAGTTGTCACTAGATGGCAGTATACCGTCTCGTGAACATTAATTTATATTAGGTATACTAACATTAAATTTATAACATTTAAGATGTTATTTATACCTATATAATTTATTAACATATAAGTAGTATATAAATAGGTTCAAAGTAGGAAGTGGGAGGACCCTGAATCGATCGCAGTACGCATGGTGGCTAAAAATCTTACGACGGACGATTTGTAAAGCCCATGTATCTATAGCTATAGGTACCTACTACTAAACTTTATTGATTGTGGCATGTATGTATGTACGTATAAAAAAGATAAATATATTATTTTTATTGATAAATATTGTTATAGATTTAGGTAGAAAACTAATTAGTTACGATATATTAATTGGAAATAAGTAATTGTTTGTTTATTATTTTTCGTAATGATAGTAAGCTATTTGATATTTCAAAGTCCACTGTAATTGCAACCGCTAGTTGGCGCTGTCATCGCGCACCGTGCCAATAAAATACCAAAATAACTAATCTTTGGTTTTGATTTACTTACAATATTTAAAGTTTGCATCTTTGACCCTGTAGCCTAGTTGGTAGCGACCCTGCCTGCGACGCGAGGGGTCCCGGGTTCGATTCCCGGCCGGCGCAGATATTTATGTGGCAGATGAATATTTGTACTCGGGTCATGGGTGTAATTGTGATGTGTTATATGTGGAGTCCATGCCACCCGCGACACAGGTATTAAAATTTTAGTTCATTAGATGGGGATTTTCAAATATTCCTAGAAATGCAATATTACGTTAATTCTGTCGTTGGAAATAATTAATGAATAACATCTTGCACTTTTATTTCACTGTCTAAAAATACTGTTTCTATTATAATGTTTAATATTATAAACAGTTTCTCAAACCCGTTGTATTATTATCCCCTTATATACAGGGGCGCCGTAACCGGGCGTGCAAGGCGTGCGGCGCACGCGGGCGGCAAATTCAGGGCAAATGGACCCCGGTGGAGGGACATAATCATGAATCTGTATATGAGATTCGTGTTCAACCAGGGGGGGGGGGGGTGCAAATCGGGTTAGCACGCGGGCGCCGACACACCTTACGGCGCCCCTGCTTATATATGGTGAAAGCTACTAATAAAATGTTGGAGAACCGTCGAACCGTTCATTGTACTTAAGACGGTCGAATCCTTACTTAATATTATAAATGAAAGTGTGTTTGTTTGTGACTCTTTCACGTCGCAGTATGGCTATTATATGGTATGGTTTATGTGTGTGGGGATAGTTAGGAGGGTGGAGAGTGACGTAGGCTACCGCGCAAAAACATCTCATTCCCATGGGAAGATCGATGTTTTGTTAGTTGCTAGATATTTAGTTCCGGATGCTGTTAATAGATGGCGTTAGTAAAATTCATTTGCAAGTTCTGAATCACGCTGTCAAATACTACATGTAATTTACTGAAAATGAAATGATTTATTTCGAACTTTGTTGGTTATTACAAACACTTTTCGAATGTGAGTGACATACGCCATCGCTTTCACAAATCCCTACGATGAGTGGCCTTGGCTTTGGTACTGAAGTCATATGCGACTATGGAGCGGGACCTACGCGGCTGTTACCTACGGGTCCCGAAGTGAAGCGCGGGCAGTTCTCTAGTTAACTATAACATTCGACGCTAATCGCTAATTCATATATGGGACAACTTTCAAACGTCGCTACGAGTAGCCTTAGAAACACATTAATCATAAACAAAAAAAAAAACTGCCATTGCAACTTACAAAAAGGAATGAAATCCCACCAAAAACATTTTCATGTAAAGTGTTGCCAAGACGACTGCGTACGGTTTACCTTGTGAAAAAGATATCAGATCTCATGTAGAGCCAAGCTTCTGAATCTACAGCTCTAACTCTACAAACCCTAACTTCACTAACTCTACATCTCAGTAAAAATGTATGGCTTGGCTGTTTCGACTTTATAAACTAAATATTCGCTTAGCAGTGAGAAGAATTCGAAGGCATTCGTTACGCTTTCGTGACGGTAGCGAAACAGCCGAGCCATACATTTTTACTGAGATGTAGAGTTAGTGAAGTTAGGGTTTGTAGAGTTAGAGCTGTAGATTCAGAAGCTTGGCTCTACATGAGATCTGATATCTTTTTCACAAGGTAAACCGTACGCAGTCGTCTTGGCAACACTTTACATGAAAATGTTTTTGGTGGGATTTATTTATCTGAACCGGCATGATGCCCTCTACACGCAGGTGCTGTATTATCCATTCATAACGGAACACCCTGTATATATTCCTATGCATAATAAATAAATAGCTACATTTACACTAATTATTATAAAGCTGAAGTTTGTTTGTTTGTTTGTTTGAACGCGCTTAACTCAGGAACTACTGGTCCGATATGAAAAATTATTTCAGTATTAGATAGCCCATTTATCGAAGAAGGCTATACGCTACTTTTTATCCGAATTATGCGAAGTAGTTCCCACGAGACGCGGATGAAACCGCTGGCAGTAGCTAGTATCAAAGAAACAAATATCTATATTATATAAATTACGTGTCACGTTGTTTGTCCGCGATGGACTCCTAAACTACTTAACCAATTTCAATTAAATTTTGCACACTTGCGTAGATTTATCCAGCTTGAAAGATAGGATAGTTTATAAATCTCAACCATCTGACCCAGCGCACTTCGTATCCTAGCAGTCATTGAATGTTATCCTATACATATGAACTTCGCATGGTCATTTAGTAATAATATTTATGTAATAATAAATAAAATAATAATAATAAACGCCACACACTCATAACCCCCAGTAGAATTTAACCTGTGTCGTGGGTGGCATGGACGACACATATAACACACCACAATAAATACATATACATACAATACAATATAATATATGGCACCCGAGAACAAATATTTTGTCTTGTCCGTCACACAAATATCTGCCCCCGCCGGGTTTTGAACCCGGGACCCCTTCACTTACTCCCAGGTAGGATCGTTACCCACTTGGCTACGGGGCCGTAAGTAAATAAATAATACACATATTTTTGTGCATTATCTTCAAAATATATAGTTAATAATAAACAAATATATAAGAAACAAATAATCACAACAATTTGTGTATTATTTACTTATATATTTGTTTATTTAATACACAACAATACAAATATTATGAGTGGACGAAAGTTGCTGTTACCAATACGACGTCACGCCGGCCAGCTTAGTTATTTTTACGACTTTTAAAGTCTTTATTTATTATTAGATACAAATATAATAAGGTTGGTACTTACAATATTTTTCTTTAATGTAGTTGGTACACGAATTCACTATCAAGTTTCCCGAGTCGGGCGGGCGATCTACTGCTACCTGCTACACGCACACACGCGTAGCTCGCTTACCCACACATAGTAGCTCTCTCGCGCGGGGGTACAGCCGATATCGAGACGGCAATAGAATTGGCTGATAATGGATTTCGAAATTTTTCGCCACTGGGGCATCCTCTTAACATTGTTTTCAATCTCTATTTTCTTGGAAATTCAATCCGTCATTCTTTGCTTATCGAGCTTTTCGAATCATTCACAGATCATATACAATATTGACGATACTGTAGCCTGTGAAGTAAGAATCACTAAACCTGAAAAAATCAGATACTCAGTCTAAAATCATGAGGCAACGACCATTATAAGATAACGAGTTGGCAACGATTTGTTAGTCTACCCGCGCACTATGAAGTAATAAAAATGGAAATGTACGATATGAATGAAATATAACGAGAGCGTAGCGTAAATCTTCATTCATTCATTCCATTAATAAGGTGACTTTATTTTGCGCGGGTAGACTAACAAAACATGTTCAGCAACCACCTCAGCATTTCTGCTCTCCTGGTATTTCAATCACCAATCACAGTCGCGAAAGAAAAACATAAAACGTTTTGTGATTGGACGATAGAAACACCAATTTAATGACTACAAAATGAATTAAATTCATGAATGAATGAAGATGAATGACGCTACGCTCTCATTGTATTTCATTATATTTTAAGGTGATTAATTGTGCGGGTAGACTGACAAAACATGTTTAATATAGTCGTACAAGGATCTTTTGGCGTGTGGGTGACAGAGACAGCGCTTTACAGGTAAGGCAAACTGTAACGCGTTGTCTCTGTCACCCACACGCCAAAAGATGCTTGTAGGACTGTGAGGGAGTTATGTTTTTATAATGTGTTACTACTGCATATCCTATAATCTTTGTTCAATTGCATGTATTAAAATCTGATAAACAAGATTAAATATAGTCAGTATTATTCGAGCACTCATGGGTTTCATTTCAACCTACCTCGCACCTTAGATGGCGACCCTGCCAGGATGAGTCGTGCCAGGAGTCAGGTTAAGCCGCCCGCCGCCCGGGCGCCGCGAATTCGAAACCTATGCCGTATACGGCCGGCCCACCCAGTTCTAACTTTTGTTACTAAGTGCTAATAAAGAACAATGAAAATGTATTATTGTGACTTCGGTTCGAACATAGTGCACGCGTGTAACCAACATTCACAATGGGCAAGCAACAATCCAAGGAGGAGATAGTGACGATACAAAATGCCGCTGCTGGTGATAATCACTCCGAAGCCATACAGTTCCATATGACCACGACCAACATTATCCTTGGCATTATATTCGTTATTATTTTGCTGGGAGTATTTTACATAATATATCGGACCTACAAAAAATGTATAATCAAATGGATGGCGAAAGAGATAAATCGGACGGCAGTACGAAAGTCATTCTTCCATAGGGAGATACAGTCTAGAGTTCCAGAGGGTTCCAGGGTGTACCCAGACCTGCAAGCTGTATAAATGTGCTGCAGTGTAAAGTGCGCTTCAAATTAGTGTTTGTGAAAGTGCGTAATATCTTCGTAATATTAAGTGCAGTATAAGCGTATAATTTTTTTGGGCGGTAGAAGTGAAAAAGGCGATATAGTGTTTCTCTAATATTTTGTGATTAAGAATACTCAGTGCTAAAATTGTATCTATATTCGAGTAAATAACAATTGTTTACTTACAGTTTTGTGATAATTCCTATAATAATCACCATTTTATGTACTAAATAAAACTTTTATTGCACTGTCCCACTGGCTAACCTCAAACTTGCTTAGTGTCATTACGAAATTCATCACCCACTCAGAATTTGGCAACTATTATGGCTACTATCGACACAGTGGTGGAGACTCAGCATGCTATGGAATCCTTGTTATTGAAGAAGATGGCTAATTTTGAAAATCAGCTTAAAGCAACAGCATCCCAGAGCACCATCACAGTAGTACGTCTGCACGAAGAGTTCCTTGAGTTTAAAACAGAAGTTTCTTCAATCCTTTCCTTACTTCGACAACTGATCCTTGAATGTACGAGGACATTAGATATTGTTGAAACCAGACATCGTAGAAAATGCCTGCTATTCACTGGTGTTCCTGAAAACACTGAAGGTACCCTTAGTGATTACATGGGCAGGCTCTTCATAGATAAGCTTGGAGTAAGTGAGTTCAAAGGTGCCCATATTAATTCATGTCATCGGCTCGGAAGATCTTCAGCAGATAAATGCAGGCCGGTTCTAGTGCGCTTTACTGATCTGTCCATTCGGTCCTTGATTTGGAGGAAGAAAGTAAATTTGAAGGGCTCTTCAATCAGTGTATCTGAGTTCCTCACGCGACGCCGCCAGTCACTCCTCATCTTGGCCCGTAGTAGGGTGGGTGTAAGAAACTCTTGGTCAATGGATGGAAACATTTAAGTATATCAAGCTTCAGGATGGATCTAAGCAGCGTATCAGCTCGGAGGAGGAGTTGTTGGAGCTAACGGATATTATTGACAAGCCTCCATCCGTAAGTGAGCAAATAAGTGGACCTTCTGCGCCAGCTCAAGCGGTAGTCCATCCCGACACTTACGTTAAAACAAAACGTGTGGCTAGGTTAAAGAAATAACATTATTTGTAGTCATTGACACTAGCTCATGTTATTTATCATGTTTGCTTCCTTTATCCTTATCATCCTTTGGTTCATACGTTTAGTTTACTATCCACTTTTCAACTTGCTATTTTTTGGTTTACCTCCTATTACTTTAATTTTGAGTCTTAGTTGTGTTTATTTTAAATTGATCTACCTCCGTAATAACTTTTAGACTTAGAACCATAGGCATAGGTATTTTTCAATTTTAATCTAATGTAGAAGTTGAGGAAGACGTATATTTTGACAACTGTCATTGTCAGCTTTTTATGTCATGTGAATATTATGAATGGTGTCTTTTGCTAATGTCAGTCAGCCTCAACCTCAAGTTTCGTCTATAGAGTAATAATTCCACCTGTATGGTTTCGTTATTTAGAACGCCCATAGATATTATATAGTCCATAGAGTAGTAACTTAACTTTTGTGCTAAGTTCATTGTTAAATTCTTTTTTTATTTTTCAATTCAGATTATGTTTATTAAAATATACCTATATAATTTATTTTGTATAATGTGGTTGTTCTGTACTTTGCATATAAGTTTTATTAATTCTAAGCTAATTAGTACGTATAATCTTTTCGTAACCTATTTTAGTTCGATATGATAGTTTAGACTATGTTATAGGAGGTTTACCGCTTTCCTGTGTTTATCATAAATAGTTTCTTTAAGTATGTATTAAATTCTGTATAAATAATATAATTCTCGACCTTGTTCTAACCGGTGGGACAGTCGACGAATGCGTATAATTATATTTTTGTATTCTTGCTAAAAAAGCCTTTATATTATTATTATTATACTTTAATATATTATATTATATTTATATTTATATATTTTAATAAAATTATATTTATTTATCGTTAACCTTTTTTATGGTGATAATGTCTGATGTCGAGGATGTATATCATTCTGCCTATGAATTTGTTGGTTCCTCTGCGTCTAGTGATGAGCCTTTTCACGATACCGAGACTATAGGTGACTTGCTTAACACCTGCCTTATGGAGTCACGTTATACGTTTAATGTATGTCACTTGAATGCACAAAGCATACCGGCCCATTACTCCGAACTCCTGGATACATTTAGGACACCCGTAACTCACGCAATATTGATCTCGGAGTCATGGTTAAAGCCTACTTTACAGTCATCCCAATATAGTTTACCTGGCTACGTACTTATCCGTAATGATCGTGTTGGGAAAGGTGGAGGGGGTGTAGCTATTTACTTGCAACATGATTTGCGTTATACGATTATTGCTTCCTCACCCGCTCCCTATTCGGCTTCAGCTGAGTATCTTTTTTTGGAGGTACAGATCAAACATTCCAAAGTCGTTCTCGGTGTGGTCTATTGTCCACCTAACACTAATTACTTTTCCAGTTTAGAAACTGTTCTAGAATCAGTTTGTTCCGACTACACACATCTCATAATTATGGGTGACTTTAATACTGACCTTTTAAAATCCTCTCCCCAAGCTTCCAAGTTACATAACATCCTTTCCTCTACGAATCTGTCTATTCTTCCCTCTAGCCCTACCCATCATAATCTCGACTCTCCTGATACCTGGCTTGATCTAAAGATTACATCGTTGCCTCATCTCGTTTTCAAACATGGTCAGTTGTCAGCTCCTGGTTTTTCGCACCATGATTTGGTCTATTTAGCATATAAGCTTAAACCACCGAAGACCAAACCCGTTACTATTTGGATGCGTAACTTTGCTCGTATTGACATTGATGCCTTAAAACGTGATGCCTCCTCTACTGATCTTGATCCGGTGTTTGCTGCGTCCTCGGTTGATGAAAAGGTTTCACAGCTGTATAATATTGTTTCAAAACTGTTTGACGCGCATGCTGTCAGAGCAGTCAAGGTGAGGCGACCGCCTGCCCCCTGGATTACGAGAGGAGTGCGTATGGCAATGACACGGAGGGATCGGGCATTCAGGAAATTCAAACGTGATCGGTGTGAGGAGAATTGGTCGATCTATAAAACCTGTCGCAACCGTTGTAATCAGATGGTGAGAGCAGCCAAGCGCAGTTACTTCTCTGAAAATCTTTGTGGTTCTTCACCGGCCGATATGTGGAAATTTCTTAACTCTGTCGGTATTGGCAAACGCTCTGCTTTAGCAGACAGCTTACCCTTCTCCCTTAATGATTTTAACTTACACTTTGCCTCGACTTCTTCTCTTAGTCAATCTGTTAAGTCTAACACCATTTTTGAAATTAATTCCATGGCCTCTCTTAATTGTACACCATTTAGTTTCAGTAAAGTGTCTGTAAATGATACGTTAAAAGTGTTTACTTCCATTAAATCGAAAGCTGTGGGCTGTGACGATGTGGGTCGTAGCATGCTTTTTCTCGTCCTTGATGACTTCCTCCCTGTTATTACTCACATCATGAATTTTTCGTTGTCGACAGGGGTTTTTCCCAGTTCTTGGCGTAAAGCATTTATTATCCCTCTTCCAAAAATATCTAATCCCTGTCAACTTAATAATTATAGGCCGATTTCTATACTGCCTTTCTTGTCAAAGGTGTTAGAGGCTATTGTACATAAGCAGTTATCGGCCTATATATATCGGAAAACAATTGTTTATCCACTTTTCAATCTGGCTTTAGGCCGGGTCACAGTACCACAACTGCTCTTCTTAAGGTTACGGACGATATTCGTGAAGGCATGGAGAGTAGAATGGTCACGATTCTCGTTCTAATTGACTTCACCAGTGCTTTCAACATGGTTGACCATGATATTCTTCTTGCCATACTTCGTAACCTTAATTTCTCTTCTACCACCCTCAACTGGTTTTCTTCATATCTCTGTGGCCGCCAGCAAGCTGTACGGTTTAAACAACAAACGTCAGATTGGTGTACGCTTTCATGTGGTGTGCCACAGGGTGGGATATTATCTCCTCTCCTTTTCTCTCTATTCATTAACTCGCTGTCTTCGCGCCTTAGTTGTTCTCACCATCTCTACGCTGATGACCTTCAAATTTATACTCTCGCCAATGTCGAGACACTCAACGATGCCATTGGCAAAATTAACAATGATCTGGTTCATTTAGCGAACTGGTCAAGCAACTTTGGTATTGCGGTAAACCCAAATAAATGCCAAGCCATAATCATTGGAGGTGATCGTCAGCTGTTCAAATTGAACTTAGATAGCACTGCCCCTATCAGGTTTGAAGGTTCTGTTATCCCGTTTTCCCCTGCAGTGAAAAATTTAGGCATATACATCGATAGTAACTTAAGCTGGACCACACAGATTCGTGAAACTTGCCGATCTGTCGTAACCAAGCTTTGCGCCCTTAACAGGTTTAGGAACTTTCTTCCTGTTATGACTAAGATCAATCTGGTGCAACTTCTCATTTTCCCCATTATTGATTATTGTGATGTGTGTACTACTGATCTTAATGAAGACCTGCTGAACAAACTAGATCGTCTAATTAATAACTGTATCCGTTTTATTTTCGGTCTCCGCAAATTTGACCATGTGTCCTCTTTTCGGTCCCAACTTCAATGGCTTCCTATTCGTCAACGGAGACAAATTAGGATACTCTCTACTCTTTTTTCTGTTTTATACGATGAACACTCTCCTTCGTACCTGAAAGAAAAGTTTAATTTTCTACGGGATACACATGAACGGCAGCTTCGTTCCACTGAGAGTCTGCTTCTCTCTATTCCACTTCACCATTCCGGTTTCTTGTCTTATTCCTTTGCTGTTCAAGCCGCACGACTTTGGAATGATCTTCCTGAGTCTCTTAGGAAGCCCTCTAGTAAATTCCTCTTTAAAAAGAAACTTTATGCGCACTATGTCGAGAGGAATAGTTAGATTGTGTTCCGTAAATTGCGATAATGGTATTATCACTGTAAATTTATATAAATATATTTATTTGTATATATATATATAATTATATATTGTATAGGTTTATTATTTATATATTATATTTATATGTATTATCTTCATGTATGTAAATGTATTATATTTATATATATAATTATTGTGAATATTTTATTTTGTTATTTTTGTTATGTTTTCGCTCTTTTTTTTTCATTTGCTTCAATATCTATAGATATTTATGCCGCCTTTTCGTTGTGTTCGTACTTCCTAAAGGTTGACTGGGAGAGAATGCATTTAGCATTAAGTCCGCCTTTGTATCTGTACATTTGTATAGTGCATAAAGCTTAAAAAATTGGTTGCCTGTAAAGTCGGTATACGGGCGAAAGTTTTACGTGACAACGACTTTGAGTGGTAAAATAATTTTAATGTGAATATTCATTCGTATAGTAGGAAGAAGGATGAAATAATAGTAACAATTTAAAACATTTATTTATACAAAGAATTATATTTAAAACATTGTAACACCATCCGCCATCTAGCGCTGCTAACCGTTAGACCATTAACCATTAGTCACAACTAAGTGAGGTAACAAACGAGATTACTCTACTTCTCCAGAGATGGCGCTGTACCATTTTCTGAAACACGCCAACGTGTGTACGCCGTAGCTACCATAAGTAATGTTAAGGAGGAAGGGACGCGTGCCTTTCACTTTTTATGTCTGTCTCTCTCGCTCTTAGGCGGGCTAACCATGCCCGAGTGGAAGGGACGCGTGCCTCTCACTCGCACTCATTGTAAGCGCATAACGTGAGCGGAGCTTACTAACGCAGTTTCTTGAAGTGCCACCCAGCAATCCAATTTATAAGACGTTGTCACGTCAATAAATAAATAAAAAAATTAATCGCGTTTAATCTCAGTTATTAAAGTTATAGTTATATTATACGTAGGAATGTGGTGCGTCGTGTAACAAAGTGTCGGGTTTTCGGATAGAATGCATCTCGCGAAGTGAACTTTGGACTTAGTGTTCTAGTGTTTATTACATACAAAATTTTTATGCATTTTAAATAGATAGATACTTAATTACTATTGCTATACTTATATTTTAATATGAATTACAGGTACTTATCTGTGTTTAACTTTCTCTACGTTATGGTGGTGAGTAATGGATATTATTATAAGCTTGTATAATGAATTGAAAAAGATTAGAGTGTATTTAATAAAACTTGGACCTAAAAGACGAGTAGAAAAAATTTTAGAAACTAAATTAAATGAGACTAATGAAGTTTATAGACAGTATCAGACTTGGTTATTAGATTACGAGAAAAAGGTGAAAAGTAAATGTTTTAGCTCGGAAAATATTTTATTAATTAATAACTATTGTGGTTTATTTTTAGAATTATATGAGGAAGTTTTATTTTTGTGTCGTATTGATAAACCGGAATCTGTTTCAAATATGGATTCGTTTGATATGAAAACCGCTTTAAGCTTATTGCCTATTATGACCAACGAGGAATCGAACACAAAACAGTTGATCGATAATATTCAATATTATGCGTCTATTTTAAAAGACAATTCTTGTAAACTAAATTTAATTAATTTTGTTTTAAAGTGTAGATTATCTCAAGATGCTAAATTAAAACTTAAATCGAAATATGAAACTGTTGATGAATTAATTACTGACATGAAAAATGTATTATTGTGCAAGAAAGCTGCAACCGCTATTCATAAAAAATTACAAATAACTAAACAAAATGAATCTTCAATTGAAGATTACGGGAAAAAAATTACGGAATTATTCGTAGATCTTACGATTTCGCAATCCGACGGCGTCGAACAGTGCTATAATATTTTAAAACCAATTAACGAAAAAATGGCTATCAAACAATTCGCCGACGGTTTGCGCAACCGTAGATTAAGTACCATTATTTCTGCCAGAAATTATAGTTCACTGAAGGATGCTATACAAGCCGCTCAGGACGAGGAAGTGTCGTCGGCGTCGGCATCAGGAGAAATTATGGGTATGTATAGAAAGCCTTATAATTATTTCAATAACAGGAGCAGACCCAATATTCGTAGGAGCCAACGAGGACGTAATTTTATTTCATATAGAGGACAAAATAGGGGTAATGGCTACTGGCATCAACCTGCCACTCGAGGACAAGTCACCCGAGGACGAGCTGAGGGTCACAGACCGTATAGAGGTAATTCTCAATGTTGCGGCGTTACAATGTGGCGCTGCGCTAGTGTATCTGTGCGTGTGTCTGTGGTTTAGTGTAGTCTGTGGCGGAGACTCTTTCGTGATTGGTGGTCCGGCAACGTCTACTATTTTTTTATGTATAGACTTTTGAACTAACGAACTAAAAATTTTCCATTCGCAATCCGTTCTCTATACGTGCAACATTGTAACCGATCTTTCTTCAAATTAAACGCATATAACTGTACACCAAGTTGTAAAATTATTTCGCAAAACCACGAAGACACCGTGCCTGCGCAAACATAATTTGGACCTTCGTAGCCGAATACAATAAAAAACGGAACCAGCAATCGCAGCATCGAACGTTGGAATTTGTACGTTGGATCTTCACCTGGAGACTGACCGCAGCAAAAAGGATAAGGAGAAGCAGAAGTACAACAGGAATAGCTAAACGCAAGCTTTGGGATAAGCCAGTCGTGCTTGAATACGCGCAAAAAGGTACGGCCAGCCATCCTGCCTAAATACTTCCTTTCCTCCTCCAAGTTGCTAATACCGGTGTCTTCGCATAATTTCAGTTGCAACGCGGTGTGCATGCTTCTGTGCGCTTCCAGCTGCTCTGCTTGGTGTGTGTGCAACGATCAGGGAGTGTATATTCGCGTAAGTACTCCATCTTTAAAGTACCTACACCAAAATGAGCCTAAAACTCGCAGAAACGTCTTCAAAATCTCGCGATCCTTCTCCTAATTTTAACGAGAGTAACGTAATTAAGGAGTTAGTGAAAAAACGGGGCATAATTAAGGGCAGATTGACTAGGTTTGCAAATTATATTTCTTCCATTGAAAGTGTATCGCTATCTAATCAAATGTGTGTTGATCTTAAATTGCGTATTACGGGAGCCGCTTCATTATATAACGAATTTAATGAAATCCAAGCTAAGCTCGAGGAATCGGCCTATGACGTCGAGGAGAAATTAACACACAGAGAACAGTTTGAGGATAGTTATTATAACATTCTTTCTCAAGCTGAATGTTTACTACAGCAAAACCAGGTCACTGACAGTTCCGCTAAACATAATAGTCATCAACGAAATTCAATTAAATTGCCTACTATTTCTATGCCCACGTTCGACGGTTCATACGATCAGTGGTTAGAATTTAGAGACACGTTCACATCATTAGTGCATAATTGTAATGATCTAAGTAATATAGAAAAGTTTCACTATTTGAAGTCTTCGCTTAAGAAAGGTGCTGAGCTAGTAATTGATTCCGTGGAATTTTCTGGTAATAATTATGCTGTTGCTTGGGAATTACTTCTTAGTCGCTATGATAATAGTAGGTTATTAGTGCATAACCATGTTAAAGCCTTGTTTACTATGCCTGGTTTAAGCAAGGAGTCACCAGTGTTACTTAGGCGATTAATCGAAACTGTTTTAAAAAATTTACGCGCATTAAAAATACTCGGCGAGCCCACAGACTACTGGGATACATTAATTATTTATATAATAACGTCTGGCTCAAAAGTCAGTATCTAGAAACGTGAAATGTTACAAAAAAGTCATGATTTCATTTCGCGCCATTATTTGACGCATTATTTTTGTCATTTTTTTTAGTCGTTGTGTGAACTGTGCGCTTATTAATACTTTTTATAACAATCGCATTCAATTTACAGATGTTTGAAGTCCTTATCGATTTATTCAATTTAATCGATGTTCTTCAGCAGGTTATCCTCACTATGAAGCAAAGACAAACAGTTGTCAAATGTGGCCTATTAAAATGGCCCTACTTTATTTTATAAATAATTTATTTTGTAGCTAGTCTGATCAATAGTTTTTCTTTTGTTACTGCTTTGTTTACTTGAATTTTGTGTTACTTGAACAATAGTTGTTATGTACTACCTACATATTTATTATTTTCTGCTCGGCTTAACTGGCGGGATTGGTACATATAATTAGTAAATATATATAAATCAAATAAAATCCATCGTATTTACGGTAAATATACATTAAATTATATATTATAAATATATATATATTTTTATATAACTTTATACAATATTGATAAATTATTATGTCTGATGATGACTCGTTTCATACTGCTTACAATACTTCTTTAAGTCAAGATTCCTTTGATGAGCCTGAAACACTGCGAAATTTGCTAGACTCTTCTTTCGACTCTTCCAGAGATTCCTTTAACGTCTGCCACTTAAATGCACAGAGTATCCCATCCCACTACTCTGATCTACTTGATGCCTTTGGATCTGCTTCTACTACAGTGCAGGCAATACTTATATCTGAAACCTGGCTCAAGCCTTCTCTATCATCTCTCTTGTATAGTCTGCCGGGTTATGTTTTAATCAGAAATGATAGAGTTAACAAGGGAGGTGGTGGTGTTGCCATCTACCTACGTAAGGATATACCATACACTATTTTACAATCTTCCCCCTCGCAATACTCAGCTTCTGCGGAATACCTGTTTATCGAACTAGTGGTTGGACGTTCAAAGGTGGTGCTTGGAGTAGTCTATTGCCCTCCATCTGTCGATTATTTCTCTAGTATAGAACTTGCCTTGGAATCAGTTTGCACTAACTACATACATCACATTATCATGGGCGACTTTAACACTGACCTCCTCAAAACTTCTCCCCAGAGTGTCAAACTCCTAAATCTCATAACTTCGGTAAACCTATCCATTATTCCCTCTAATCCCACACATCACAAACTTGATTCCCCGGATACTTGGCTCGATTTGGCTATAACTTCTTTGCCTCACCTAGTTAGCAAACATGGTCAGTTGTCTGCGTCAGGTTTTTCGCGCCATGACTTAATTTACCTTGCATATAAACTGAAACCACCTAAACATAAACCGGAAATGGTTCTGATGAGAAGCTTTGCCAGACTGGATCTCGCTGCATTGGGTAATGACGCCGCTTCTATTGACTTTTCGCCGGTGTATAGCTCGTCATCAGTGGACGATAAAATTTCTAACTTCAATAATCTCATTCTAAAACTGTTTGACAAGCATGCACCGGTAAAAGCCGTCCGTGTGAAGCGCCCACCAGCCCCATGGATCACACGAGGTGTTCGCATGGCGATGACTCGTCGTAATAGAGCTTTTAGGAAATTCAAGCGTGATAGGTGTGTGGAGCACTGGAATCTCTACAAAACTGCTCGTAACCGCTGCAATCAAATGGTAAGAGCGGCGAAGCGTCGGTATTTCTTTGATAACATCACCAACTCTTCTCCGGCCGAAATATGGAAGTTCCTTAAATCCCATGGTATAGGTAAGCATTCGGTTAACGATGACCAGATTCTCTTTCCTCTTAATGTACTGAATTCTCATTTCACAGTCACTCCTGATCTTTCTCCTCATATTAAATCTCGAACAATTTCCGAAATTACTTCCATGGCCAAACCTCAACACGAAACATTCTCTTTTTCCCCTATCTCGGTTGAGGACGCTCGTAAAACGTTGACATCTCTAAAATCCAAGGCAGTAGGCTGTGATGGTGTGAGTCGTGCTATGATTTTTCCTGTTCTCGAACACTTTCTCCCAGTCATTACTCACATAGTCAATTTCTCTATGTTGTCAGGGGAATTTCCTGCTTCATGGCGTAATGCCTTTATCATCCCTCTTCCTAAAATTACTAACCCCTCACAACTTAATAACTATAGGCCTATATCAATCTTGCCATATTTGTCCAAACTTTTAGAGTCCACTGTACACCGACAAGTAACGAACTTTCTTCAAAAGAATAAGTTCCTATCTCCCTATCAGTCCGGCTTCCGTACCGGACACAGCACAACTACTGCCCTTTTAAAAGTCACCGATGATATCCGGGCAGGCATGGAGGATAGAATGGTCACTGTGCTTGTATTAATTGATTTTTCAAATGCGTTTAATCTGGTTGATCACGATATTCTCATTGCCATGCTCGGTCATCTTAACTTTGGCACAACTTCTTTACATTGGTTTTCTACCTACCTTGCAAATCGCCAGCAAGCGGTGCGCTCTGGTCGTGACATTTCTGACTGGTATCCTGTCCCTTCTGGCGTGCCGCAGGGTGGTATTTTGTCCCCTCTTCTTTTCTCTGTCTTTATTAATTTTCTATCTTCCCGGCTTCGTTGCTCTTACCATTTATATGCTGACGACCTTCAAATTTACGCGCAAGAGAAAGTAGACTCCATTACTTCTGCTATTGACAGAGTTAATGAAGATCTGGACGAGCTGAAACTTTGGTGCGACAAATTTGGATTAAAAATTAATAGTGGAAAATGTAAGGCAATAGTAATAGGTAGTAGCCGTCAATTGTCCAAGCTCGATTTCAGTGCTGTTCCACCTATCATCGTTGATGGTTCTCCCATACCGTTTTCCGAAAATGTTAAAAACCTTGGGATTTATCTGGACTCAACACTTTGCTGGTCAACACAAATTAAAAACATATGTGGCTCTGTTACAGCAAAGCTGAGAGCACTTAACCGTCTCAGAAACATTCTCCCAATCAAGGTAAAAATAAGTCTGGTGCATGCTCTTATCTTCCCCATTATTGATTATGCTGATGTATGTTACCCTGACCTAAACGAAGATCTTCTGGACAAACTGGACCGTCTCATAAATAACTGTATCCGTTTTATCTTCTGTCTTCGAAAATATGATCATATCTCTTCATATCGCTCTCAGCTGAAATGGCTTCCGATTCGCCAACGTCGGCAATACAGGATACTCTCTACTCTCTTTTCAATTCTATTTGACGATTTTGTGCCGGAGTATCTGAAATGTAAATTTCGATTCCGGTGTGACACTCATGATCGACTGCTGCGGTCTTCACAGACTTTGGCTCTGTCTACTCCACTTCACCGTACTGGTTTCCTGGTCTACTCATTTGCAGCCCAAGCTACCCGACTCTGGAATGCTTTACCCAGTCGATTACGAAAGCCGTCTAGCAAATACACATTCAAGAAGCACGTACTCGCTCATCTGTTTAGTTCACTAAGTCATCAATAATATTATATATAATATTATATATATATATTATATTATTAGGTATATATTTATTTATACATATATTATATATTATTTACATTGTATATATATATATATTGGGTATATAGTATTAATATAGTTTGTATGTATATTTATTAAATTTATAGAATTTATATCAGTTCTGTATATATATGTTTGTGTTACGTAGTTTTTTTTTTGTTTTTGTTATTATTATTTTTTTTTCATTTGCCGCCTTCGTTGTTTTCCCACTGCCCAAAGGTTGACTGGCAGAGAATGCTTTTAGCATTAAGTCCGCCTTTTGCTTTTATACCTTGTATAGTGCAAAAAAGTTTAAATAAATAAATAAATAAATAATGGTGTCTAAATTAGATCACATCACTGAACGCGAGTGGGAGCAACACAAAGGTAACTTATATTCAAATCACTGTGACTCCAAGTTTAACCTAACTGTTGACGACTTAATGTCATTCTTAAAAAACCGGGCCGACATGTTAGAAACATTGCAAGCGTCACACAATTCCTACAATAGGCATATTCTTGAGCGTAAACAACAGAGCACACAAAATAACCACACTAAACATCATTGCAATGTTTCTGTCAACAAGGCAACGGAACGTACTTCACGCAATCCCACTAAAAAACTTTGTTTACTATGCCACACAGATCATCCACTATATTCGTGTCAAAAATTTATTTATTTATTTATTTATTTATTTAAACTTCTTATACCAAGCACAGTGTGGTACAAAAGGCGGACTTAATGCTAGAAGCATTCTCTGCCAGTCAACCTTTGGTCTAAGCAGACATCAACGATGGCGGTATGCAAACAAAATTTAATTTAATTATAATAAACTAAAAACAAAAGTAAAGAAAAAAAAAACAGAAAAATATAATAAGAGAAATCAAAATAATCATATTATGATGAATATTCAAAATACTACAATTATTATAAGATGAATGATGACAAAAATTATACATTCACGAGGGATGTGAATCCAAGTCGCTACTTTGCTGCAGATAGTGGGCAGTGACTCTGGTTTTAAAAGACTGTCTGCTACCAACTTTCCTAATGTTATTTGGAAGATCATTCCAAAGCCGAATGGCGTGAACGACGAAGGAGTTTGTCATGAAATCAGATTGGTGAAAGGGAGTCGATAATACGAGAGTCTCTGATGAACGCAGTTGCCGGTCATGGGTGTCATGGAGGTACTGAAACTTGTCCCTCAAATAACCTGGGTATTGGCGTTCACACAGAATGGAGTACAAAGTAGTAAGCAATCTTACCTGCCTGCGATCACGAATTTGGAGCCATTCAAGCTGGCGACGATGGGAAGAGATGTGATCAAATTTGCGCAGGCAGTAGATAAAGCGTATAGCATTATTAAGGAGGCGTTCCAGCTTATTGAGGAGTTGCACACTCATATTGGAGCAGCAAACATCAGCATAATCAATTAATGGCAAAATAAGACTTTTTACCAAAGTAATCTTGACACGAATAGGGAGAAAATTTCGAAGACGGTTTAAGGTACGCAGCCTCATGTAAACAGACCGGCTGACCTCACTGACATGTTCCGTCCAACTGAGAGTGGAATCAATACATAGTCCAAGATTTTTGACGTTGGGTGAGAAAGGGATAGAACTATTCTCAAACATAATTGGCAATACAGAGTGTATTTGGTTACATAGGTGTGCAATAAAAATCCAGAATGTGGCTAGGACAACTATATTGGCTAATGATTTAAACGATGTTTACAAGGTGACGATCGGAAGTGGAATGAATAATGACATTTCGTTTGCACATTATGATTTACGAAGAGTTTCGCATCGGGCGCAGCGCGCGTATTTAGTATGACGTTTATGACAGGCGCTTGATGCCTGAACATCCTCCCCACCGTTGAAAGGCCACTTTCAACCTTTGAGTTCTTCAGCGGTTGGCAGTGGGCAGAGACGAGTGAAGGGGCGCCGCACGCAGCCCTTGATTGTTTCGAGATCCGCCACTCTTGACACTCCATCCGGGCCGGGGAACAGTCGCACCACACGTCCTAGGCGCCAGCACAGCGGAGGCGTGAAATCTTCAGCTATCAGTACCATGTCTCCGATACTGAGATGAGCGGCGTTACCCCGCCATTTTGTTCTTTGTTGCAGTTCAGAAATGTATTCTTTCTGCCAACGTTTCCAAAAGTGTTGTCTAATTTTTTCAATGCGTTCATAGCGATTCAATTGATTCTCCTTGCTGTCTTCAAGGTTAGGCGATGGTAGCGCAGTCAATGGTCTGCCGATGATGAAGTGCCCTGGGGAGAGGGAGAGGAGGTCGTTAGGACAGGATGACATTGGGCATAAGGGACGGCTATTAAGAATTGCCTCCACTTGAGCAAATAAAGTTGAGATTTCCTCATAGGTTAGGTGACAGTTTCCCATAACGCGTTTCAAATGAAATTTGGCGGACTTGACGCCAGCTTCCCAAATGCCGCCGAAGTGAGGAGCGTAAGCAGGTATAAATTTAAAGGTAATACCTTGTTGACTTGCAAAATCAGACACTGGCTCCTCAATCTGATTTATGAAATTACCAATCTCTTTCGCAGCAGCAACAAAGTTACGTCCATTATCACTAAATATTTCCTTTGGCTTACCTCTACGTGCAATAAATCGCCTAAGGGTCATTATAAATGCATCCTTTGACAGATCAGTCACTGCTTCAAGGTGTATACATTTATAACGCAAGCACACGAACAAGCATAAATAGCACTTGCTTAAGCGACTACCGCGACCCCTACGATTTATAATGAGGAATGGTCCAGCAAAGTCCAAGCCGACTGACAGAAATGGAAAACCGGGGGTTATGCGTTGTGACGGTAAATCACCCATTTTCGGGCATAGAGTTTTGCCCCGTAGTCGCCTACATCGTACACAATTGTTCACCGTACGTCGAGCAAGTACCCTTCCATTCACTGGCCAAACCGTTTCTCTAACAATAGCTAATAGCAACTGGGGTCCTGCGTGCATATTTGTTAAATGTTGCTGTTCAAAATACAATTTTGTTAATCTATGAGCGGCATGCAGCAGTATTGGATGTTTTTTGTCGTAAGCATACATTGAAGCATCTATACGACCACCGACGCGAATTAAATTTTGATTATCAAGAAATGGAGACAACGATAAAATTTTACTCTTATTAGTTAATTGTTTGCCTTTTATAAGTAAATCGTATTCAGTAGAAAAGGACTCGCGCTGTGCCATAATACACAGGGAATTAAACGCTAAATTAAGTTCCTCCACCGTTAATACACCTGTACGCTTATTTTTAGGGTTTTTAAGATTAAATATAAATCGATGAACATGGGCAAAGGATCTTTGAAGTCTATTTAATGAAGAATATTGCTCAAAATGTATTAAATTTTCATGTATCGTTGTGGAGTGCGCCTTTATTTCGGGTATGTCAATTAAACGATTTTCCTTTAATACTGGCCATTCTGACTCTGGTTTACTAAGAAAATTAGGTCCAGACCACCAAGGATCATGGGATATTAAAGTTTTAGCATCAACACCCCTGGAAATTAAGTCTGCAGGATTTGATGAAGTAGGGACGTATCGCCATGATGAAGGCTCAGAATAGTCCAGGATTTCGGTGACACGATTGGCCACGAAGATCTTTAATTTGGAAGGATCGCTGTTTATCCAACTTAAAACTACACTTGAGTCGCAAAAATAAACTACTCTTCTCGGTTTTAGCCTAAGAGATTCCACAACGGACTGGGATAATCTACAGGACAATAAAGCCGCGCACAATTCGAGGCGCGGTACCGTCGTTGTCTTTATAGGCGCCACTTTTGACTTGGCAGATAATAATTTAATAGATTCAACCCCACTACTATTTATCGATTTTATATAAATGCATGCACCATATGCGGATAACGACGCGTCACTAAAAGCATATAATTCTGTGAAGATAGGTGAATCACATAGAACTAGCCTAGGAATTTGTAACTTCTTTAGACAAGCTAAATTTTTAGTAAATTTTGACCATTCTTGCCTTATTTCTTCTGAGACCGGCTCGTCCCAATCTAACTTTAGTTGCCAGAGCCTTTGTAAAATTATTTTAGGTTGAATAACTATTGGACTCAAAAGACCTAAGGGATCAAATATCTTAAATGAGTTTGACATAATTACCCGCTTTGTTATAGCATCTTCAGAGCTAGAAGGAAACGTTTTAATTGGAAAATGCAATGAATCACTGGACGGTGTCCATCCGAGTCCCAGTGTGTTAGTAGACTCACTTATAATTAAATTATCTTGCAAATTTATATCAATATCATTGAATATCTGTGGAGCATTACTTTTGTATTTTCTTAAATTGAAACAACCTGCGTTTAAAGCTTTAGATAGACTTGATTGAATATACCGCAATTGTTGCTCACTATCAGCTCCAGTGATGACATCATCGACGTAAAAATCCCTTTGAATGATGGTTTTGATAAGCTCATCATCTTGTTCCTCACCTAGCTGCCATAAACAACGTGTACTCAAATAGCTCGCACTTGCAGTACCGTAAGTGAGAGTATTCAGTTTAAAAATTGTGAATGGCCTAGATTCGTCTTCTCGCCATAGGATACGTTGCAGATCACGATCACTTTCATGTACTAGGACTTGGCGATACATTTTCTCAATATCACCAGTTAGCAAGAATTTATATTGTCTCGCACGTAGAAGTATGGCAAAAAGCGAGTCTTGGAGGTTAGGACCTATCATTAAAATGTCATTTAGAGCATAACCGGATGTAGAAGGAGCCGATCCGTCAAACACTACTCGTAGTTTAGTAGATTCGCTGTCTTCCTTCAGTACAGCATGATGACATAAATAATAGGTCTCATCCTCTACACTAGATGCTACTGAGAGATGTCCTAAGCGAGCATATTCATTAATGAAATTAGTGTACTCAGATTTTAACAATGAATTTTTATTAAATCTTTTTTCCAAACAATAAAAACGTTTTTTCGCTAATTTATAGCTATCTCCTAAACAATCTGGAGTGTCCTTCAGGGGCAACTTAACACAAAACCTACCAGAATCATCCCTACGAGTGTGAGTAACAAAATGCCTTTCGCAAGCCTTAGCCTCTTCACTCATTATAATTTTGTTTGGAACTTCCTCCAAATTCCAAAATTTGGTTAATAATTGATCCATGTGATTAGGTTCTTTCGAGGTAGAAACTGTTAAATGATTAGAATATACATTAATTTGATTTGAAATATTAGAATTCATAGGACCAGATATAATCCAGCCTAATTGAGAATTTCTTAATCTTGGATTTTGTGGACCAAGTGAACGTTGTTCATTACCTAATATATCCCAGAATAAGTCAGCTCCAATTAAAACATCTATAGGTGCTGGCTGATAAAAGCTTGGATCCGCTAATGAAATATCCTTAAGCAATTTTAGAGAACTAATGTTGATTGGATACTTTGGTATGTATCCCGTAATATCATTCAATACAAGACATGAGAATGTAGCTGAGAATTTGCTATTTAGTGAATTAATTTGTACGTTGCAACTTTCAGTGACATTCGTATTATTATTATTACCGATCCCAATGACCTTTAGCGAGTCGATTGGATGCGTTTTAAGAGAAATTTTATGCTTTAGCGCTTTGGTGATGAATGATGATTGACTGCCACAATCTAATAGCGCACGAACCTTCACCTTTTGCTGGGTCTGTGGATTCGAAACTTCGATCATGGCAGTTGATAGCAATATTTGATTAGATGCTTGATTTGAAAAATTAACAATAGCTTGATTAGACTCATCGCCGGTGACGTGGTGATCATCCGACGTTGACGGACGATGGAGCAGACTGTTGTGCTTCTCATTACAGATGCGGCACGGCCCCATACGGCATTGATTGACTGGGTGTCCCTGTCTCAGACAGTTAATACACAATTTGTATTTACTTACAAGTTCTAGCCTCTCGTCTACCCCTTTCGACTTAAAAGCACCACAATCATAAATTTTGTGGTTTTTGTTGCAAATAATACATAAGTAAATGAATTTTGGTTTACTGTTAGTATTAGAGCCGGCGAATATTTTAGAATTGCCGGAGGGATGCGGTTGTGCTCGCCAAGACTGCTGTTTGTTGTGACTAGTAGGGTAACCCCGCGTGTTAGTGGAAGGGGCCGTCGACACCGTAGGACTTTCGTGCTTCCTATTGCGGCTCAACGACTCCAAAACATCTGCACGGTCAGTCAAAAACTTAAAAAACTGATCTAAGTCTGGCGTGTCACCTTCTAAATTGTTTCGGTATTCTTCCCATTTAGTGAGGGTATTACTGTCTAATTTTGAAGAAATCATAAAAATTATTAATATATCCCACTTTTCTGTTGGTTGTCCTAAACTACACAAGGCGCGTAAATTTTTTGTAATGTGATCCACCAAGAACCTTAAGCTCGTTTCCGATTCACGTACTATAGGTCTGATATTAAATAAAGAATTTAAATGATGGTTAGTTAATATTCTTTTATTATTGTATCTGTTGCAAAGTAACTTCCATGCTTCAGTATAGTTAGCAGCTGAGACCTCAAGATTGGATATAATTCTAGCCGCGTCCCCCTCTAAATATGATGTTAAATAATGAAATTTGTTTACCGGGGAAATACGTGAATTGTTGTGAATCAAGTTTTCGAAGGTATCGCGAAATTCTAGCCAATTAAAATAAGCTCCGTTGAATTTAGAAATTTGTATTTGTGGTAGTTTTATGCTAACCTCCTGATGCTCCGAACAACAAGAAACATCCAATTGTGACATGCGCCTGTGCTCACATTCTGTTTTGTTAAATTTATCTAACAATGTTTTAGCCATGGCAATATTAGTGATAATATCTCGCTCGATAACATCGCGTTGTTCAATTTCATCCAATATATTATCAGAATTGAGTACCTCAATGTCATTTTGCAAGTCATCCACCCTAACTGCCAATGCCTCAAATTTAGCAAGTCGAAGACTCAACTCGGTTAATTCAATAGCACTTAATTCTGTTTTTGTACTAATTGTGTTTAAATAATTATAAAATTTTGTTATCTGTCCCTTGGCAGACGACCTTCTGGTTTTTAATTGATTTAATTTATCTGAAGGCATTGTAAGTTATCTGGTGTTAAGACAATAATTAAATTAAAATCTCACGCTCCTCGCCTCGGCGACACCCGCTGATCAGGAAACCGGTGCAAGCTCCGCTGCTCGCAGCGTCGATCAGCAGGACCTCGCGATGCAGCGGAGTCCTGAAAATATTCGGCAAACAAATCTAAGTAAAGCTTATAAAAAACTGAGATATAGAATGTATATTCGGAAATGGTTAAAGAAGATAATCGACTGAAATGAAGGTTAAATGAATTTAAAATAAACTTCGGCACAAATTAAGAGTAGGTACTAAATAAATTTTCAATACAAGGACTGTCCGCCAAATAGTATGTTGTGACAACCCTATTTATTACTTTGCGACAACCCTGCTATTAAGTTGCGGCAACCCAACAATATAGCTACTATGCGATTAGGTACTATTTAAAATAAATAACTACCAAATCAAGTTACGTAGTTATCGTACCTACTTTACGTAATTACAATACTTAGTACTTATAATACCTAAGTACCTTACGTACTTAACAGGAAAGCCATCAATTAATCAAACTACGTGATAATTATTTAGATAAAAGTTGGCTAATAAAGTATTACTACAAGTTAAACAATTATAATTTTATAAAGAACAAATTTACACGTAAAGCAAAGAATATCGAAATACGTAGGTAGAATAAAATTTTTATTGGGATGATGAAATTTCTAGATTAGAATGTAAAATAGCACTTTATCACTTTATTTGCACAATTAGAAACAATATCTTAACAGAATGAAAGTTATTAAGGAATTTCAAATGGAACTGGAATGATTTGGATGGTAAAGAACAAAGGTTTATAGGTAAGGGCACTTATCTTTCGTTGCCGCGCGATGTGATACTTTTGCTGCACCACTGCTCGCCGTTCCGAATCTTCTTATTTATCCGTATACGTTCCCCTCATGGGCCACCAATTATGTATTTGGTTACATAGGTGTGCAATAAAAATCCAGAATGTGGCTAGGACAACTATATTGGCTAATGATTTAAACGATGTTTACAAGGTGACGATCGGAAGTGGAATGAATAATGACATTTCGTTTGCACATTATGATTTACGAAGAGTTTCGCATCGGGCGCAGCGCGCGTATTTAGTATGACGTTTATGACAGGCGCTTGATGCCTGAACACAGAGTCAAAATTTAACTTATTCAGCTGCCGAGAACTGCCTATTATGATGGCCTTGCATTTCGACGGATTGACCTGTATACCATACCTATGTGACCACTGACTTATACTCTCAAGATTTCTATTTATATGATTTATGGCTACATTAATGTCATAAACAGTGGATTGTGCATAAATCTGTAGATCGTCAGCGTAAAAATGGTAAGAGCAATCAAGGGAGTAAGTAAGAAAATTTATGTAGATCGAAAAAAGAAGGGGCGACAGAATTCCCCCTTGGGGCACGCCGACTGATAGGTCACACCAATTAGAAACCGAACGATCTACTCGGACAGCCTGCCGACGACCCCGAAGATAGGAGGAGAACCAATCCAGTACTGTAGACGAAAATCTCAGATGATTGAGGGCGGCAAGGAGGATGTCGTGGTTCACCATGTTGAAAGCATTTGAAAAATCAATCAGAACCAAAACAGTAACCAGTTTATCATCCATGCCGCATCGTATATCCTCAACAACTTTGAGTAAGGCTGTAGTCGTGCTATGTCCTGGTCGAAATCCGGATTGAAATGGACTGAGGATATTGTTATTAAAGATGAAGAAGGAAATCTGTTTATGTACGACGGCTTCAAGGATTTTGGAAAGATAAGGTAAAATAGAAATAGGACGAAAATTATTTAGATTAGAAGGATTGCTTACTTTAGGTAGAGGAATAATGAAGGCATGACGCCAGGCGTCGGGAAAAGTCCCCGTTTGCAGTGATTCATTGACGACATGAGTAATTGGGGGTAGTAAGTGCTTCAGTATAGGAGTAACCATAGATTTACTCACATCGTCACTACCAACTGCATTGGACTGGATGGAAGAGATAATTTTCATAATATCGTCTGCAGTAACTGGAGAAAAATGGAACATTTCTACATTAGGAAGAGCCATGGAATTTATTTCTAAGATAGTTTGAGACGTGTCTAAAGAAGGCAAAGAAGAACTAGTAGAGAAATGAGTATTGAGCTCATCGAGGGAAAAATAAATAGCACTAGGTTTGATGACATTTTTACCAATACCTAGGTTATTCAGAAACTTCCACATATTGGCTGACGATGTGTTTGAAAGTTGTTCATAAAAATACTTACGCTTAGCTGCTCTTACCATATGATTGCACTGATTACGCGCAGTCTTATAAAGATCCCAGTTTTCCTTACACCTATCACGCTTAAATCTTCTAAATGCCCTATCACGCCTGGTCATAGCAATACGGACCCCGCGGGTTATCCAAGGAGCTGGTGGTCGCTTTAATCTAACGGGCTTCAAAGGCGCGTGTGTGTTGTACAATTGCAACACAGATTGGGTCAGTATCGAAACCTTCTCATCCAACGTCGATGCATCAGTAACTTGAGACCAATCCACGTTGGCAGCATCAACCGAAAGAGCATCTCGGTCAATTCTTGCAAAATTGCGCATCCATACGACTTCAGGAACATGCTTAGGAGGCTTAAGCTTATACGACAGATATAAGCAGTCGTGTCTGGAAAATCCAGGAGCCAGTAAGGAGCCATGTTTTAAAACATGTGAAGGAGAAGATACTATAATTAAATCTAAGAGACTATCCGGTGTGCCAAGATTATGGTGAGTAGAGGAAGAAGGAAGTACAGACAGAGATACAGAAGAAAAAATATTTAAAAGTTTGTTACAACGAGGGGAACTCAATAGTAGATTGGTATTAAAGTCACCCATGATTATGTGATGTGCATACTCCGAACTTAGGGATTCCAATGCAAGCTCTAGGGTGGAGAAGTAGTCAGTAGCAGGTGGGCAATAAACGACACCTAATACGGCTTTAGCTCGACCTACACAAACTTCTAAAAAGAGATACTCACATGTACCAGAGTATAAAGTGGGTGAGGAGGAAATGACAGAAAAAGAAAAGTCACTACGCAGATAAATGGCCACACCTCCACCCCCCTTACCAGTACGGTCGTTGCGAATGAGTTTGAAACCAGGGAGGCAAAAGGTCGCTGAATCGAGACAAGGTTTTAACCAACTCTCAGATATAAGTATAGCATGAATATTTGTAGCTGAGGAAAAGGTGTCGAGGAGATCAGCGTAATGAGAGGGAATACTCTGACTATTTAGGTGGCAAACATTAAAGGAAAGTGGAGAGGGGTCAAGAGAGGCCTGTAACAGATCTTGGAGAGTAGCAGGATCCTCAATAGAATCCTCAAAAGACATTTGAAGATCTGAAGAGAAGCTGGAATTGTCATCACGTGCTGAATAAAAAGTGTCATCATCAGACATACTACAACAAGTTAAAAATAATAATAGTAAATAAAGTACTAAAGAATATTTCTGAATGTAATAAATGATGTCTGCTAATCCCACCGGAAGATTGATTAGAAAATGGATTATAAAATTAACAAAAAATCATCACTCACAAGAGCGTTAACTACACTATAACACTACACTACACTACTTCACAAGTATTTAAAAGTAATCCAACTAGAATAACACTTTCAACAAATAAAAAATAATAAAAACTAAAGTTACAAATTAAGTACCAAAATAATTACACTATTACACTATGCTACGAGCTACGATTCTAAACAGCATACAAGGTGTTGCGTTGTCTATAATAATACAAAAAATAATATGCAAATATTTAAATGTGTTCAGAATTATTTATCTATTATCTATGGTTTATAAATTATTAGTCTATGGTCTATGTTTATAATTATGAAAGAAAAATCGAGCCTCACGCAATAATAAAACAAAACAAATAAATGCAAAGGTCTATGGTCAGAAAGTGACAGCGATCCGTTGTCAATCTTGACAGTAGAATGACGTCTAAGATTAAGACAGATCGCATCGCCAGAAGTGCCAGTAAGTGACATTAGATCTGTCATAACATAAATGTGTGATAGTAATGTTATGTATAAGATTAGAACTTTGCAAAACCATATGAATCTACCTCCAAAATTGTGAATATCGTCATAATAATGTCTGCAAAAGGAAGTAGTCGTGAAGTTCGATTTAAACAAAGTAGCCTTAGATAATAATGGAACTCACAAAGTACAATAAGAACAGAAATGAACCGCTGGAATTATTTACTTCTTCTTTACCACACGTTTGGACTTCGAATAGTGCCTGGAGTGAATCACAGGAGCAGGAGAAGGTGTGCGGGGCCGGATTAATACCTCTTCATCATGTTGGTCACTATTTACTGGGAGGTCTTTAAGATCTTGTTCAGAGTATATGCGTACTCTAGAACCATCTGACAGCTTAGCGATGATATTCCCATCCATAGTCCAACAGTTCCTCATTCCCAATTTCTTACGAGCCAGAATATACAGTGTCTGCCGTTGGCGAGTCAAAAATTCAGAGACTACAAAAGGAGTCCCTTTAAATGTTGCCTTCTTTCTCCAAACTGCTGAACGATGAGCTAGGTTAGTGAAGCGAATGAGAACAGGGCGACATTTGCCTTCAACTGGAGTGCCGAGACGGTGACAGGCATTAAATGATTCACCTACTATATCAGTTAAACCAAGCTTTTCACGAAAAAGCTTGGAAACATATTCGGGCAGGCTACTGTCAAGCTCTTCAGGGATGCCATTAACCAAAAGAAATTTTCTCCGATGTCTCATTTCAGACACATCAATGGTTTTAGCCAACTCAGTTATAAGTTGTCGAAGAAAATCCAGTAGATCACAGACATTTGACTTGAAGTCGCAGAACTCTTCATGTAGACGGTTCAGTGAAATGCTACTCTTAGGATCAGTAGATTTGAACCTTGATTCAAATTCAGAAAATTTTCTCATAAATGTGGATTCAATAGCTTGTTGAGTTTCCAGAACTGTGTTAAAGTTGGCCATAATAAGTTTTGAAGGTGCAGTGTTCAAAAGTGTATACAGAAAAAACACTCAGTGATGACAGTTGAACCGGCAGGATTTAGCAGTGAAAATTATAGATCACAGGTCATGTATTGTACTGTAATAACACTGGTATTGAGATTTCACTATAAAAACTTTAAATTAACACTAAAATTACTTTTAAAATATTTGTAAAAACAGTATTATATTAAAATATTTCGAGAGCACAGTGTTTACTTTATTTCAACCTACCGCCGAAAAAAAACTCCTCGACTATAATTTACAATCTAAGGTTAAATTCATTAACGATATGAGGTTGTGTATAAACTGTTTGCGTCCGGGTCACACTGTCGACAATTGCAGGTTTGGGCCGTGCCGTATGTGTAACAAAAAACATAATTCTTTAGTGCATCCGTATGATCACGATAACACGAGTAGCAATAACCGGTCCACTACGCTTCCTTCGTCGCACGCTAATGTGGCAAACAATCAAATGACGGTCCCGTGCGGTGAAAGGTCGTTCCGTCCCTTCTCCCCCGCGCCCGCGCAGCAGCCAGGTACATCTTCAGCCTTATCAGTGCAGGTGCCCACCGGTCGAGCGAATAAACAACACGTAAAAAATATGCATTGCGCTCCTATTGCCGCTCCTGTCACACCCGTTTTATTATCCACCGCGCTGGTCGAGATAGCCGATATTCATAACAATTATCATTTAGTTAACGCGCTTCTCGACAGCGGGAGTCAGCGGTGTTTCATAACAAAATCATTATGCGATTTACTTCAAGCGCCTATAATACAGTCCACACATGAAATAAGAGGTGTCGGAAACTCGATCACAAATTGTACACAAATATGTGATGTCGAGATTAAATCACGCAGCAACACCTACACCACACGATTGCAATGTTTTGTTTTAAATACTATTACGTCGGCGTTGCCAGCAATTACCGAACAAAGCGCACAGTTTAATATTCCTGAACACATTATATTAGCTGATCCGCAGTTTACTGAATCGAAACACATAGATTTATTAATCGGAGCTGATAAGTTCTGGGATTTAATGAATAATAATAAAATGAGGCTACCGAATGGGCCTTTCTTATTAGATACAAAGTTAGGTTGGATCCTGTCTGGACCTATTTGTTCCATTTCGCGTTCTTCCAGCCCTATTCTGTGTAGTTTTTCGCATACAATTGAAACGCAATTAAGACAGTTTTGGGAGCTGGAAGAGACACCTGTGCCCCGGGATTCGCGCACGGACGAGGAGCGTGCCTGTGAACAACATTTCGTTGAAAATACTACGCGCAACATTGACGGAAGGTTCTGTGTACGCATTCCTCTTAATACTCCCCCCGAGGTACTGGGTGACAGCTACGCACAAGCGGAACGTCGTTTCCTAGCATTGGAAAGACGGTTGTTAAAGAACCCTAATTATAGCAAACTATATAGTGAGTTTATGAATGAATATATACGTTTAGGGCACATGACGCGCATCGATACCTACGGGACGCCTCATTACGTCATGCCGCATCACGGAGTATTTCGCGAACACAGCACCACCACCAAGTTGCGGGTGGTATTCGACGCTAGCGCTGCGTCCACCAGTGGCCGCTCGCTAAACGATTTACAGATGGTAGGGCCGCCTATTCAAGGCGATCTGTTATCTATTTTACTTAGATTTAGGCAACATAAATACACGGCCTGTGCCGATATTGAAAAAATGTATCGGCAGGTGTTGGTTGACGCAGATCAGCGTCAGTTGCAACTAATCTTGTGGCGCGATGACCCATCTCAACCTATATCCGTTTATCAATTAAACACAGTTACATACGGAACCGCATCTGCACCATATTTGAGCTGTAGGTGTCTCAAGCAGCTCGCAGCTGACTGTTCGGATCATAGCGTTGCGAGAATAGTGAATGAAGATTTCTACGTCGATGATATGATCACGGGAAGTGATAATAAAGATGAATTATTAAAAAATTGTCAAGGTGTATCAAATTTATTAAAATCAGGTTGTTTCATACTCCGTAAATGGATGTTTAATTTTGAATTTAACAATACAGATAACGCATCAGATTTGGGTAAGGAACTAACTCTTGGTGAGAACTGCAACTCAAATACATTAGGTGTAGGTTGGTTAAATATTAAAGATGAATTTTATTTTAATACGCAATTTAAATCTCAAAATAAATTAATTACTAAACGTTTTATTTTATCTAATATTCCACAAATATTTGATCCGCTGGGGTTGTTAAGTCCTATGATTATTGTTATCAAAATTTTATTGCAAAAATTGTGGTTATTAAAAACAGGTTTCGATGATGAGGTTCCTGCCGACATAGCTAACATTTGGCATCACTTCGCGACTTCTCTTTCCCTCCTCAAAGAGCTACGCATACCGCGACATGTCATAGGCATTGACCCACAGCAAATGGAATTGCATGTCTTCTCGGATGCCTCTGAGGCCGCTTATGGCACATGCATATACGTACGCACAATTAATCGTGATTCATCAGTAACTGTTCGCTTGTATTGTTCTAAGAGCAAAGTTGCACCGATCCGGCCTGTAAGTACACCGCGCCTCGAGCTCCTAGGAGCATTAACAAGCGTAAAATTATTTGATAAATTACGTAATTCTATAAATTGCAATTTCAGTAACAGTGTTTTTTTTTTTTATTTTTTTATTTATTAGGTTTGCCAACAATTGTTACACAAAATGATACAATGTACAACCTATAACAGGCAAACACAGCGTGCGATATATATATGATACAATTTACGAGAACTGTGGCTCAAAAAACAATATACATATAAAGGAAAAAATATATATATAGAGGATAATATACCTAATACAAGAAATAGGAAGTTTACTAACAAACGACAAGAATTAGGTGTTCAAAGCCTTTTTCCTGAAATTGGAAAAATTATCACAAAAAACATCTAAGTCAGCAAAGTCATTAATAAGTCTACAGAATCTGGCAATTGGAGAATTAGTGCCTAATACAGTTCTTCTTAGTGGAGGAACAAGAGAGGAGATTCTAAAACGAGGGTAGCAACGGGGTACTCTGAATTTGATGCTGTTCAAAAGCGCAGGGCAATCAAGTTTATTACGTAGGAGATTAAAGATAAATTTGAGATCTAACAATTTACGACGAGAGTTCAGACAGCTCATTCGGTAGAATTTCAGCCTATTTTCATATGATACGGATTTACGTGCCATAGGTGTTTTGCTTGCAAGATGCCACAGAAAACGTTTTTGAATCCTCTCTATTCTAAGAGTATGGGTGGCATAATGGGGTCTCCAAACAACGCTACAATATTCTAGGATACTACGGACTAAGACATTGTAGATCAATTTCTTTGTTTCTATTTTGCGAAATACTTTGCCATTTCTAATAATAAAACCTAACATTTTTAAGCTTTTTTTGGTTATGTAGTCAATATGAGGAATGAATGTTAGTTTCTTATCAAATATGACACCTAGATCTTTAATTGTATCAACTTCTTGTATCTTATGATGTGATATCTTATACGTTGACGGAATACTATGTAATTTACGAGAAAATTTAACATGATAACATTTATTTATATTTAGAGACATACAATTTATTTCACACCATTCATAAAGTCGGTCCAAATCCCCTTGAAGAAGTATTACATCCTCTTTAGAATCTATACGCCTAGCAAATTTCAAATCATCGGCATATAAGAAGGGAGTAGAGTTTTTGAAGCAGTTCACAATATCATTAAGGAAAATATCGAATAAAATTGGGCCGAGGTGCGATCCTTGTGGAACGCCCGATAGGATATTGAAGGTTTTCGAGTTAAACCCGCCGACTACAACGTAGAAGAGCCGATTTTTTAGATAAGATTCTAACCATCTCAACAGCTGACCTGATATGCCATATGCACTAAGTTTTGCAACTAATATGTTGTGTGATACTCGATCGAATGCTTTGCTTAAATCGGTATAGATAGTGTCAACTTGGCTGTTGTTGTCTATTGCTTCGATCAGAAACTCGGTAAATGAAACAAGGTTACTACTGGTTGATCGAAGAGGTACAAACCCGTGTTGATGTGGACTAATAATTTGTTTAAAGTGGTGCTGGATTAAAGGTGTGACTAGTGATTCAAAAATTTTAGCAAAAGCGGGTAGTATGGATATGGGCCGATAATTACTAACCAACGTGTTATTACCTTCTTTAAAGATTGGGACTACTAGATTTGGCTAATTTCCAACTATCAGGGAAAATGCCAGTGTTTAAAAATTTATTGAAAATCAAATACAATGGATAAACAAGATATGGTATACAATTAATAATAAATACTGGTGGAACTCCATCTGGGCCAGCTCCTTTGTTTGGATCTAGGCGCTTAAGTGTCTTGTGGATAGTTTCTTGTTCTATGTTTATAAGCGAGAAGCTCTCTCCCTCAAATATATTTTTGATGTCAAAGTTGTTCCTAAAATCATTTGTGACAACATCGTTGTAAACTAATGAGAAATACTTTGCAAATAAATCACACATTTCTGGACCATTCGATGCAGTAGTTTCGTTATTAGATATAGCGCTTGGATAACTACTAGATGTTTTCCTTTTAGATTTAATGAAAGACCAAAATATTTTGATATTTGTCCCCATCATGTCCTCGATACTAGATATATAAGAATTGTATGATTCGGTCAATAGATGGCCGAGTAACTTGTTTAGAGACTCAAGTCTAATTTTATCCATCGGATTTTTATAAATTTTGTAACGATGTCGAATCTTATCTTTTCTTTTTATGGTCTTGATTAGGTCTCTCGTGAACCAGGCTGGATATTTTTTGCTTATAGGTTTATAGGTGGGGACAAACTGCTGGATACAACTTTTAATTAGGCTATTAAATATTTCGAGCATATCATTAACATTAAGACAATCTCTAAATAAATTATTCCAGTCCAGTTCTCGGAGGAAGTTATTGATTGAGTTATAGTCGGCCTTGCGAAAGTTTGGGATTGTGCAATTTGTATTTGTTTTTAAGCAATTGACTTTCTCAAATAACATATTTATAATTATAGGTGGATGTAATGGGTCTACAATTGTTAGTGGCACTTGAACAGCATCAACAATGCATTTTAAATTGTTTGCAAAAACCAGATCTAAAATTTTGTGACGGTTATTAGTTACACAGTTGTGTTGTACTAAATTGTTTAAAAAAGCAAAATCTACAATTATCTGTTCAGTGGAGGATAATTTTAAATCCGAGAAATTTTTATGCATAAGGTTCCAGTCTATACCACTCATATTAAAATCTCCAATAATACTAAATTCGTAGTTTATATTTTCAAATACTGTGTTACAATTTCTTACAAATGTATAGGGAATCAGGTTATGGGAGTTTAAATTAAATGCAGAGTTGAGGACTTTATAATGAACACGTATATTTATCCTCTTAATACACACTGGGAAGTAATACGTCTGTGACCTATCGCAAATCCGAATAGAAGAGAAGTAAGAGAGTAGACTAGATTGAGTGGCCTTTTATAACACATGTCCAAGTAGAAAAAAAAACAGAAAACACATAGGTGGCTCTACTGTGCTCAACTGAAAGTCAGTATAACAACTAGATTAATTTTTGCACACGGAAATAAAATAAACCAACACGCCCCCTAAAAAATTAATCCACTCTTGAAACCATTTATACAATCACAAAAATACCTAAACAGAACGTATACTCCTTCCCAATGTTTGCTGGGGATACATCATGATGGTCCAACATTTGTTGCAAGGATTAGGGAAACCCAGGAAAACCTAATCAGACCATTTCATTCGCTTAATTAAATTAAACTTAATCAGTGATATTTTAAATCTAACACAATTACAAAAAAAAATCATATGATCATATGAATCGTAAATTTGCAAAACAAAAAGTATATCACTTCATGAACATTACATAATTACATAACAAAATAATTAATAAAAAAAATATTATTATTTTAATTTAAACCCATCCCTTCTCTTAACTGACGAAAGGCGATGGCAGGCAGCGGCTTCGTCAAGGCATCTGCCAACTGCTGACCTGTGGGAATGTAATTTAATTTTATTACATTTTTCTCTATCTGTTCTCTAGAAAAATGGTATTTGATGTCAATATGTTTAGAGCGTTTGTGGCTAGTTGGATTGTTAGCTATGCTAATACAGCCATTATTGTCTTCATAAATAATTATAGGCAAAGTAATATTTATATTCAAGCTAGTTGCTAATGACTTAAGCCACAAAGCTTCTCTAACTGCCTCAAACAACGCCATATATTCCGCCTCAGTCGAAGAAGCAGCAACAGACATCTGTTTCTTCGTACACCAGGTAATCGAGCACTTATCAAACATTTTAAATAAAAATCCTGTTGTACTCTTCCTATCAGTTGCGTCATTTCCACCCCAATCGGAATCTACGAACCCACTTAAAACGTTGTTGTAAGTACATTTTGTGTAAGTCAACTTTAAATCAATGGTACCTTTCAAATACCTCAACACCCTTTTAAGACACTGCCAAAGTTCTTTGTTACTCTTATTGACATACCTGCTTAGTATGTTTACGCTTACACTCAAATCAGGACGGGTGCATAACATAATGTACATTAAACAACCTATAAGATTTCGACATGGAACATCAAGTGTCTCCTCGGAATTTAATGCCTCATAGTTCAATTTACTTTCAAGAGGTGTACTGACAGAATTACACTCGTGCATATTAAACTTATGTAAAACTGTATTAATATATGCACTTTGATCTAAAGTAATTTTATCATTGAATCTCATTACTTTAATGCCAAGAAATAATTTTATATCTTGTAAATCAGACATCTTAAATGTACTCATTAAATAATTTTTAAAATTATTCATTGTACTCATTTCAGCGCATACTATGACCAGATCATCAACATACAAAAGTACATAAATATTTTTACTAATATCCCCTTTATCTAAAATGTAAATACATCTATCAACCGGTGAATTTTGAAAACCCTTTGCTTTCAGAGATTGCTCAAATAACTCGAACCAGCACCTAGCGGCTTGCTTAAGTCCATACAAAGCTTTGTTTAATTTGCACACGTAACCATCTTTACAATTAATACCTTTAGGAACATTCATATAAATTTCCTCTTTTAAGTTACCATTTAAAAACGCGGTTTTAACGTCCATGTGGTGTATTAATAAATTGAATTGATTAGCAAAACTAATAATGAATCTAAAACTGGCTATTCTGGCAACCGGTGCAAATGTCTCGTTGTAGTCTGTCAGGTACTCCTGACTAAAACCTCTTGCAACTAATCGAGCTTTATATCGCAAAGGATTTCCAAATTCATCATTTTTGACCGAAAATACCCATTTACAATCGACAATATTTCTATTTTCTGGTCTTGGTACTAAAGTCCATGTATTATTTACCAAAAGGGAATTTAATTCATCTTTAATTGCGCTTTCCCACTGACTTCTATCTTCTCGAGTTTTAATTTCATCAAATGAACTCGGTAACTGATATAAAATAGACTGAGCACACAATAAATAATCACTGTCAGTTTCCTTATAAGAAATAGGGGGACGACTCTTAATCCTATCACTCCTCCTAAGATTACAATCTGTGTTTGATGTATCATTAATAGTAGAATTATCGGAATTAGTATCAACTATTTTAGTCGAATCAACTACGTCATGGTTCAACTTGCGAATTTTAGTCGAGCGCACAGGCTCATCAGATTTATAACTATCTGATTTAAAACCGTCAGAGACCTGAGACTTTATTGACACTGATTTAGGCGAAAATCCGCTATCAGTTTTGTCACGAGAATTTTGATAATTCCCTTCAAGCCCAAGGTCGGGCCTGGACAGCAGAAAATTAGTCTCATCCACAATAACGTCTCTGACAACATCAAACCTTTCGCAATTCGGATTCCAAACTTTATAACCGTTTGGTTCATACCCCAAAAGTATACCCTTCCATGACTTATCATCAAATTTTGTTTTACAAACTTTATTGTGAACATAAACAGTTGCACCAAAAACCTTTAAATATTTTAATTGAGGCCTATTACCATGCCACATCTCGAATGGTGTTTTTGAAACTTTCAAAGCTTTAGTCGGAGATAAATTAATTAAGTACACAGCTGTTAATACAGCTTCGCCCCAGAAAACTTTATCCAGTTTAGCACCGTTTAGCATCGTACGAGCCTTTTCAGTTATAGTCCTAACCATGCGTTCAGAAACACCATTGAGTTGCGGAGTCCTAGGAACTGTTAAATGATATGAAATTCCTTTCTCAACACAATAATTTTTCATTTCAGAAGATAGATACTCCCTTCCGTTATCACAGTATAAATGAACTAATTTTAAATTAAATTTGGCCTCGCTTTTTGCAACAAAATCTTTTAGACAAGAGAAAACTTCCGATTTATACGCAATTAAATACACGACACAGTAATGAGTGAATTCATCAACAAAAAGAACAAAATAATTCTTGTTATCAATCGTCGAAGGAGTGATAGGCCCACACACATCAGAGTGTACAATAAATAATGGTCGTTTAATATTACTTTTATCCTTAGCCTGATTAAACGGCAGCCGACTCTGCTTCCCATATATACAAGCTTCACACAAATTGTCATTTGGTACTACTGTATTTAATTTATCTATGCCATCAACCATATTATTCGTTTTAATTTGCAAGAATTTATTTTTACTCATATGACCCAACCGTTGATGCCATAATTCGTAACTATTCACATCTTGAGTATTGGACACTTGGTAAGCAGGGCGACCAACATTCACACAAGCTGGAAAATCTACAGTAATTAAATTGTTCATTAACATACCTCGCATTATTGTCTTACCATCCTTACAAACTTGTGCTCCTCGATGATCAAATGTGACTGTATAACCGGCCCGTTGCATCTTCGAAACAGATAGTAGGTTGTAGGGTACTTCTCGGCAAAATAAAACATCCTCCAAAGCTCCACTCACACCCATGTTGCTAGTAAGCTGCAAGGTTCCTTTCTTCGTAGCTTGTAGTTTCAGCGCCAATAACTTCTTACGTAAAGCCAACTGGGTTGCGATGCTTTTCCGCTCGTACAAAGAATCTAAACTCTTCAAGATGTCTTTTGCAGAACTACCCTCTTTTGCAAAACCGAGATATGAGTCGCTCAAATACTCGACAATTACGCTTTTAGCAATCCGATTATTTTTCTCCCACTCACGACAACGTATAATCGGATCTTCGTCAATAACTTTTATCACGTCAAGTTCACTAAGCAAGGCGCGGATTCTAAATTTCCAGGTACTATATTTTTCACCGTCGAAAGGTTTAATATTACGCTTTATTTTAACACTATCCATGGCAGCACGAAATTAAATATCACGCAGTAATTAAACGTTCCCTGGGCCCATAACCTATAGGGAATCAGGTTATGGGAGTTTAAATTAAATGCAGAGTTGAGGACTTTATAATGAACACGTATATTTATCCTCTTAATACACACTGGGAAGTAATACGTCTGTGACCTATCGCAAATCCGAATAGAAGAGAAGTAAGAGAGTAGACTAGATTGAGTGGCCTTTTATAACACATGTCCAAGTAGAAAAAAAAACAGAAAACACATAGGTGGCTCTACTGTGCTCAACTGAAAGTCAGTATAACAACTAGATTAATTTTTGCACACGGAAATAAAATAAACCAACAAAATGTTTCTAACATTAAAATTTGTACTGGAGGCGGAAGGTATACTGCACATAATGCTACCGTTTTATGTGCTTCCACCGTAGGAAGGGTAACACAAACCCAAAGGTCTTCGACATCGCTTTCCCAACTATTCATTCTTACTGACTCGAACCTTTTGGATACCGCTATCAAAACCCCTCCTCCTTCCTTGCTACGGCGGAAGCTTGATGTTTCCCTGTCCCTCCTGTATATAATATAACGGTCATCATAAAGCTCGCTACTCAAGACACCTTGGTGAAGCCAGGTTTCTGTCAAAATAACAATGTCATAATCCGAGCTGCATAAATTACAGTAAAAATTGTGCGTTTTAGTGCGTAAGCCACGAACATTTTGATAATAGATTTTTAATGAAAATGACTTTACAAGACTTGAAGAAATTGAAACAGGTAAGGCAACTTAATCTAAGTAATTTAAACTGTCAATGTTTTTAATTATTTTATGGTTAGAAGTTTCTGTTTTCCGCATATAAACACGGCCATTGCGAACCCATACAAATTTATATCCCTTCTCCTTGGCGGCTGCTCTCGCTGCTGCATGTAATGCTTTGTTGTCCGGGGAGAGATGTTCCATAACAAAGATAGGGCTTATATTACCTGGGAGCTTAATATGTGAAGTGTTCAGTCTGTCATTGGGATACAATTTGTTATATTTAATGGCTGCTGCGAGAAATGTATCACGGACACGCGGTGTGTTAAATTGTACAACAACTGAGCGTGGTCTGGAACTATTTGTGTTTCTTTTAGCAACGCGGCTACAGTAGAGAATGTTATCTTGCGTGATGTCACAGTTAATAGTTTTGCTTATTTCGCATATCATTTCAATAATGTTCTCATTTTTCCTCTCTGGGATACACTGTATTTCAACATTCTTATTTCTGGCAAATTGTTCAAGTTGATTCAATCTCATTGAAAGATTATGGTTTGCCTGTTGTTCTATTTTTAAATCATGTTGAAGTTCCTTTACAGCTTCTGATGTAAGAGTCTGGCTAAGAGCAACGTTGTCACATCTCTCAGAGACTTCAGATAATGATTGTTTCATGTCCAGGATATCTTTTTTTATCGGCTCTAAAGCAGCAGTAACGGCTTTTTGTATTTGATCTCCAACACGCAGTAATATATTTTCCATGTTTCTGTCGAACATTTCCTGCATTACGTCACGTACAGCATCCAAGGTAATCACAGACTCGATGTCTTTGTGTGGCGATACGTCCAACGCAGCCCGTTTAACGGGTCTCATAGTTACATTATTCCTAGCCGGCACGGGGGTGTAGTCGTTCGGGTTGGGCTTCTTATGACACAGAGCGCATATCCATTCCGACAGTAGTGTCTTTGAACAGGTACCATGCACCTCAATTATTGTTGATGTAACACAGTCAACATGATAACCTCTGTGGCAAGATTTGCATTTCACCGCGTCCCCATCAATAACTTGAAGTCCACAACAGTCCCAAATTGTGTTTGATTTCGACATTGTTGGTATCTTAGAGATTTTTGTGAGTTATTATTACGAGTACGAGTATAAACAAGCGATGCAATTACCGCCCAGATGATTTGGTTTAACGTAGGCAGTTTCGGTGCTATATGTATGGATATTTCAATGAAAGGTCGTAAGCGCCATGCAGCGAGCGGCGCTTACGCTTATGTGTCGTTAGCTTAGATTTATGTTCAAGATCTTGTATTATTGAAGATTAATTTCCAAAAAATCCTTTGAAATAAGTAACTTACTGTGATTTTATATATGCCACTATAATAATTATGTATTTATCTACACTTTGCACTAAAAAACTTGCAATATAACACTGTTTAACTGGTGTTTTACAAATTAAAATATACGGAGCAAACGTAAACACTGCTTGATTACCCACAGTTCCGCAGAGTTCCGTTTTGGTGTGACTCCACGATTGTGTTAGGATGGCTCCGCATGGCTCCGAATTTGTTAAAAACGTTTGTTCAAAATAGAGTTTGTGAGATTCATGATATCGCGAAGGACTTACCATGGTGTCACGTGCGTGGGAAAGAGAATCCAGCGGATTTAGTGTCCCGTGGCGTCAAGCTGGAGGATTTGCAATCCTGTCACCTGTGGTGGAATGGCCCCGCATTTTTGAACGATCCGAACTTTGACTGTAATTTAGCCATTTCTAAGCAATCTCACATAAAACAGACGGTGGATCTTCCCGAAGTAAAGCAAAGGCCATTACATTCGTTTGTTACCGAGTCGAGCAACTGTTTCTTTCCCTTTGAGAGATTTTCACAATTTAATCGCATGAAACGGACCTGTGCGTATATGTTACGATTTATACACAATACACGTAATAAAAATAGCCGCTATACAGATGACCTTTCTGTCGATGAACTGATTGACGCAGATCGTACTTTAATTAAATTATCGCAAAGAGAATCTTACGCTCAGGAATTTAATTTATTGTCTAACAATCGCAATTTAAAATCTACTAAAAATATTAATAAATTAAATTTAATTTTGGATAATCATAAAATCATACGTGTTGGCGGACGATTAACCTATTCTCCAGAATTTAACTTTGATAAAAAACATCCGATGTTATTATCATCCAAGCATCAGTACACGATACTGCTATTTCGTGATGAGCACCGCCGACTATATCACGCAGCTCCGCAATCGCTTTTGTACCACATCCGTGAGTCCTACTGGCCTGTGGGCGGCAGAAACCTTGCCAGACGCACCGTGCATCAGTGTGTCACTTGTGTGCGTCTCAAAGCTAAAACTTTGTCCCCTATTATGGGAAACCTACCTCAAAGTAGAATTACTCCAAGTTTTCCATTTTCGCGTTGCGGAGTCGATTACGCTGGTCCAGTACTCACGTTGAACCGTAAGGGCAGGGGCTCGAAATTAGTCAAAAGTTATATATGTATATTCATTTGCTTTGTAACTCGCGCGGTACATATAGAACTTGTTAGTGACCTGTCTTCTGAATGTTACTTGCTCGCATTAAAGAGATTTATTTCTCGCCGAGGCAAACCAACCGAAATAATGTCCGACAATGGAAGAAATTTTGTAGGCCTAGCAAATGAATTTTCAAAATTTTTATCAACTTGCTCTAGCGACATAAAAGAGTATGCAACTAGCCAAAATATAAAATTCACATTCATCCCTCCATACGCGGCTCATTTTGGTGGTCTATGGGAGTCCGGGGTTCGATCTTGCAAGCATCACCTTCTCAGAGTAGTTGGAAACGCACACCTAACTTTTGAAGAGATGAGCACGGTGTTAGCACAGATAGAAGCAATTCTTAATTCCCGTCCCATTAGTCCCATGTCCACAGATCCTCATGATCTCCTACCCTTAAGTCCTGCTCACTTTTTGGTTGGTCGTTCCCTAACAGCGCCCGTTACAGAACAGCTGACTGATATTCCTGCTCATCGATTGACGCGCTATCAAAGGCTCGAACAGATCAAGCAACACTTCTGGAATCGATGGAGCAAAGAATATATTTCGGAAATGCAGACTAGAACCAAATGGAGAGAGAACAAACCGGATCTTCAGCCCAACACTCTCGTGGTGATCAAGGAAGACAACTCTCCCCCGCTGAAGTGGAGCCTGGGTCGCATCATTTCCACGAAACCTGGTAAAGATGGTGTGTCCAGGGTAGCTGACATCCAAACTACGTCCGGAGTCATCAGACGCGCGTTCCCACGAATCTGTCCATTACCTGTGACGATGGATGGCGACGAAGATGTTGGAGGACAGTAGCTCCAAGGCCGGGGGCATGTTGCGGCGTTACACTGTGGCGCTGCGCTAGTGTATCTGTGCGTGTGTCTGTGGTTTAGTGTAGTCTGTGGCGGAGACTCTTTCGTGATTGGTGGTCCGGCAACGTCTACTATTTTTTTATGTATAGACTTTTGAACTAACGAACTAAAAATTTTCCATTCGCAATCCGTTCTCTATACGTGCAACATTGTAACCGATCTTTCTTCAAATTAAACGCATATAACTGTACACCAAGTTGTAAAATTATTTCGCAAAACCACGAAGACACCGTGCCTGCGCAAACACTCAATTTTACAGAGGAAACCAAGGGATAAGAAATCAACGTAATATTAATTTTATCAACCAATCTGAAAATACTTCTGAACCATCAACATCGAACCAGTTTTTTCGTGACTAATTCAAACCATTTTATTTTAGCTAGTGATAGTAATTGTTATACCATCTTATCATCACCTTTACAACAAAATACAAAACATTCTTTTCTAATTGATTCAGGAGCTTCTTTGTCAGCAATTAAATATAAACATGTTCTAGAATGTCAAATACCAATTCATAAAGATACTGTAAAAATAAAAGGTTTAGGTGGAGAAGTCGAAGCAAAAGGATACATTTACTTACCTTTATATTTAGGAAATGAGACAATTAATCATAAATTTTATGTATTTAATAACTTACCGGGAGAGGTATTTTGGGACGTGATTTTTTAAATACATATAAAGCTCAAATAGATTTTTATAAAAACAACTTAACCTTGCACACTAATAAAACATCTTATTTTATTCCGATAGTTAATGAATGTAAGGTTGATATTAATGTCCCTGCACGGAGCGAGTCTATACATTTTATACAAACAGAAATTAATGAGGATTGTGTAGTTTTATCACAAGAATTAAATGACGGTGTATTTTTGGCAAGCTCTATTGCTACCCCTACTAATGGCTTCATACCTATTAGAATACTTAACGTAACGGAAAATGATTTTTTATTATCAGATATTAGTCCTAAAGTAGAAAAGCTCAAAAATTTCAATATTTGTTCATTTGAAAAAACAAAAAAATGATGCAAATAGAGTAAAACAGTTATTTTCTTCTATAAAATTGAACCATTTGAATGACGAGGAACAAAAAACCATTGAGAATATTTGTGCTAAATATGCAGATATTTTTTATTTACCAGGAGATAAATTGAGTACCTACTACAGATATTTACAGTCATACAATAAGTTTAAAACCGAACACAAGTCCAGTATTTTCAAAACAATACAGATTGCCAATTTCCCAAAAAGATGAAATTAAACGTCAAATAAATAAAATGCTAGATGAAGGCATAATAGAACCTAGCAAAAGCGACTGGTCCAGCCCCATTTTGTTAGTACCTAAAAAGTCTTATTCAACGGAAGATAAAAAATGGCGATTAGTGATCGATTATCGGAAGTTAAATAATTGTATAGAAGATGACAAGTTCCCCTTACCAGACATAACTGAAATTTTTGAATCTTTAGCAGGCAGTATTTATTTCACGCATTTAGATCTACATCAAGGTTATTACAATAATTAAATTAGATGAAGACAGTAGAAAATACACAGCATTTTATTCAGGACAGTATCAGATGACCCGTATGCCTATGGGACTTAAAACTAGTCCAAGCTCTTTTTCTAGAATGATAACAATAGCAATGTCAGGTTTAAATTATGAGAAGTGTTTGATATATTTAGACGATTTGATTGTTTTTGGGAGAAATTTAGAAACACATAACAAAAATTTACAAGATGTTTTTGAAAGGCTACGCGAAGTTAATTTAAGATTAAATCCATTAAAATGTGATTTTCTGCGAAAAGAAATTTTGTATTTAGGGCATATCATTTCAAGTGATGGAATATTACCTGATCCTAATAAAGTAATTACTGTAAAAAACTATCCACAACCTAAAAACTTCAAAAAATCATTGTCGACGAGTTGCATATGAAAAAGGTCTCTGCGCGTTGGGTGCCGAGAATGTTAACCGACGAGCAAAAAAAAAAAACGAGTCGACATTTCAAGGGTGAATCAGTGAATCTTCAAAAGTTCCAGGACGATAAAGAAAATTTTTTGTTGCGTTTTGTGACCATGGACGAGACCTGGATCCACCACTTTGATCCCGAAACCAAGCAACAATCGATGACTTGGAAACGAGCCTCCTCACCAAGTCGAAGAAATTCAAAGTGTCAAGTTCAGCGGGAAAGGTTATGGCGTCTGTTTTCTGGGATGCTGAAGGAATTATTATGGTAGAATATTTGGAAAAGGGGGCCACTATAACAGGCTCTTACTACGCAGACCAAATAAGAAGATTGCGAGAGGCTATTAAGTCAAAAAGACGCGGTAAATTGCGCGCTGGAGTGCTGTTTCACCAAGACAACGCTCCGGCTCACAAAGCCGCAGTTGCGATGGCTGCCATTTAAGAAACGGGGTTCGAACTCCTCGAACACCCTCCCTATTCGCCAGATTTAGCTCCCAGTGACTTCTACCTCTTTCCTCGGCTCAAAGAACACCTCCGGGGTAACAAATTTGAGGACGACAGTGAAGTGATGGCTGCAGTAGAGGCGTTTTGGGAGGGTCAAGACAAAGAATTTTTTTCTAAGGGAATCATGGGTTTAGAAAAAAGATACACTAAATGTATTAACTTGTTAGGAGACTACGTTGAAAAATAGATTTTTTTTTCTATCTAAGTGTTCTGTTTCATATCGATTATCATTACTTATTGATCACCCCTCGTAGCGTAAATCTTCATTCATTCTTTCAGTTTCATTAAATTATTCTTTTTTTTGTGCTTTCAATGTATGCTTCCCATTCAGAGTTTTACTTAAGTCAAATAGTAATAAAGTTATTTCAGCAATATAACTGCAAAAACCACATCAAAATTCATCCAATTTTTTGAGACAATAAAAAAATAACATTTTTGGCTTCTATTGGCCCTATCAAGTCCCGTACTTTATTTTTCAAATATCTCCTATGTGCAGACATAACCTTTAAGCCATAAGTTTTTTATTAGATATCAATAAAATACAATACTCTAAAATAAAAAATAGTAAAATGAAATACTTTATCTTACCTTATCGACCTTATCTGTCGATTTTCGTAGCATTCTCACGCCGGCTACATACTGATTGATTAACTTGGTGGGTTAGAACATTATAGATTTCGTTCCCCCATTCAAAGCAAGTCATAATTAAATTCTAATACATGTAGGTATACATAATTTTTGTAAAAACAGCATTCAAACGTCTCTGCTATTACTGCAATACTCAATAATAAATAAATAGAAAAAATGAAAACACAATTTTATTTATTTATTTATTTATTTATTTAAATGTTGCACCAACAAAAAGATCACCATAACATTCTAAAACAACAATCATGCAAGTTTTATACAACATAGGTGTCGATTTACTTATAGGTACAAACTACATGCTAAGCTAATACAATTCAAAAATATTATCTATAATGGACTCTCCTGTAAATAGAGTATTATAGGTAGGATTAAAATACATTTTTTTTATAAATAACTGATTAATAATTGATTAATAACAGGAAATACAAATAATTGATAATAATAGTATTATTAATATTATTAGTTTTTTTTATTATAATATGTAAGCCGGTTCGTGCGTGCATAAAGAGAAAAATCCTTATAAGGATAATAAAAAGAGAGAGTTAAAACTAAATTAAATTACTCAAGTTCATTTAGGTAACTTTTGAAAATATTCATGGTGTTAGAGAAAATATCAGTTTTAAATTTATGTTCTTTGGCCATTCTGAGGGCATTTCTATTATCAACCGGGGCGTTGGGGACAAAGTCGTTGTTAGCGTTATAACTTTTAACAATTCTGTTTATAGGCGAGTAAGTTCCCAAATTAGTACGTCGCGTTTTTTCACAAAATATTTTATGTTTAGAGGATCGTAAACGTTTCCTTGGTACGCTAATGTCAATTTTGGATAGTAAATAGGGAGCATCGATGTTCCCGTTTATAAGTTTGTATAGGAACATGTTATCTAGTACATTTCGTCGAGAGCAGAGTTTTGACATTTGAAAATACCTCACACGGTCTTCGTAGCTAGTTAACGTTTTTAACAAATTGCAATTATATGTAAGATGGTATAGGAATCTTTTCTGCACGCCTTCTAAACGTTTTTTATATACTTCGTAGTGCGTATTCCAGACTGCTACGTACCAGCGCATTGTAAATGGTAATTTTGGTGGAGGGTTTCTTAAATTCTTTGCAGTTACGTAAAATAAAGCCTAATGTTTTATAGCCGCGTTTACAGATTGAATCAATGTGTAGATTAAAGCGTAGTTTACTGTCTATAGTCACACCCAAATCTCGAATACTATCCACTACCGCTAATTTATCAGTATTAATGTGATATATTCTAGGAGTTAAGGTTTTCTTTCTTGTGAAACTTATCATTTTGCATTTGTCCGTATTTAGGTTCATGTCGTTAATTTTACACCAATTTGCGAGATTATCTAGGTCGCATTGTAATAAAATCTGGTCATTGTCCGAATTTACTTGTCTGAAAAATTTAAGATCATCTGCATACATAAAAAATTTTGAGTTTTTGAAGCATGTCCCTATGTCATTAATAAATATGGTAAAAAATATAGGGCCTAAATGTGATCCCTGTGGAACACCTGATGAGATGGAGAAAGGTTCAGATTTGTAACCACCAGCTACAACTGTAGATTTTCTTTCCTCTAAATAAGACTTGCACCAATCTAAAAAGATACCAGCGATTCCTACCGAAGAAAGCTTGTTTAATAAAATTGTGTGATTGACCCTGTCGAATGCCTTGCTGAAATCAGTATATATAGTATTTATAGTGTTGCCTTGATCTACTTCTACAGCAAGGTCTTCGACAAAGGACAAGAGGTTAGTTGCTGTGGATCTTGCTTGGACAAATCCATGCTGTTCAGGTACAATATGCTGCTTTAGGTGCCATGACAGTATAGGGCAAATTAATGACTCAAAAACCTTCGCAAATACCGGGATGATAGATATTGGCCGGTAGTTTTTGATAGAATTCGGATCACCGTTTTTAAACACAGGTACTACCTGAGCCTCTTTCCAATGTATTGGAAATGTGCCTGTGCTAAGGGATTTATTAAAAACTAGCTTTCCGCCCGCGGCTCCGCCCGCGTGGAACTCAGTATGTCACAAAGTTTTTCCTGCGTGAATCCCGATCCCGCGAGAATTCTAGGATAAATAGTGGCTTATATAACATTCCACAACTTCCACTACCTCCCAGTAAAAGCCCCATTTGAGCTCGCGAGTTCATTCGCTAATAGGAGCTTTTCCCGCGTGAACGTCGATCCCGCGGGAATTCTGGGATAAAAATATATGTTGCTCCATAACCTCCTTTATCTCCCAGTGATAGTCCCATAAATAAAAAAATCTAAGCCCGCGACTTGGCGCGAAGGTGTTTTTCCCGCGTGTATCCTGATCCCGCGGGAATTTCGGGATAAAAAGTAGCCTATAAGTATGTTGGTCCACAATCTTCTCTATCTCCCAGTGAAAGTCCCATAAAAATATAAGCCCGCGATTTGGCGCATAAGAGTTTTTCCCGCGTAAATCCTGATCCCGCGGGAATTTCTGGATAAAAAGTAGCCTATATGTTGCTTCAAAACCTTCCGAATCTCTCAGTAAAAGTTCCATTAAAATCCGTTCAGCCGATCCGGAGATAAGCGTGTACAAAGAGACAAACTTTTTTTATAACTTTTCAACCCCTATTTTACCCATTTAGGGATGATTTTTTAAAAAACTTTGATACAGGTTTTTCATTATTTTTTTTCATAATTCTAAACACCAATTTTCATAACACCTGGTTTACAATTGACGGACTTTCATACAAACTTTGAACCCCTATTAGACCCCCTTAGGGGTGGAATATAAAAAAATCCGTTCTTAGCGGATCCCTTCTAACTATAAACTACTACCCTGCCAAATTTCATCTCAATACGTTCAGCGGTTTCTGAGATTTTGTGATGAGTGAGTCAGTCAGTCAGTGACCTTTCGCTTTTATATATATAGATAATAGCGAGGATTGCACTTAATGCTTTGGCACACTTTACAGCAAATAGTGAAGGAATTCCGTCTGCACCAGCGCCCTTCGTAGAATCAAGTCTTTTTAGAACTCTATAAACCTGACTCTCCGTCACACTGATGTTTGTCAAATAGTTGGAGGTATGGACATCAATACAACTAATGGGCTGGCAGACGGAGTTGGTGTTATAGACAGAGGAGAAATGGCTGGCGAAAAGGTTACACAAATCAGTTCCACTTTCTGCAGTCTCATTATTGTAGTGCATTTGAGCAGGGTAAGTACTATTACCGCCTCTTTTTTGTTTCAGGAAAGTCCACAGCATTTTTGGGTTTGAGGTTAGGGATAATTCTAGTCGTGATAAATACCTTTTGTACATGATATCATGTAACTTTTCACATCTCTCTCTGAGTAATTCAAAAGATAATCTGTCACGTGGATTCTTGTATTTTTGATATTTATTTCTATACTTAAGTTTTTCATTTAGAAGTTTAATGAAAGAGCCTGAGAACCAAATGGGATATCTTTTGCTTCGAGGTTTTGATTTGGGTACAAATTTTGCAATAACAATCCTGATGTTTTTGTAAAAAACTGATAACATCTCATCAACGGTATTACATTTTGAGAATTCTTGTGGCCAACAGAACCTTTTTAATTCTGTAATAATTTTATCATAGTCCGCTTTATGGAAACAAAATTTGATGTCTGATTTCTGAGGGAGATAATCGGGGATCTTTATATCTAAAATAAACTCTAGAGGAGGGTGTAAGGGATCAATAATGCTCAACGGATTTAGGGATGTAGTTACACAGGTAAGTTTTGTAGTACTCATTAAAAGATCTAATAATTTGTTTTTGTTATTCACATGCGAATTGTATTGTGCTAAATTGTTAAATGACATAAAATCTACCAGCATTGTATTTAGTATACTAGTTGAAGAAACAGCTGTTAGTGGGAGGTTTCCATTGTTTGACCAACATAAACTACTCAAATTTATATCTCCAGCAATTAAAGTGTCACCATTGTATTTTTGTAAGAACATGTTGGTATTTGTGATAAATGTTTGCAAAATATGTTTTTGAACTGGAGGAGGGATGTAGACACCACATATATTAAGATGGCTATTAACATTATTGTTATCGTTAACTTCCAACTGTATCCAAACATCCTCACAATCTGATTCGCTTTCTAATAAACGACAAGACTTAAACCGTTTTGACACAGCAACAAGCACTCCACCGCCCTCCTTTGTACCATGGAAACCGCTACTTTCCCGATCTCGCCTATATACATGATATCTATCATCAAACAGTTCGTTGTTAGATACACTACTGTTCAACCAAGTCTCTGTGAGAATTATGATATCAAAATTGCTACAGATAATATTTCTATAAAAATCGAACGTCTTTGTCCTTAAACCCCTGACATTTTGATAGTAGAAATTGATATTGGTTAATGCGCCCTTAGCTACATTATGATAAATGGTTTAGTAAGTCTATATTTTTAATATATATATAGTTGGATTCTTCGTCTTTTCTCATATATACACGGCTATCACGCACCCAAACAAACTTATATTGTAACTCTCGGGCTTTGATGCGGGCAGCTGCGTGCAGTGCCTTATTCTCTGGGGAGAGATGTTCAACTACGTATATTGGTCTCTTCTTCTCTGATCCGATACCTAAGTGCGACGAATTTAATTTGTCATTTTTATTTTGCTTATTAAACTTGATAGTCGCAGCAAGGAATTCATCTCGAAGGCGGGGGCTGTTAAACTTAACCAATATTGCGCGCGGACGAGGACTGCCTGCGTTTCTTTTTGCCAGTCTAGAGCAGTAATGTATGTTAGCTTCACTTATGGGACATTTTACAGTTTTCCCCAGCTGCTGTACTAAGTTGACTAGGTTCTCTTGCCTATTTTCTGGCACACATTGTATTTCAATGTTTGCACTGCGTGCAAGCTGGTCCAGTTGGGCAACGCGCGAAGAGAGACTGTCGTTCGCAGTCCTTAGCAACTCATTTTCTTTCTTGATATTACTCAGTTCCGCTTTTTGCGCCGCATGCTCAGATCGGGTTTTTTCCAGCTCTTCGTTTAAGTGTGATAGTGAGGATTCAAGGGTAGCAATGGAGTTTTGAACCTCCAGTAATTGTGGCTGCAGTATATGTTTAAAAGATGCTTGTATTTCCTGCCTAATTATATCTCGAATATTTGAAGCTGACAAGCACTGACAGTTGCTTGAAGTTGAAGCGCTGCGTGATTTAACACGATGAGTTACAAAATCTGGTTGTGGCGATGGGGCTAATCGCACTGGAGTGTTTGTGTTGTCACCTCCTTTTCGCTGTTTACTGCGACACATCGTGCACACCCATTGCAATTTAGATTCTTCTGACATACTATCATATTCATTCGCTGCGATATTAAGGCATGAACAATGGTAATCTGCCATACAAAGTGAGCATGTCATAATATAATCATCGTTTGTACAAGTCAAACAAGCGGCACATTCATTTGACTTAGCCATTATTATTTTGTAGCAGTGATACGGAGGTAGGAGTTTAGTAATACACCGGCTCGTAGAGGGCTGACACCGTTCAGTTTGAGAAAAGGGATTAAGCGCCGTGCAAACTGCGTCGCTTACGCTTGCGTTCGAGCAAGTTTGGATAGCACTTCTTGCAAGTTTTATTTACGATGTTTTTGTATTAAATGTCTTTAAACTGCACTTTATACAGAAATTACACCAAAAATAATGTGTTAAAAGTGTTTACACAATACTTTTCACTATGAAACACTATTTTAAACTAGTTATAACGATTATTTACTTGGTATTTGAGAATAAAAAGTAAGAACGAAATGAAATTAGCTGTTGCCTTGTCGAAGTTCGAACTGTTATTACAATACAATAATTAAGAATTACAATAATTAAGTTATTACAATAATTAAGAATTACATTTATTATTAAGAAATATGTTGAATACATGTATATAATGTGGCTGACATGTACAAGTACATAATTAAACAGGTTTGTAGTCTAGCTTGCTCTCCAACTTCTTATTATCAGCTACCTTGCGCACCGCCTTCATCAGATCCTCCTGAAAACATCAAATATTTCATCATCACCTCAATTGCATAATATTTTTAACAAAACAAAAACCCATCAACAACGACATGTAAAACAACATCAACATAATCGAAGACAGTTAAATGCTCATTATTAAACATAACTCAAAAATAACTCTTCAGTAAAATGGTTCCGCATGAAAAGGTGCTTAGCGTGCGTGATCACAGGGCACGATTTTATTATAAAAATGTCAAAAGGAGCTAGCCTAACGGGGTGTCCTACGTGAGCGACGAATACGACGCGACGCTACGCAACACAACGCGATGCTACACGCGACAAAGACAACGTCGCGTGTCGTCGCAGACTGTCGCATAGGACGCAAGTAGGAATACCGTTGATTTGATCGCTTACGTCAAAATCGCAACGTCGCGTCGCGTCGTTTTTGTCACTCACATTCATGAACATACAAACGTTCACACGCATATGAGGGAGCGCGGTTAAGTTAAATCTAAAGTTTAAAGGGATCGCAATCCTTTTCATGCGGCCGGTGTCGTAGAAACAAGGGTGCAGCTGGTTTTAAAAAGTTAAAAACTTTAGACAAGCCAAATATTAACTTCGGACTATGACATATAGTGATATGGTTGAGGATACGTCCTCTGATTAGTCTCAGTATGACGCGTGCGACGTAGTGTTTTGTTTACTATACTCTGCTTGTGGTGTTGTGTAAGTGATCTTTTAAAAGATGCCGAGGAGTGTTTTTTTCGCCATTTTTTTCTCCCCCATTACAATAGTAGATTGTATGACAAGGGTGCAAAGTAATATTTTTTCGGCGAGGGCGTTTTTTGAATCCAGAGCGAAGTGAGGGATTCTAGAGTAGAATCCCGAGCGTAGCGAGGGATTCTTTAGTAGAATCCCGAACGTAGCGAGGGATTCAAAGTACGTCGCCCGAGCCAAAAATATACTTGCACCCGAGTGATACACTCTACTTTTCATCACCCACTATGAGAAAATAATATATATATAATAGAAAATAATACGTAAAAATGCACGAAAACTTAATTTTAATTTGAAAACGAAATCTTAATTTGATTTCTTTTTTTATTATTCAGCTGGCGGGGCCCTCGCGTCGTACCAGACATTCTTTATTCAAACAATATTTGCGTTCGATTTCTTTAGCGCAAAATACTAAAATGTTCTAAATTCAAAATAGGACGGAAAAGATCTAGCCGGCAGGAAAAGTTGTATGAAAATTCATTCCCGTCCGCTGAATAGAAAACAGCAACTTTGGAACCCCGTAAGTCCGAACCAAGTCGTCTTTTTCGAATAGGTGTGATGAAAACGAATATAAGGCACCTTTGCAAAAATGGCGATAGAATCAAATAATGACATTCACAAGCGTATTTGTAAATACCTACGTGAAATAAACGATTTTGAGTTTGAGTTTGAGTTTGTTATGCTTGTTCAGCATTTCATGTGAGGTGCGTGCCCACATTACTGTGGTGGGATATCGCGTCGGTACAATATAAAACATGGAATTCCAGCATCAGTCCATCCATCCCTCCCCAGTGGCGCCATAAGTTGTATCGACGCCCACAAAACCTTTTTACACCTCTACCCACCATTTCTCATTCATACACCATACCCATACACCAATCTCTACACTCCCCCCATCATCATCATCTCAACCCATCATGGCCCACTACTGAGCACGGGTCTCTTCTCAGAATGACAAGGTTAAGGCCATAGTCCACCACGCTGGCCAAGTGCGGATTGGCGGACTTCACACACCTTTGAGTTTTGCGAACTCTCCGGCATGTAGATTTCCTCACGATGTTTTCCTTCACCGTTTGTAACAAGTTACTGTTACGTGTCAGGAGTATGGGGTTCGAGAAAATGCCAAAATGTACCACAAAGACTTTATTTGTACTCGTAGATACACAAATTACACGACGTACACAGTACACACTTAAACACTCTGCACGTAGGTACTAGTCAACACACTCGTCGAACACTGTATCGCACGTAGAAATCACTTCACTTCTCACTGGTATCGCTCGTAGGTATCGCTGGTATCTTCCTGGTTTCGCTTCCGAAACTAGAATGTCTGCGGTTGGCCGATCGCTCCTTTTTATACCCCTCACGCACCATTCACGCCAATCCAGAACTTTCTCGGTAATTCCGCGTCGAAATAAAGTTCGAGAACGTTCCTTGCAACCGACTTTCGCCCGTATGACTATTGCCGTAATGGTCGAAGCGTCGTGCGTCCTTTTGAGAGAGCCGCGCTCCTATTATTTCTATTGTTGCGCGACATGTTTATGGCCCCTATTGTTTATTGTTTTCGGCGTAGCGAAGTCGATGCGCCAGGGTTGTCACATTGCCCCCCTCTTAGTCATGCTCGTCCCGAGCATTATTCGATCCATGAAATGGTGCCAATCTGTCCACGTGCACGATCTTCGGCTTTCTTCTGTCCCCCTGTCTGATCCGGTAGGTCACGTCGTTAATCCTCGTGACAACTGTGTAGGGGCCTTCCCATCGTGCTTGTAGCTTCGGAGACTTCCCTTTCTTCCGCAGTGGATTGTGCAACCATACAGAATCTCCCTCCTTGAAACCATGTTTCCGAGCATCGCGATCGTAGCGGGTTTTCATCTTTTCGCTGGTCTTCAAACATTGCTCTCTTACAAGATCATGTGTCTCGTCCAATTGTTTCCGTAAGTCCGCGATGTATTCAACGGTTGGTTTCGGGGCATCTGGCGGTGTTCCGGTAAGCAAATCCAACGGCAGACGCATTTCTCTTCCGAAGTTAACTTTAGCCGGTGTAAACTTTACTTTTAGCCGGTCTACGGGAGACTCGTGTATGGCAGACCGATATGACATCAGGAACAGAGGAATGTACCGATCCCAGTCTCGCTGATGTTCCTCGACGACCTTGGCCAAGTGATTTTCCAACGTTTGGTTGAATCTCTCCACCATGCCGTCAGATTGAGGATGCGCCGGTGTGGTACGTGTCTTATTTATTCCCAAAAGATCACACATCTCCTGGAATAACGTTGACTCGAAGTTCCTGCCTTGGTCGCTGTGTAACTCCAATGGTACACCAAAGCGGCAAACTACCTCTTGGACAAGTTTCTTGGCCACGGTTTTCGCCTCTTGGTTCGGAGTTGCAAACGCTTCCGGCCATTTACTGAAGTAGTCTTGAACCACTATGATGAATCTATTCCCGTCTTCCGTCTGAGGGAATGGCCCAGCAACGTCTATGGCGATTCTCTCCCAAGGGGCTCCGACGTTGTACAGCTGTAGTTTCCCTTTGGATCTAGTGCGGGGCCCTTTCACTGAAGCGCACACTGTACACTTTCTGCACCAATCTTCAACGTCCTCTCGACATCGCACCCAATAAAAGCGTTCTCGTATCTTTACGAGGGTCTTCTTGATGCCGAGGTGCCCACCAGAAGCGCCATCATGTACCAGCTTCAGCAAATCAGCCACTTTACTCCTGGGAATAACCATTTGCAGGGTTTTTTCCTTTCCGTTGAGTGATTCCCAGCTCCGGTAAAGCACGCCATTCTCCAATATAAGGCTGTCCCACTGAGCCCAGTATGCCTTAGTCGTTGCGCTCGAGGCTGACACATCGCTCCACAGGGGCCTCTGTCCTTTGGCTTTCCATTCCATGATCAGGCTGAGGTCTTTGTCTTCCTTCTGAGCTTGGCTTACTTGCTCCGTTCCCCAAGACTCGTCTAGGTCCTGCATCCTTATCACCCTGACTTCTTCTTTACCCTCATGCTTGAAGCAACGTCGACCTTCTTCGGAGCATGGGCGTTGTGACAGGGCGTCGGCATTCTTCGGCTTGGGCGCCTTCGGGGTCTTCGTAGGAGGCTTGGCGGTCTTCGTTGCGGCCTGAGCAGCGGCGGCGGCTATTAGCTCCTGGGTGTCGACCTGGGTAGCCGTCGAGATTTTCGTAGGAGTCTTGGCAGTCTTCTTAGCGGCGGCGGCGACGGCTTCTAGCTCTTGCACTTGCGTAGCCCTCCACACCGATTTCGGTTGTTTCCGTGTCCGGCAGCTAAGCCTAATATGACCTCGTTCCCCGCATCCATAGCAGATAGGCCCAGTACGAGGTTGAATTGCCGCTACGACTTCGCGCACCTTACAACTTTTATAGTCGCTTCGTACCGCTTCCACTTCAAGGGCATGCGCCAAAGCTGCTTCCAATGTTGCGTGATGCCCCAAGCGCACCGTTGCTCTCACCTCGGGATCCCGTATTCCGCTGACGAACGCCTCTAAAACTCTGTCTTCGACCGGTCTGGAACTCGACGCATAGGCTCGGCGTACGAGGCGCTCGATCTCCGTAGCCCATTGCTGCAGTCCTTCGCTCGACTTCTGTACTCGGTCTTTAAGCTGAGCGCGGTACACGTGCTCGAGGTGCTTTTCCCCGTATCGAGCTTCCAAGGCCTTAAATAGTGACTCCAAGGTGCGTCGCTCGGCGGGCAGGTTCTCAAGCACCAGCAGTGCCTCCCCTCGAAGAGCTAGGGTGAGTGCCGCCAACGAATGCTCGTCCTCCCAGCCATTCCCCTTTGCAACTACCTCGAACTGGTGCCTGAACGCTGTCCACGAGGTCGTGCCGTCGAAACTTGGGACCTTAAATTTCGGGGCCCCAGAGCATGAACTCGTTGCTGCCGTGCCCATAACCCTTATTTTCTGCAGCTTATTGTCCAAATCCACGAGCCTAGTTTCGTGGAAGTTTACCGACGCACTGAGGCTGTTGATTGATGCGTCATGGCTTTTGAGAGCTTGGTCGTGCTCGGCTGTACGCACCTTTACCAATTCCAGGTCCTCCTTCACGACGTTCAATTCTCCCTGGAAACCATCCAGCTTTGCGTCGATTGCCTCCATGGTTTTGCGCTGGCCCTCCAATTTACTTCCCAGGCTCTTCATTGCTTCGCGCTGGCCCTCCATTTTACTTTCCATGCGCTGTAAGACTGTTAACAAGGAGGCCATATCGAATGCACTCGGTGTCGGTACTGCTGCGGCTGATGTAGTCGGTGGTCCAGCGGTGGTCTCCGTTTCCATGCGGTCACGACCCGGCGACTCCATCCGCGCGGCATCCAATGCCGTCTGCCGTCGCGTACGAATCCCTTCTTCACTCTGCGGTACTACAGGCATTCCGCTTCTGTCACCAATTGTTACGTGTCAGGAGTATGGGGTTCGAGAAAATGCCAAAATGTACCACAAAGACTTTATTTGTACTCGTAGATACACAAATTACACGACGTACACAGTACACACTTAAACACTCTGCACGTAGGTACTAGTCAACACACTCGTCGAACACTGTATCGCACGTAGAAATCACTTCACTTCTCACTGGTATCGCTCGTAGGTATCGCTGGTATCTTCCTGGTTTCGCTTCCGAAACTAGAATGTCTGCGGTTGGCCGATCGCTCCTTTTTATACCCCTCACGCACCATTCACGCCAATCCAGAACTTTCTCGGTAATTCCGCGTCGAAATAAAGTTCGAGAACGTTCCTTGCAACCGACTTTCGCCCGTATGACTATTGCCGTAATGGTCGAAGCGTCGTGCGTCCTTTTGAGAGAGCCGCGCTCCTATTATTTCTATTGTTGCGCGACATGTTTATGGCCCCTATTGTTTATTGTTTTCGGCGTAGCGAAGTCGATGCGCCAGGGTTGTCACATTACATTTAAATGCTTAAAACGCACATAACTCCGAAAAGTCAGAGGTGCGTGCCCTGAATACGAGGCGGAGTTCTTAACCACTAGGCTATCATCGCTTGGTATACTCCTCCCTCACCTGTATGATGTACTCGCGCTCGGCGCGGATGGCGAACAGGCCGGCCTCGGTGCACACGTTGCGCAGGTCGGCGCCGTTGAACGAGTCGGACAGCTTCACCACCGCCTCGTAGTCCATCTCGCCGTGCTTCGCGATCGGCGCCGCGTGGATCTTCAGGATCTCCAGTCTGGAATTAATATTATATAGGTATGTTACCGTTAAAATGCATAATAAGTTAATGTGCACATTAACTAGGTAATCTGCAGATTCACTGATACCATTCGTTAAAGTGTAAAAATTACACTTTACCCAGTTAGTCTGCACAGTAACGGATGGTACATCGTTAAATTGCGGAAGACTGGCTACCAGAGTACCAATTCGTGTTGATGTCGTCGCCACATCGTAGATTTGCTCACATCATGAAATGATCGACCATATCATGAAATGGTCGCATTTCATGAAATGGTCAACTCAATTTGGCCAGATCGTAAAATCTTCTACGTTTCACGATTTGGTCATCAACGTTTGGCCGAATCGTAAAAACGCGGAAAATAGGGCATAACTTCGAACCGTGATGTCTCCGGCGCTGCGGAAGGTGCAGCCCCTTCGCCCTTGCGTAACAAAGCACAGACACCCACGTGTCTGCGTTTTGTTACAGCGGGCGGGGCTGCCCTCCCTCCGCGCCTCCGGGTTCTAAAAACACTCTAGGGATAGGGCATACAAGACTACGTGGAGTAGCGGTAGGCTAATTCGGTTATGTAACCAATTCGACCTACCTACACCTGTTATTAATTTTTTTTATTCAAACAAGAACCTATTTTATAGACTACCGTATGCAGGGTCGTTAGTCTGCAGATTAACTAGGAAGACTGCAGATTAACTAGTTAATGTAGGAACTCAATTATTTTTTTCCACTTTAACTGACTCAGTCAGATAATCTGCAGAATACCTCGTTAATCTTCACTCTATCTGATTTACGCATATTAACGGTAACATATATATATTAATACGCTAAGGTTAAGATGTTTGCCTCCCTTTTTCGAAAAAACCACACAATTACTTCGCATAAATTTTATATCATTTTATAGATAATTACTTGCTCTACCGGCATCAACAATTGAAAAATTTATTGTTGCTTTTGTTTTTGCAAAATAATTAATTATTACATTAAGAAACAATACAGCAATGCTGCCATCTAACGGCTTTTATTTAGAAACAACGTCAACATGATTGACGGTTGGTAAATTTCAAATCAACTCACATAATATAATACTTTTCGTATAGTGGCGCTTTAGCTCAACGTAGTGCGAATTATTCGCACGGGTTTTGCTTGTTATAAAATAAATAAATAAATAACACTACACTTTGACGACCCTGTAGCCTAGTTGGTAGCGACCCTGCCTGCGACGCGAGGGGTCCCGGGTTCGATTCCCGGCCGGGGTAGATATTTATGTGACAGATAAATATTTGTACTCGGGTCATGGGTGTAATTGTAATGTGTTATATATATGTGTAGTCCATGGCACCCGCGACAGTACACCTAGACTAGTAACCTACTGCGGGGGTATGAGTGTGTTAGCGTTTATTTATTATTACACACTCATAGCCCCACACTAGGATTCCCTGTGTCGTGGGTGCCATGGACAACACACTAGACAAGGATATACACCCAGACCAAGAACGGAAATTTAAACTCAGTACCTGGTTGACCGAGCTTTGCTCGGTTGAAAATTATATTTAGTATGAATCGCAAGAAATACGAGGAATTCCGCCATCTATTCAGGAGTCAAATCATACAACTGTTCACTGAGCACAAAATTCATTTTACTTATGTTACGGCCAAAGGATCTCAACAGCGTGTTTCACAAAGTTGTACAGCGCCATCTAGTTTCATACTACTGAAATTTCAACACGTTACAAACAGTACCTCATAGAAGTTAACTGTGTGAGCGAATTAATTGCATTTTAAATAGGTACATACTTAATTAGATAAATTCATTGAACTTTCCTTCGTACTTTTCGCAGGCTTAGGCAGTCCCCGACTGAAATTTTTATTTGCGATAAAATGTATTGAATGTTTATGATAATTAAACAACATAAATAAATATACTTTTAGTTTAATGAGCAAGTTGTTAGGCGTACTTAAAATTTTATTGATTCTATTTACAACAATAGTAATTTCATCGATCTGACCATTATTTATTTAAAACTTTATTAAAATATATTATTAAATCGATAATAACAAAACTAACATTTATTTACAAATATTCTCGTAAATATCACAAACGCACGTTAAACTATCACTACGCGTCCTGCGAGGTCAAGCGAGATAATCGCACTGATTTTTAATTTTATTCAAACAGAAAATAGGTAGGTATAACGCAAAAATAGCGCTTCAACGTAAGAATGAATTCATTAGCCGAACAAAAATATATTCGAGCGCCATCTAGTTTCATACTACTGAAACAAACAAACCGTACCTCATAGAAGTTATCCTAATGTTTCATAGATGGCGTCAGTTCAACACGTTACAAACAGTACCTCATAGAAGTTATCCTAATGTTTCATAGATGGCGTCAGTATGATGTTTTTAAAATCTCTTTATCTCGGGAACCGAGCTTTTCTCGAACCTGGGACCTTGATAAATCGATTCCTTGAGCCGAAAACCCCCTAATCTGAAACTTTCATGAAAATCTTTGCAGCCGTTTCCGAGATCGTGATTATATATTTATAAATAAATATACAAGAATTGCTCGTTTAAAGATATTAGATATTATAAATAATCATTGATCTAATAATGGCCATACAAATTTTGAGGTGCTTTGTGGGACACTTGCTAATAGTTCCTCAAGCCGCCAATACATAGATGGCGATACAATAACTGAATCACGCTAAAAATCACGACGCGGTTTCGAACTGCGTCCGCGCGCGGTTGCAACTTCTGTAGATGCAGATTTTTATGTAAAAAATCAAAGCACAACTCACGACGTGGTTTACGCCCGCAATATATGCTGATCAGGAAACCGAATCAGGATTCCGGATGTCTGCGGCCAGCCTAATATGTTCAATTAGCTGACCTTGTTACTCCGCTCCTATTGGTCATATAGTGATATTACATAGCCTAAAGCCTACCTCAATAAATGGACTATTCAACACCAAAAAAACAATTCGAACCAGTAGTTCCTGAGGTTAGCACATTCACACAAACAAACAAACAGACAGTTCCGCTTTATATTATTACTATAGATATAAAACCTCCATACCTAGCCTGTTCATTAGGCAGCGGGATCTCAATCTTCCGGTCCAGTCTCCCGGGCCGCAGCAACGCCGGGTCGAGGGTATCCGGGCGGTTGGTGGCCATGATCATCTTCACCTGGCCCAGCGAGTCGAAGCCGTCCATCTGGTTGAGCAGCTCCATCAGGGTTCGCTGGATCTCCCTGTCTGCGCTCGTGCCTTCTGAGAAACGGCGGCCGCCTGGAATTTTGAGGGTTGAGGGTTGTTAGTGAGGGTTTTTGTTTTATGTTGTAGTGAATTTAGTTTGCATCTGTGACCGAATTAGAACGAGACTCATTGAGTCTAGTTCTGGGTCGGCCATAGTTGTCATGGGCGGCAGCGGAAGGTGGTGCTGCATGCTCGTTTGCTATCTTGATTCCATAAAAAAAAAATTTGATAGCTGTTTCGTCGCAGGTGAGCCGCATGAATTGTTGTTTTAGTTTATCCCCTTCAGGCATCAGTTTATCCCTTTCATAAATCCTCTTTTAAGGAACATAAATGCAAAATTCCAGCTTCTTGCATTCAATCAGTAATTCTGTGACGACATCGCACACACGTCACATGGTGACGTTGACGTCACCAAAGCCTGAATCACGCTAATAAAGTTTTCGACATCGCCCACATATACAACGCACCAAAAGCATTCACTTGGGGCTTCGGCCGTCCCTCAGGCATGTCGTCTCACCTGGCGGGAGATCTCTCTTTGCCAAAGTTCCGACTATGCATTGTCTGTCAGTCAGTCAGTAAAGGAAGAGAATTAAATATAAAATAAACCGTGCATTAGCTTTTACTTGCCGTAGCTCCTAACATTTATTATTTGTGTGGGATGCCAGCTTGAGGAACCGAACGTGTGAGTAAGTTTGAGTATGAGTATCCGAGCGACTGCATGAATGATTGACCGATGAGATGATTGAACGGATGGGAAAGAGATTGAATGATGAAACCAGATGACAAATGACCGCCGAGCAATGTACATTGTTTCTGTCTGTCTGCAAGTATTCTGCCATTAAAAGTATTTCTGAAGAAAAAGCCACTTTTATTTCGAAGATCCCACAATTTTTGGGGGCTCGTCCGGGATCAACGAAATAAAGTGGAGAACGACGTGATCACGACGTATGTATTTTGTAAATTTTCACACGCCGAACGACGTACGCGCAACGTGTCCAGTACCTACGACGCTGGTATCGACGACATCGACGAGTTGCCGTGAGTTTTTTTGAAAATTTACACCATCATGGGCGGAAAAGGTCGCAGACACAGTCGCCAAGCGGACTACGACGACGTGCTGGACGATCTATCGTCGCCGGCGCAATCAGTACCAATCAGGTCATGTGGTCTCCATGCCACCGACGACCTGGTTCCGACGTTCAGTGGCCAGGACAACACCTTCACCGTCGCCCGTTGGATCCAAGACCTGGAGGACAACGCCGAGATCATGCAGTGGACGCCGCTGCAGACCCTGATCGTCGCCCGGAGGTCGCTTACAGGTACAGCAGCTTTGTGGTTACGGTCAGAACGCCCGTTTAAGAGCTGGGAGGATCTCAAATCTGCTATCGCTAAGGAGTTTCCTGACACGATCGACAGCAAAACCGTACATGAGATGATGTCTGCACGTAAAAAACGCAAGGACGAGAAGTGCATCGATTACCTACTGGTCATGAAGGAGATGGGAAAACGGGGTAAGATGCCTGATTATGTTGCCATTAAGTATATCGTTGATGGGATTATTGACAGCGAGGTGAATAAAATGATGTTGTACGGTGCCACGACGTATCCTGAGTTGAAGGAGAAATTAAAAATCTACGAGACTATCAAAGCAAAAATGGAGGTAAAACGACATGTCACAAGCAGCCCTGCGAGAGAAAAAAAGCCAGCCGCAACGTTCCCGTACCGCTGTTACAACTGTGGGGAAAAAAGTCATCGGTCATCGCAGTGCCCGCACAAGGAAAAAGGCCTGAAATGCTTCAAATGTAATGAATTCGGTCACGTTGCAAATAATTGCAAGTTGCGCGGCCAAAAACAAGATGGTGGAAATGGCGCGCAAACATCGTCTTCAACAAGGCAAGTTTTATACGGGGCGAGTTTCGCGAATTTGCCGCAAGAGGGCAGCGCTACTGCTATAGAGTCAGCGGAACGAACGGATCATTCAATATGGCGGAGACAGAACGAGAACGACATCGACTGTCAAGATGGCGGCGACGCAGACTTGTCAATGTCAGTGCATACGACATCAGTGAGTGACAGCAATAGTGACATGTTGTGTCAAAACAATAGTGATCTTGCCGATCGATCCGATCGATTTAATTTAACGAAGCCGGTAAAATTGATTAAAATTAACAATGTAATGCTTAACGCGCTAATAGATTCCGGTAGTGACATTAATTTATTGTCTTTGTCTACTTACAAACAGTTAGGGAGTTTCGGTTCGTACGAAACATGTAATGTAAACATGTGTGGTTTAGGACGTACTACAATACAAGCAATGGGTATGTTTACAACTTGCGTTACTATAGATAGCCACAAACATAATAAAATTAGGTTTTATATTGTTCCCGATAGTTGTATGCCGTATAATGCGATCTTGGGCAATGAATTTTTGCAAAATATTGTTACAGTTATGAAAGGTGGGAGTGTATGGTTGAATCCAAGTGAAGAGTGGCTGTCAAATGTGATGGTATTTCCATGTTCTGTTGATTGTATAGGTACCGTGAGTGACACTGCCATTAAAGAGGAGGTTACAAGGCTAGTGGAGGAATATCAACCATGTCAAACCAAGGAAGCGCCCATTGAGCTCAAAATCGTCATGAAGAGCGACATACCGATAGCTCAACGGCCACGACGTATCGCACCTAAGGAGCAGGAGCCTGTGGATGCACAGGTTAAGGAGTGGCTTGACAAGGGGATTATTCGCGTAAGTTATTCCGAATTTTCTAGTCCTTTAGTCCTAGTAAAGAAGAAAGATGGTAGTTTGAGAGTCTGTGTTGATTATAGGAAAATAAACTGCAACATGGTGAAAGATGAGTACCCGTTACCTATCATTGATGATCACATTGACAAATTATCTTCGGCAAAAGTATTTAGTGCACTGGATTTAAAGAATGGTTTCTTTCATTTACGTGTACATGAGGAGTCTATTAAATACACTGCAGTTGTTACCATGACGGGTCAATATGAGTTTCTTAGAGCACCTTTCGGATTAGCAACATGTCCTAAAGTGTTCACAAGATTTATAAACATAATTTTCAGAGATTTGATTATGAAGGGAATTGTTATTGTGTTTATTGATGATATTCTCATTCCAGCACAAGATGACTGGGAAGCCGTCAAGCGTCTCAAAGAGGTTTTAAAAGTATGTTCAGAATATGGGCTAAATATTAACTGGGAGAAGTCTCAACTTTTGACAAGAAGAGTGGAGTACTTGGGCCACGTCATAGAAGCTGGTGCAGTCATGCCATCGCCAGGGAAGACAGATGCTGTCATGAAATTCCCTGAGCCACGGAATATGAAGCAGCTGCACAGTTTCTTAGGATTGTGTTCATACTTCAGGAAATTTATACCTAACTTTGCCCACATAGCCCAACCGTTATCAGATTTATTAAAGAAGAATGCAAATTTTGAATTTAACAATGAACATAGAATGGTTTTCAATGAGTTAAAGATGAAGCTGGCTAGTAAACCTGTATTAAAAATTTACAATCCAAAGGCAGAGACGGAGCTTCACACTGATGCCTCATGTGTTGCTTATCTATACTAATATTATAAAGCTGAAGAGTTTGTTTGGTTGAACGCGCTAATCTCAGGAACTACTGGTTCGAATTGAATTTTTTTTTTTGTGTTGAATAGACCTTTAATCGAGGAAGGCTATAGGCTATATAACATCACGCTGCAACAATTAGGAGCGAAGAAATAATGGAAAATGTGGAAAAAACGGGGAAAATTATTCATTCTCGAGGGCTTTCGTTGCATGCGTTGCGAAAACGATTCAAGATACCAAAAATATATGTATGAAAGAATTATTCCTCTTGAAATGATCTAAAAAAATGTCCACGACAGTATATGTCTATCTTTTAAGATTAACACACTAGAACCGTTTTTATGGTAATCAAATTTGCCGCGTTTCCAAGTTTAATCTGAATTAATCTTGCTGTGATCCTTTGCTACTTTGCTATTATTTTGTCGTAAGCTTTATTTCTAAGTTTAATTTAATTTAACCTCAATTAATTTTGGTGATAGTTTATTATCTTCCCGAAATTCCTACGGGAGCGGGACCTACGCGGTTGATACTTACGGGTCCCGAAGCGAAGCGAGGGCGGTTCGCTAGTTCAGTTATACTGATGCAAGCCGATGAATGTGGAGATCTTCATCCTGTACATTATATGAGTAGGAAGACGTCACCGGCAGAGAGCAAGTATACAAGCTATGAGTTGGAGGCTTTGGCAGTAGTAGAGGGTGTCAAGAAGTTCCGACACTATTTATATGGTAAGCAATTCAAGATTGTTACAGATTGCAAAGCGTTTCAAATGACATTGAATAAAAAAGACTTAGCTATGTCTACAAGAGTTGCCCGATGGATACTGCTATTGCAAGATTATAATTTTACAATTGAACATAGAAAAGGCACTAAGATGAAGCATACAGATGCATTAAGTCGAAATCCATATGTGTCTGTTATAACGTCAGACCTACATGATAGCATTCGACGTGCCCAGGCAAGTGATGAAGGGCTATGCGCTATTATGGAGATATTGAAGACTCAGCAAGAATATAAAGATTATTACCTCATGCATGGACTGCTGTGTAAGGGTTCTGAGCAACAACTGGTAATACCTAGCACAATGGAAATGGAAATTATTAAGAGAGCACATGATAATGGACATTTCTCAAGACGTAAGACGTTAGAGTTGATTGCGAAGGATTATTACATAGAAAAAATTAATAAGAAGGTTGAGGATTATATTTCAGCATGTATCCCTTGTCTGCTAGCAAGTAGAAAAGAAGGAAAACAAGAGGGATTTCTGTATCCTATTGGAAAAGGGGATTCACCATTGCATACACTGCACATTGATCATATTGGTCCATTAACGGAGACACGTAAGCAATATAACCATATTTTGACAATAGTAGATGCTTTTACCAAATTTGTTTGGTTATTTCCTACCAAGAGTACATGCACGAAGGAGGTGCTGAACAAGCTAGAGATACACCAACAGACTTTTGGTAATCCTGATCGAATTATTTCTGACAGAGGAACTGCTTTCACCAGCAATGACTTCCAGCAGTATTGTGAGAAGGAAGGGATAGAACATATTAAGATAACTACAGGCGTTCCCAGAGGAAATGGTCAAGTTGAACGGATATATCGAATTATAATATCGATCTTGACTAAACTGAGTATCCAGGAACCTGGTTTGTGGTATAAACATGTTAGGAGAGTGCAAAGAGCTATAAATAGTACTCACCAAAGAAGTGTCAACTGTACCCCATTTGAAATGTTAATTGGAAAGAAAATGAAAGGTCAGCAGGACGTAGAACTCTATGAGTTGTTACAGCAAGAGACCTGTGAGACTTATGACGAAAACAGAGAGAAACAGGCCAAGCAGCAAATATTAAGAGTCCAGGACGAAAATATGAAAAGCTTTAACAAAAATAGAAAAGAAAGTATAAAATATAAAGAGGGAGAAATTGTAGCAATAAAGAGAACACAATTTGGAGTAGGGATGAAGCTTAAACCAAAGTATTTGGGGCCCTATAGGGTCACAAAGGTGAAGAGGTGTGACCGATATGAAGTTGAAAAGATGGACTCTCAGTTGGAAGGCCCTCATAAAACAAGCACTTCAGGTCTTCAGCTGATCATATGAAGGCATGGCCTGACGGTGCGTAAAATTTTATTATAATGTGAGTTGTCTGTGTGTATGAGTGTGATGTATGAAAGATTATGTTTTGTAAATAAATTAAAAAGAGTGTGTGTACTTATGTACACGCGTTAGAAGTTATACTTCTTTAGCGTATGGAAACTAACGCCATCTATGAAACATTAGGATAACTTCTACGAGGTACTGTTTGTAACGTGTTGAAATAGTACTTCTATTTAATTTTGTTGTCAGATGACGCTACTTTACATTGAAAATGCAAATCGGCCAATCAGTATGAGTGGTTAGCCGGCAACTTCATACAGCTGCGCGCGCATCGCAAAACGAATTTCATGCTGTTAAAACTAGGAGTCGGAGAGCGCAAATTCACCCTCATCAAATTTCCATAACGCGCCAAAAGAAGTATAACTTCAAAAAACAATGTTTTGTGATGTCTATTGTCCAAGGATGCATTTGTGTGGCTAGCAAGTAGCAACTCTAGTGTTAGTAAGATAAATGCCTCATAGTAATAGTTTGTTTTCAGATGTGTTTGTGCATACCCAATTGCTCATGTTGTAATGTTATAATTACAATGTTTTGTATAGGTATGTTATAATTATAATGTTTGTGCCCATAAGTCGAAAGATTTGTAAGTTGTTAGGTACTATAATTATGTTTGATATAAGTTAAGATTTTCTAAGATGTTTTGTTGTTTAACTAAATTGAATAAGTTGTTTTATTGAGTCTCAGTTTTGTATTGTTTTATATACTGTGTACTCTTACTTAAGTTCACTTGATAACTATGGTGTACGAGGGGCGGCTGAAAAGTTTTGAGCCTAAGTACCTTTAATATTTATTAATGACTCGCGCAATACACCACTAATTGCAGGTGTCATAAGGAGTATATAAGTCAAGTTTCATGTCATTAGCATCATTACGCTTTTTGTTATTGAACCGTAAACGTCACCATGTCTGAGTCACCTGCACTTTGCACGAAATTGGAGTACAGAGCCGTCATCAAATTCCTTACAAAGAAGAACAAAACCCCGACTGAAATATTTGAAGAAATGTCAGCAGTTTATGGGGAATCTGCACTTTCGTTTGCGACCGTAAAACGTTGGAACCGAGTGTTCAAACAAGGCAGAGAGTCGCTTGAAGATGATCCCAGGTCTGGACGCCCAAACACCGTCGTTACCGAAGAAAACATTGAAAAAGTGAAAAAAATTGTTCTAGAAGACCGGCGAATTAAGTTGTGGCAGATAGCTGAAGCTATTGGCATCAGCAAGGAATGAATCGGCGACATTTTGCATAATCATCTGCACATGAAAAAGGTGTGCGCGCGATGGTTGCCGAAAATGCTCACGCCGCTGGACAAGCAGCGTCGAGTCGAAACTTCACAGGAGTTTTTGGACATCTGTGGCGATAATCCTGACGATGTTTTTTCTCGCATTGTTACTGTCGATGAAACATGGATTCGACAGTACGATCCGGAGTCAAAACAGGAGTCAATGCAGTGGATAGAAAAGGGAGAAAAGCCGCCACGGAAGTTCAAAGTGGAAAGATCGGCATCCAAGCTCATGGCCACTGTTTTTTGGGATTGCGAAGGAATTTTGTTCATCGATTACCTTCCTAAAAATACCACAATGAACGGAGACTATTACGCCGCATTGTTGACAAAAGTGCGTCAAGTGGTTGTTGAGAAAAGAAGAGGCAAACTAGCGAAAGGAATCCTGTTTTTGCAAGACAACGCGCCCGTCCACACTGCGCGAATCGCAAGGCGTGCCCTCGCATTCGAAGAAATTAATCACCCACCCTACAGTCCAGACCTGGCTCCTAGCGATTATTTCCTCTTTTCAAATTTGAAAAAAGACCTCCGAGGACGGAAATTTTCCAGCGATAATGAAATGAAGGAGGCCGTAAACGAACATTTCGAAGAGAAAAGCAGCGAATATTTTTTGACCGGGATAAAAGCACTTTACGGCAAATGTAAGAAGTGCATTGAAATACAGGGAGATTATATTGAAAAATAGATTTTTTATACATTTCTATCAGTATTTTTAATACCTTAGGCTCAAAACTTTTCAGCCGCCCCTCGTATGTTAATAGTATAAGAATTGTTGTGTTATGATGTAGTGTTAAATTTTAAGGACTTTTTTTTGTTTTTTTAAGATGTAAATTTAATGATGAGAGATGTATGAAGAGTGAAAGTTGTCTTAGTATTGTATCCTATAATGATGTGAAAGGAAAAAAAGATGAAGTATGACTGTGGTTATGTCCGGAGTCCGGACATAGTCCAGGAATGGCCGAGTGTGGGATGCCAGCTTGAGGAACCGAACGTGTGAGTAAGTTTGAGTATGAGTATCCGAGCGACTGCATGAATGATTGACCGATGAGATGATTGAACGGATGGGAAAGAGATTGAATGATGAAACCAGACGACCATAGAACCGTAAAGGGGGACGTGTGTACCGCGGTTATTCAGGGAATACCGGTAGACGTTTTAATTGATACAGGCGCTTTGAATGTGCCCCTCCTGCCATCAGATGTACTCAAACATTTCGTGGGTCAGCGTAAGGAAACTTATTGCGTACTGAAAGGCATTAGTGACACCGAGATTGTTGCTCACGAATACATTAGTCTGACTGTACAGTTCCGCGACATCTCGCTGGACGTAGACTTTGTCATCGTCCCCGCAACCTGCATGAACACGCCCATTATTATCGGAACCGACGTTTTAAATCGGGATGGAGTGACGTATGTTCGTACGAAATACGAGTCTTATCTCACGCACAAACCTAACGCGGTAGTAAATTCGGTTCAGACGGTCAAACTTAATAAAGAGAACTCGCCACTTGAAGGCGAGGAGCTTAGTTCTTTAATGACGGTAATAAACAAGTTCTCTCCCTTTTTGATATCCGGAACTGCTAATACGACAGTGTCAACCGGGTCAATGACTATTAATCTAACGAGCGAAACTCCTGTAGCTTACCATCCTTACCGGTTATCACATCAAGAAAAATCGAAAGTACGTGAGATAATACAGGACCTTTTAGACAAAGGCATCATTAGGGAGTCAAGTTCGGAGTACGCGAGCCCGATCATTTTAGTCAAAAAAAAGGACGGTTCCGACAGAATGTGCGTTGACTTTCGCGCGCTCAATCGAATTACATCCAAAGACAGATACCCGCTTCCACTAATTGACGACCAAATTGATCTCCAGAATTCTTCACCAGCCTTGATATGGCGTCTGGCTTCCTCCAGATTCCAATCGATCTATTCACAAAACGGGATTCGTAACACCAGAGGGGCATTACGAATTTTTGAAGATGCCTTTCGGTCTGTGCAATGCCCCGACGGTTTATCAACGGATTATCAACAGCACTTTGCGGAGATTTATCGATGCCGGTAACGTCCTCGTGTATATCGATGATGTTTTAATCCTTAGTCGGACCATTAGTGAGGGTATCGCGTTGTTGCAAGAAGTTCTCAAAACCCTCACTGATGCAGGGTTTTCCATAAGTCTCCAGAAGTGTTGTTTCCTGAGCACTGAGGTCGAATACTTGGGGCGGATAATAAGCCATGGTCAGGTTAGGCCAAGCCCCAAGAAAATTGAGGCTTTGATAAACACCCCGACCCCGACGAATGTCAGGCAAGTCCGCCAACTTCTGGGGCTTGCTGGATACTTCCGTCGATATATAAAAGACTATGCAACGAAGACTGCAAGTATATCGCGACTTACCAAAAAGGATGTAAAATTTGAATGGGGTCCTGAGCAGGACCAGGTCCGGCAGTACATCATTGATCAACTTACGAACGAACCGATACTTGCAATCTTTGATCCAAGTCTTCCTACCGAACTTCATACCGATGCAAGCAGCGCTGGCTATGGGGCCGTGCTGATGCAGACTCATGGCGACGGAGGGAAACGAGTGGTCGCATATTTCAGCAAGGTTACTCAGGGTGCTGAAAGCAAATACCACTCTTACGAGTTGGAAACCTTGGCGGTCGTCAAGGCGTTGCAAAATTTTAGACATTACCTCATTGGCATAACGTTCAAAATTGTAACTGATTGCAACGCGTTGAAGGCCACCGAACGCAAAAAAGATTTGCTTCCGCGGGTGGCGCGCTGGTGGATTTACATGCAAGACTTTAATTTCACCATTGAATATCGAAAGGGCGTGATGATGGGTCACGCAGACTATTTGAGCAGAAACCCACCAGTCGTGCGATCCGTGGAGGTTAATCAAATTGATAGACCTCTTAATTGGGCTCAAGTAGCTCAGTCTACCGACAGCGAGAGCCAGGACTTGCTACAAAAGCTGAGAGATGGTCAGCTAGATTCGAGCCGTTATGTCAATAAGAACGACGTTCTTTATTATCGACTAGTAAACCCGCCCTCGCTTCGCTTCGGGAAACCAGTCCCTTCAAAAATCTCTATAAATTTTAACAAATTATGTTATTCCGATGTCTAAGCTATATTACTGCAAAGTTTCATGAAAATCCGTTCAGTAGTTTTTGCGTGATAGAGCAACAAACACACACACACACACACATACATCCTTACAAACTTTCGCATTTATAATATTAGTAGGAAGTAGGATATTCCCCTGTCGGCGAGGAACAGCGATTGCTATGCTTCGTCCCTAAAGGGTATCGTCTCAGTTTGCTCCGTATCTATCATGATGATCATGACCACATTGGGACCGACAAAACCTTGGACCTTATTCTCAGACATTTTTGGTTCCCGGGCCTTAAGCCCTTTGTTCGGAAGTATACTTCCCACTGTCTGACTTGCATCTCAAAGAAGAGAGTTCCCAGAGCCCCTTGCCAACCCATTTCATCTTGGGAAAAACCTGATGTGCCCTTTAACACAGTGCATGTTGACGTTCTTGGCCCGTTGCCAGAGTCGAATGGCAATAAATTTGTATTGGTGCTAATAGACTCGTTCACCAAGTATTGTCTGCTGTATCCTCTGCACTCTGCAAAGACAAGATACTAACGAATTGAAACGCGTTTTTGACGACGCCATCTCACTGTTCGGTACCCCTAAAATGTTAGTTTGCGACCGTGGCCGCATGTTTGAGGCGTCCACTTTCACCAATTGGGTTTCTGAGCTTGAAATGAAATGAAATGAAATGAAATGAAATGAAATGAAATGAAATGAAATGAAATGAAATGAAATGATTTATTTCGAACTTGGTTTTTACAAACACTTTTCGAATGTCATCTACGCCATCGCTTCCACAAATCCCTACGATGAGTGGCCTTGGTAGAAGAAGCGGCAAGAAACTCCCAAGGAGTTTCTTTTTTCTTCCCCACTCACAGTTACAGAGAGCACTTATCACTACTTAAGGCTATATTTCAAACTCATGTCCAGGCTGTTTCATCTTGAAAATATTCATCCAGTTTATAATAACCCTTCGTCATAAGAATGTCCTTAACATGAGTTTTTAGCTTACAGTATGGCATTTCCGTTAATTCTAACGGAATTTTATTATAAATTTTTACGCATCTACCCATGAACGAGCCACTAGTTTTACAAAGCCTAAAATTTGGTACAATCAGCTTAGCCTTATTCCTAGTATTAATATTATGGACATCACTTTTCTTTAAAAAACTATCATGGTACTTTTTAACATACATAATATTATCCAAGATATATTGTGATGTAACAGTGAGTATATTAACTTCTTTAAACAGATCTCTCAGCGAGTCCCTAGGTCTGAGGTTGTAAATTGCACGCACTGCCCTTTTCTGTAATATAAAAATAGATTCAATGTCTGCAGCTGTGCCCCACAACAACAAACCGTAGGACATCACACTATGAAAGTAACTAAAATAAACTAGTCTTGCTGTTTCCACGTTAGTTAAGAGCTTTACTTTCTTAATAGCGTAAGCAGCAGAACTGAGTCTCCCAGACAAGGCTTCAATATGGGGACTCCATTGCAACCGAGAATCTATCGTAAGGCCAAGAAACTTTGTAGAATTTACTAAGTCAAGTACTTCCCCATTTAAAAGTATGTTAGTTGGCACCTGTTTTACATTCGGTAACGTGAATTTGACACACTTGGTTTTTTTCGCGTTTAACATCAAGTTATTACAAGTAAACCAGTGTAGTACCTGCGAAACAGTATTATTCACATCGTCAAAGCAATGTTTTCTTCTATCTACTTTAAAAACTAAGGATGTATCATCAGCAAACAATACAGTTTCACACAAATCCCGAGTAAAATGAGGAAGATCGTTTATGTATATTAAAAATAGCAATGGTCCCAGTATTGATCCCTGAGGCACACCCATAGAAATGTGTGCTCCTGAGGACTCTATACCATTAATCACTACTTTTTGTACACGCTCAGACAGGTAAGACTTTATAAGGCTAAGTGATAGTGCTGAGATACCATAATGCCTAAGTTTATTTATTAATATGTTGTGATCAACGCAATCAAAGGCCTTTGAGAGGTCACAGAATATGCCAATAGCATCCTGTTTGCACTCCCAGGCAGTAAAAATATGCTTGAGAAGAGCAATGCCCGCATCAGTAGTATTTTTTCCTCTCGAAAAACCGAACTGATTTGCATGAAATAATTTATTTTTAGAGAAATGTGACAGCAGCTGGTTGTAGATAATTTTTTCAAAGATTTTACTAAGAGCTGGTAAAATAGATATTGGTCTATAATTAGTGGGGTCGCTTTTTTCACCAGCTTTAAATAAAGGTATTATTTTACCATGCTTCATTAAATTAGGAAAGCTGCCATCATCTATACATTTATTAAAAATAATACATAAATGTGGTGCAATGGAGGCTATAATTGATTTAATGACAACTGTAGAAAGACCCCAAAGATCAGTTGACTTTTTAATATTAATAGAATTGAAGGTTTTTACTATTGTATCAAAAGTGATGTGGTTAAATGTAAATGAATTATTGCATTTATCAACACATGACTCCATAATATTCAAAGCTAGCTGAGGGCTGGCCTGCAAGTTTTTTGTAATTTCATGTGGTATTTCCGAGAAGAAATCCTGAAATGTGCTTGCAACTGCATCATCAGAAGACACATTTTTGTTGTTGACTATTAAGGCAAAACTACGATCATTAGATTTAACTTTACCTGCTTCTTTATTAATAATGTTCCAAGTGGTTTTAATTTTATTTCCAGAATTCTTGATTTTATTTGATATGAAGATCGACTTAGCTGTTGCACAGACTTGTTTAAAAATTTTTGAATACCTTCTTACATAATTTATAAATTCTAAGTCTGTGGAAGTAGACTTTTTTGCATAGAGTTCAAAAAGTCTTATTCTGCTTTTATATATTCCTGTTGTTGCCCAATCACTAAATGTAGTTTTTTTAATGCTACATTCAATTCTTTTTTCCTTAAAATTATTGTTAAATTCGTACTTTATTAAATCAAATACATTGCAGTATGCTTGATTTGGTGTATCATTATAATTAATATTTATTGAAGAAATTTTTCTATCTATATTGCTTTTAAAATTGTTTAAATTTTTTTGAGTAATTGGTCTGCAAACTATGTATTTTTTGGAAAGGTCATGATGGTACTCAATGGTGGCAAGTTGTCCGCTATGGTCTGAACTAATACAGCTTAATAGTAACTTATTAACAACAGTACAATTACAAAAAATGTTGTCTAAGCAAGTAGCTGATGATGGAGTTACTCGAGTAGGTTCAGAGAATGTATAATCTAAGTTAAATGATTTAAATAAACTAATAAACCTTACTGAGAGTGAAGTTGGAACAAGAATATCAATGTTGAAGTCTCCACATACAACTACTTTTTTATTTTTCATACATAACACTTTTAAAACATCCTCCATAGCGGATTCAAATAATGGGTAGTTGCCTGAAGGTGGTCTATACACACATACAATGACCACCCTTTCAAGCTCTATACAGGAGAGCTCTATAGTATGTTCAATAGAGAGGGATACTATGTCTTTACGCTCCTTATAATTTAAACTATTATGAATGATGATTAAAGATCCTCCCCTCAGTATGTTTTGTCTACAAAAAGAACTGCCTATACTATAATTATCTAGGGATACAATTAATTCATAATTTTTCAGCCAGTGCTCTGTAACGCAAATAATGTCAATATTCATTTCATTTAAAAACAAATTTAATTCCAAGTCTTTGCCGGAAAAGCCCTGTATGTTTTGGTGTACAATATTTAAGTTATGTTGCTTTCCCTTTGTCGACTGATTGCTAGAGGTATTCTCTGTTGTCTCGCAAATTAATTTAAATGATTTGGAACGTATTCCAATGGTTCATGCTGAATGTCAATAGAAGACTGCTCAATAAAAGCAGTGGTACCAGCCAAATTTTTGGCTAAATTGTCAATGTAAAATGATAGCACCATTGCTATTTGTCGTTTATGATAATTTGACAGATATAAATTATCTTTAGTCAAATAAATCTTAGATATTAATTTATTAATGTCAATAACTTGGAAATAATTTTCACTATATAAAGACATAGTGTCCATGGTTACATTGAGATTATATCGAATATTATTTTCATCCTGTGGCAAACACTTACTGTAGGGTAAAGTAAACATTACAATACTCCTTAGTTTAAGTAAACATAGCTGATCATAGTAATGAAGCAACATTTTTCTATTTACTTTTCCCCTATTACCAATAAAAATAATTAAGTTAGTACTACTATCTAACTTACTTTTGAGAATTTTTTCAAATATATCCTGTAATGATAGTCCAGGAAAACAATGATTAACACAGCTTAGCTCCGTATACAAATTAATTAATTGGCCAAAACTCCTTCCAATCTCATCACTAAACATCACATATTTATTACATTTATTTTGCATAAAGGAATTATTTTCATGTGTGTCTATGCTATTACAAGGTTTAGAGACTAGTGGCTCACACACCGGCTGGTGGGTTACAGATTCCGAGGCACCCAGGCCCGATGCCAGGGAATGTCTTTTAGTGACCGTCTCGTTTGCTGCAGAGACATCTGATATGCATTTTAATGCCAGTATGTATTCCCTAATCTCTTTTTTGGATGTTTCATAGTTTTGTGTCATAATGTTTAATGATTCCTGCAAACTAGTCATTTTATTAGTGAGGGATTCAATATTTTTTTCATATATGTGTCTATTTTCTTCTATAATTGAGGAACAAACCTGTAATTTTTCTGTTAAATGCATTCTATCTTTTAGACACTGTGTGTAATTGACAAATTTTTTATTATGATTTAAAAGCTTCTTAGTTTTCTTAATATACCTATTAATTTTAATATACTTTTTTAATTTGTTCCTACTACATGCAACCATATTGTTTGCAACATTACTGTTAATTGAGTCATCCTTCGTCAAGTCAATAGTTGCAATTGGGTTGCTGGTGCATGAGGCAGAAACAAGGCTAGGGGCACTGCATACTAACTCCTCAAACAGACTTTGGTTCTGGGAGGCTATAACTTGTGTTTTATCACTTTCCAATTGAAAGATACGATTATTAGCCTCGTGAAGCTGTTTCTCCAATGCATCAATGTGTCTGAGGGCCTGCTCATACTCACCACTGCACTGGTCGAACGTGTCAATTATTGACTGAAGTCTGTCCCGGTCATTAGATGCAGTTGATAATTGTGTGTGTAACTCAGACAATTCTTTCTTTAATATACTATTCCTATCTAACACATCCAATAATTCCTTTTCGTTGTCCTCTCTTTCCCTATTAAGTTGGTTAACCAACTCCTTGGTAGCCTTCAATTCCTGCAAAGCCATTTGGAGCTGGGACTCCTCCTGGCGAGCCAAGGCTTTACGCGTCATCATTTTACTGATATCGAATAAACAACTATCAACGAGAAAAGACCAAGAGGTTGTCTAAACAACTATGTAAGCCTATCAGAGTGACAGCTTACTTGCTTTTACACTTAGCTTTATAGAAATAATAAAAGCTAGTGGAAAACTAATTAATATTGTTAAAGAAATGAACTTGTCAATAATATAACAAAATACAAACTTACATGAAAGAAGTAACAACGATTAACAATTCAAAAATGCACTGTCACTTTAGTACCGGCTTTATGTTACGAGTCCAAACCGGTAAAATACGCAATAAAAGTCACAATATTGCACTTACAATCACTATTTATACAAATTATTACAAAAATTATTTAGCAAATGAATGGAAAGAGGCCGAAATGTAGTAATTAGTAAATAAAATTCAATTAAAATTTAAGGAGCTATGACAATCAGCTGTTACTCGTAGTGTTGCCACAGAGGAAAAAAAAAAATTGCTTGGTTGTGATGTTCACTATATCACCCCTGGAATGCACCATGCCAACGGCCAGGCCGAGCGCTACATACGTACGATCCTTAACATGCTTCGAATCGAGAGTCGTAACAATACTTCATGTTGTTCAGAATCTTTGAATAAAATTCAGTTAGTTCTTAACGTTACAAAGCAAAAGACTACACAGCACTCTGCCTTGTATTTATTAATTGGTACTAACGCGACCACTCCTGCTGTCCGTTCGTTGGTCCGAGAAGTCACCGTGGAGAGTTCGAGCCCCAATATCGAGGCCACGAGGGAGCTCGGCAGGAGTCATGCTAGAAATCTGTTAAAGCTGAATCAAGACCAGTGTAGCCGCCCCGTTGGTATTTTCCGAGGGCGACTATTCTTCTCCAAATTAATGGATTAAAATGAGTTATTACAACTTATCTAACACTTTATTATTGTACAAGAAACTACCAATAAATGCTACAACTAAAGATACTACAAACAACAAAGATACTGTTACGTGTCAGGAGTAAGGGGTTCGAGAAAATGCCAAAATGTACCACAAAGACTTTTATTTTACTCGTAGATACACAAATTACACGACGTACACAGTACACACTTAAACACTCTGCACGTAGGTACTAGTCAACACACTCGTAGAACACTGTATCGCACGTAGAAATCACTTCACTTCGCACTGGTATCGCTCGTAGGTATCGCTGGTATCTTCCTGGTTCCGCTTCCGAAACTAGAATGTCTGCGGTTGGCCGATCGCTCCTTTTTATACCCCTCACGCACCATTCACGCCAATCCAGAACTTTCTCGCTAATTCCGCGGACCCGCTCTGAACAAGATTCGAGAACGTTCCTTGCAACCGACTTTCGCCCGTATGACTATTGCCGTAATGGTCGAAGCGTCGTGCGCGCGCGTACTTTCGAGACGGCCGTCTATTGTCCTATTGTTTCGCCTGGCATATTTATGGCCCCTATTGTTTATTGTTTAGCGAGGTACGCCAGGGCTGTCACATTGCCCCCCTCTTAGTCATGCTCGTCCCGAGCATTATTCGATCCATGAAATGGTGCCAATCTGTCCACGTGCACGATCTTCGGCTTTCTTCTGTCCCCCTGTCTGATTCGGTAGGTCACGTCGTTAATCCTCGTGACAACTGTGTAAGGGCCTTCCCATCGTGCTTGTAGCTTCGGAGACTTCCCTTTCTTCCGCAGTGGATTGTGCAACCATACAGAATCTCCCTCCTTGAAACCATGTTTCCGAGCATCGCGATCGTACCGGGTTTTCATCTTTTCGCTGGTCTTCAAACATTGCTCCCTTACAAGATCATGTGTCTCGTCCAATTGTTTCCGTAAGTCCGCGATGTATTCAACTGTTGGTTTCGGGGCATCTGGCGGTGTTCCGGTAAGCAAATCCAATGGCAGACGCATTTCTCTTCCGAAGTTAACTTTAGCCGGTGTAAACCCTGTAGATTCGTGTATGGCAGAGCGATATGACATCAGGAACAGAGGAATGTACCGATCCCAGTCTCGCTGATGTTCCTCGACGACCTTGGCCAAGTGATTTTCCAACGTTTGGTTGAATCTCTCCACCATGCCGTCAGATTGAGGATGCGCCGGTGTGGTACGTGTCTTATTTATTCCCAAAAGATCACACATCTCCTGGAATAACGTTGACTCGAAGTTCCTGCCTTGGTCGCTGTGTAACTCCAATGGTACACCAAAGCGGCAAACTACCTCTTGGACAAGTTTCTTGGCCACGGTTTTCGCCTCTTGGTTCGGAGTTGCAAACGCTTCCGGCCATTTGCTGAAGTAGTCTTGAACCACGATAATGAATCTATTCCCGTCTTCAGACTGAGGGAATGGCCCAGCAACGTCTATGGCGATTCTTTCCCACGGGGCTCCGACGTTGTACAGCTGTAGTTTCCCTTTGGATCTAGTGCGGGGCCCTTTTACTGAAGCGCACACTGTACATTTTCTGCACCAATCTTCAACGTCCTCTCGACATCGCACCCAATAAAAGCGTTCTCGTATCTTCACGAGGGTCTTCTTGATGCCGAGGTGCCCGCCGGAAGTGCCATCGTGTACGAGCTTCAGCAAATCAGCCACTTTACTCCTAGGAATAACCATTTGCAGCGTTTTTTCCTTCCCGTTGAGTGATTCCCAGCTCCGGTAAAGCACGCCATTCTCTAATACCAGGCTGTCCCACTGAGCCCAGTATGCCTTAGTTGTTGCGCTTGAGGCTGATACATCACTCCACAGGGGTCTCTGTCCTTTGGCTTTCCATTCCATGATCAGGCTGAGGTCTTTGTCTTCCTTCTGAGCATGGCTTACTTGCTCCGTCCCCCAAGACTCGTCTAGGTCCTGCATCCTTATCACCCTGACCTCTTCTTTAGCCTCATGCTTGATGCAATGTCGACATTCGTCGGAGCATGGGCGTCGTGACAGGGCGTCGGCATTCGAATGAGCTCTTCCGTTACGATGCTCTATTACGAAGTTGAACTCTTGAAGCTGTTCGATCCACCTTGCAACCTGGCCTTCCGGGTTCTTGAATTGCAGAAGCCATCTCAGAGCGGCGTGGTCCGTCCTTATTGTGAACTCGCGTCCCAGTAAATACTTGTTGAAGTGCTGAAGGGTCTTCACCACAGCCAGTAATTCTCGCCGAGTCACACAATAATTCCTTTCCGGTTTCGAAAGGGTCTTGCTAAAGTACGCAATGACCACCTGCTGGCCGTCCTGTTCTTGCGATAACACCCCTCCGATGCCAGTATTGCTAGCGTCCGTGTCTACTGTGAATCTCCCTTCTCTTCTGGGGTAGCCAAGAATCGGAGCCGAGCACAGACGTTCCTTTAAGCGAACAAACGCATCTTCGCAATCGGAATCCCAACTGAAGGTTCTCTTGTCCTCCGTGAGACGGTGTAATGGCTTGGCTATCTCTGAGAAGTTCTTCACAAACCGACGGTAATAGGCACATAACCCCAAGAACGCTCTTACATCGGTCTTGCTCTTTGGTGTCGGCCATTCTTGAACAGCTCTTATCTTGTCTGGATCAGTTCGAACACCTTCGTCCGATATGATGTGTCCCAAAAATGATACTTCCTTCTTGAAGAAGTCACATTTCTTCGGATTCAGCTTTAGGTTGGACTCACGGAATCGTCTGAATACCTTCTCCAGATTTCGCTTGTGTTCCACGAAGTTTCGTCCCATGACTATGACGTCATCGAGGTATACCAGACAAGCGTCCCCCAAAAGTCCAACTAACACTCGCTCCATGAGACGCTCAAAAGTGGCAGGAGCGTTACATAGCCCAAAAGGCATTACGCGAAACTGCCACAAGCCATTTCCGGTTCCGGTGGTAAAGGCAGTCTTCTCCTTGTCTTCTGGCCGTACTTCTACCTGCCAGTAACCACTCTTCAGGTCGACCGTCGAAAACCACTTCATGCCACCAAGCATATCCAACGTGTCGTCAATCCGGGGTAGAGGGTAGCTGTCCTTCTTGGTAACGGTGTTAAGCATCCTGTAGTCAACACAGAATCTAGTACTGCCATCCTTCTTCTTCACGAGTACCACAGGTGAACACCAAGGGCTAGTTGACGGCTCGATCACCTTGCTGCGCACCATGTCCTCGATCATTTCTGCAACTTCGTGTTCCTTTGCCAATGGTACTCGTCTCGGTCTTTGCTTGATCGGTGAAGTATTGCCAGTATCTATTGGGTGAGTGACAAGATTTGTTCTTCCAAGGTCGCTATCTCCTCTGGTAAAGATGTCTTTGTAGTCCGTCAACAACTTTGCTGCCTGAGTATATTCCTCAGAGCTCAAATTCCTCCTGGTCGCCTCCAGCAAAGGTTTCATGTGATCCGTTGATCCAGGTTTGTCCGAGTATTCTTGGACCTTCCTCAAACTGTCCACGGCTTCACATCGGCCAATAACGCTATTCTTTGCGAGATGTATCGGCGTGCTGCTAAGATTGATGACCTTTAACTTGGCGTCGCGTTTGGTCATGAGCAGTGTCCTTGCCGTGATCCAACTGGGGTGATCTCCATAGTCTTCCACTACGACACATCGATCCAGCTGTATCTTTTCGGGAAACCTAATCTTGACCAAGGTTTCCGATCTGGGTGCCAGCTTCACTGTCTTCAAACAGTACACTGCTCCTGAACATGAACCGTCCAAGAAGACTTCTTGATCCTTGAAGCTTAACACTCCTTTCGCTATGTCAACTATACAGTGATGTGCCCGTAGAAAGTCCAGTCCGATAATGCAGTCGTCAGTTATATTCGCTACTAAAACAGACTGCGTGTAAATGTCACTTCCGAGTTTCAGTCTTGCATCCGTAACTCCTAGGACGGTCACTGGCTGGCCTGTCGCTGTCTGCAGATTGCATGATGGTCGTCCATTTTCCCACATGATAGTCCGCTTGAGTAGTTCCGGTCGAACGATGGATTTCGATGCTCCCGTGTCAATAGTAAAGCGACAGGGTATGCCATTTATTTCTCCAGTAGTTACGAGGCTGTTCCCGTCACAAGCTTGTGAAACTAATACAGTAGGGGCTCGACGAAGTCCAGCCAGTGCCCGCCCCGCGGCGCTGGCGCCTTTTAGTTTAACGGCTCCTGGGTGTCGACTTGGGTAGCCGTCGACACCGATTTCGGTTGCTTCCGCGTCCGGCAGTTAATCCTTATATGGCCTCGTTCACCGCATCCGTAGCAGATAGGCCCAGTACGAGGTTGGATCGCCGCTACAACTTCGCGCACCTTACAACTTTTGTAGTCGCTTCGTACCGCTTCCACTTCAAGGGCATGCGCTAAAGCTGCTTCCAAAGTTGCGTGATGCCCCAAGCGCACCGTTGCTCTCACCTCGGGATCCCGTATTCCGCTGACAAACGCCTCTAGAACTTTGTCTTCGACGGGTGTGGAACTCGACGCATAGGCTCGACGTACGAGGCGCTCGATCTCCGTAGCCCATTGCTGCAGTCCTTCGCTCGACTTCTGTACTCGGTCTTTGAGTTGCGCGCGGTACACGTGCTCCAGGTGCTTTTCCCCGTATCGAGCTTCCAGGGCCTTAAATAGCGACTCCAAGGTGCGTCGCTCGGCGGGCAGGTTCTCAAGCACCAGCAGTGCCTCCCCTCGAAGAGCTAGAGTGAGTGCCGCCAACGAGTGTTCGTCCTCCCAGCCATTCCCGCTTGCAACAACCTCGAACTGATGCCTAAACGCTGTCCACGAGGTCGTGCCGTCAAAACTTGGGACCTTAAACTTCGGGGCCCCAGAGCATGTACTGGTTGCTGCCGTGCCCATAACCCTTATTTTTTGCAGCTTATGGTCCAAATCCACGAGCCTAGTTTCGTGGGAGTTTAGTAACGTGTCATGGTTTTTGAGGGCTTGGTCGTGCTCGGATGTACGCACCTTCACCAATTCTAGCTCCTCCTTCACGACGTTCAAATCCCCCTGGAAACTGTCCAGCTTTGCATCGATTGCCCCTAGGCCCGCCTCCATGGTTTTGCGCTGGCTCTCCATGGCTTCGCGCTGGCTCTCCATGGTTTCGCGCTGGCTCTTTATGTCTTCGCGCAGGCTCTCCATTGCTTCGCGCTGGCTCTCCATTGCTTCGCGCTGGCTCTCCATCGCTTGGCGCTGGCTTCCCAATAGTTTATTTTCCAGGCGCTCCATTGCTTCGCACTGGCTCCGCTGTATGGCGGCTAATAAGGAGGCCATATCGAATGCACTCGGTGTCGGTACTGCTGCGGCTGATGTAGTCGGTGGTCCAGCGGTGGTCTCCGTTTCCATGCGGTCACGACCCGGCGACTCCATCCGCGCGGCATCCAATGCCGTCTGCCGTCGCGTACGAATCCCTTCTTCACTTTGCGGTACTACAGGCATCCCACTTCTGACACCAATTGTTACGTGTCAGGAGTAAGGGGTTCGAGAAAATGCCAAAATGTACCACAAAGACTTTTATTTTACTCGTAGATACACAAATTACACGACGTACACAGTACACACTTAAACACTCTGCACGTAGGTACTAGTCAACACACTCGTAGAACACTGTATCGCACGTAGAAATCACTTCACTTCGCACTGGTATCGCTCGTAGGTATCGCTGGTATCTTCCTGGTTCCGCTTCCGAAACTAGAATGTCTGCGGTTGGCCGATCGCTCCTTTTTATACCCCTCACGCACCATTCACGCCAATCCAGAACTTTCTCGCTAATTCCGCGGACCCGCTCTGAACAAGATTCGAGAACGTTCCTTGCAACCGACTTTCGCCCGTATGACTATTGCCGTAATGGTCGAAGCGTCGTGCGCGTGCGTACTTTCGAGACGGCCGTCTATTGTCCTATTGTTTCGCCTGGCATATTTATGGCCCCTATTGTTTATTGTTTAGCGAGGTACGCCAGGGCTGTCACAATACTAACAAAACAATGAGCTTTACAAGACAATAGTGAGAGCTCAAGAGCTGAGAGGTCAGATGTTCGGAGATGAATGAACCGCAATAACCATAAACTTATCGTATTTATACTATTGCCATAAGGGCACGCGCGCGCGGCTACCGCGCGGGAAAGGTTCCGCCAATAGCAAGGCAGCGCGTCGTTGGCGCGCTGTCGCCGACCAATCGTAGGCGTTGCTAGGCACGCGTCCGCTTGGCGCGCAGGACATCTGGTGCTCCGTGGCGTAGCGTCGTCCGATTCCCAGAAGCGCCGGCGGTTTTTGTGGGTGCGATTCTAAGTAATTCTATTCGGTACAAGTGCTATTCATAATGCAGTACCCGACACCTTTTTTGCTGCTACCGAATAATAAATGTCATTCTGTGTAGGTTTCCGGTTGCACATGCACATGTAGGCGTAGGCGATTTATGGCGTTAGCCAACCTTTTTTCGGCTACCAAATAATTAATGTGTCTCTGTCCGTAACATTCTCCCCCCGGCGAGTTCTGAGCCTTCTTCCTGGATTGGGAGGACAGCTAATTTCCTTACAGGTCGCCGTAGCAGCCCGCCTTGTGTTCGCACTTCCGCATTTCTTACTATTCCGTCCGCACCCGGAAACGTCCGTGTCACGACGCCCCGTGGCCACACGTTGCGCGGGAGGTTCGCGTCCACTATTATAACTAATGAACCGGGTTTAACTGCCCCAGACGCATTTTGATCACGTGTTTCACCCCTTGGTACTAATGTAGGCAGGTACTCCTTTATCCAGCGCCGCCAGTACTCATCCGCTAGCCCTTGAGCCGCTCTCCACGTTTTTTTATCTGCTATAGAGTAAGGCACTGTGAGAGGTAGTCCGTCGTATTTCCCAAGTAAAAAATGATTGGGGGTTAGAGCCTCTTGATCTTCGATTGTAACTGCCACGTGCGTGAGTGGGCGTGAGTTAACTATGTACTCTGCTTCCGTTAACAGTGTGAGGAGGGTCTCTTCTCGCGGGTATTTTTCGTTGAGGGTGCTGCCGAGCGCGACCTTAACTGATCTGATGAGGCGTTCCCACGCCCCACCTTGATTCGGGGCTCCTGGAGCAATGAACTTCCATTGCACACGCTTATGCAGTGCGTACTCCCTTAGTGAGGATTCCCATGCGCTCGCTGCTTCGCGTAGCTCTACCGCTGCGCCACGAAAATTAGTTGCGTTGTCTGAGTATATTACTTGCGGCCACCCACGTCGTGCAGCCATTCGCCTCAATGCCATTATCGCTGAATCTGTGGTGAGCGAGGCTACTAACTCGATGTGGATCGCACGTGTTGTTAGACAAGTGAACAATGCGCCCCATCGTTTCTCGTGTCTTCGGCCGACGGTCACGAACATTGGGCCGAAATAGTCTATTCCTATGAACGTGAAAGGGCGTGTGTATGTTCCTAGCCTTTCAGGCGGTAAGTCCCCTAGTACAGGTTTCCGCGGTGCCGCTTTTCTTATACGACATAGCGCGCATTCCTTTTCTATTGCCTTTACTGTTGGCCTCAGTCGTGTTATCCAATACTTTTGCCTTAAGTTATTAACGACTGTTTCCCTGTTGGCGTGGAGGGCTTCTTTATGCGCACGTGCGACGAGCAGTCGAGTGAATGGATGTCGACCGTCAAGAATAATTGGTTGCTTTGTATTTTCAGGTACGTTCGCCGCGTTAATTCGGCCTCTAGCGCGCAGCATGCCTTCTACAAGAAACGGGTCTAGTTTTTTCAGCTTACTATCCGTACGCAACGCTTTCCCTTGTTGTAAGCGCAATATGTCGACGCCGAATGCTTGATCTTGACTATATTTAATCCAGAGGCGCTCTGCGGCCAGCATGTGTTCCAATCCCAGTTCGGAGGAACGCTTTCTAAGTTTATCTACGAATAAGAGGACGCGCGCCGTAGTACTAATAAGTTTCTCGAACGACGAAAATCGTTTCACGTCGGGCAGGTACGCGTAAGGCATCTCTTTAACAGTTGTGTAAAAAACCGTTTCCTCTTCATCAATTGGCGCGGTCGCACGCTCTTTGGGCCAACTGTCTTCCGGTCCGTACAGGAACTTTGGTCCGGTAAACCACGAATCAGTCGCTTTCTTAGTTTCGTAGTTCGCTCTCGTTGCCTCGTCGGCTACATTATCGGCTGTCGGCACCCACCGCCATTGTTCGATACTTGTACTTTCATGAATTTCGCCCAATCGATGGGCAATATAGGGTGCGTATCGTTTGGTTTCGTTTCGAATCCAATGTAACGCCGTTTGTGAGTCTGTCCACAATATAACGCGATTCGCTTTGATTCGATGTTCCGACAATATTGCATCTGCCAGTCTCGTACCTATGAGGCACGCTTGTAATTCTAATCTCGGGATACTTTGGGACTTGATTGGGGCCACTTTCGCTTTCGATGCGGCTAGTGACACCTGTATAGATCCATCTGCGTAAACTATTCTCCAGTATGCCGCGGTAGCATAGGCCCTTTCACTAGCGTCGTTAAATACATGCAGTTCACGCGCTATGACTCCCTCCGTGGGCGCGTAACATCGTGGCAACCGCAGATTTGTGACATCGTCGATGGCCTGTATCCATTTACCGAAGTCCCTCGCAGCTTCCTGCGGCAGTTCGTCGTCCCAAGACAGGCTTTTTTCGCGTCATAGGTCTTGAAGTAGGATCTTTGCTGTTATTGTTATAAAACTGACCAGGCCGAGAGGGTCGAAAACTGACCAGGCCGAGAGGGTCGAAAACTGACATAACAGCACTCAGCGCCTCCCTCTTCGTCGGCAGTCGAGCGAGAGTCTTCACTTCATGCGGAACTCTATTCATTTTTGTGTTGAAGCCCAGTCGATCTTCGTTGGCGACCCAGATAAGACCTAGAGTCTTACCATGACTTGCTGTTTCTCCTCCTACCTCCTTAGAAGTACTAGAACGCAGCTCTTCTGGTACGATCTTAAGCACTTCATTCGCGTTTGTGTTCCAGCCCGCTAATGAGAATCCAGCGGCGGCGTGTACGTGGACAACTTCTTTCACTGTGAGTTCGGCCTCTTCTAACGTAGCAAAGCTGTCTAAATAGTCGTCCATATAATGATGTCGAGTGATGGCGCGTAGGGCTCTCGGGTACTCTTCCGCGTGTTTATGAGCATTGTAATCCCGGACGCTGTGCGCTAAAAAGGGTGAACAGCGCGCGCCAAATATCATTGATGTCATTACGTACACGCGTGGTGGGTCTGTACGGTTTTCTTCCCTCCATAGAAACATTTGCGCTGGTTGATCTTCATTTCTAATTTTAATTTGAAGAAACATCTCGCGTATGTCAGCACAAACTGCGATTTCTTGTTCCCGGAATCTAAAAAGTATTCCAGGTAGGTTCTGCAGTAGGTCAGGGCCATCTAGGAGCTTGTCGTTGAGGCATGTGTCCGAAGTGCGTGCCGCCGCATCGAAAACTAGTCGCAGTTTGCCCGGCTTGTTTGGGTTTGTTACGGCAAAGTGTGGAAGGAACCACGCCTTATTACTTTCTCGCTCATTTCCTCGGGCTTCGATCGCGTAGCCTTTAGTCAGTAGGTTTTCGATCTGCTTTGTATACATTTCCTTGAAAGCGCTTGAACTGTCCATCTTTTTCTCTATCGACTTCAAGCGTCTTAATGCCATTCCATAACTTGGCGGCATATTAATCATCTCTTCTTTCCAAGGCAGACCAACGTAGTAACGGCCGTCGACTTGAGTGACCGTTTTTTCAAATATGTCCGACGCACGTTGATCTTGCCGTTTTGGTCGCGTCTTCAGAGATATGCCAAGCGAGTCTATTTCATATTGCCGCTTCAACAATAAATTTAATTCTTCGTTATGGTTTACGGTTGATTCGTCCGCTTCTATGTTTGAATGGTGTACTCGCGTGTTGTGTAGATGCAACACCGTCTCGGTTTGATTACAGGTGATGCGAGGAACGGTGCCTTGTATAGTCCAGCCTAATAGTGTTTTAGATGCTACTGGCTCCCTCTTGCGGCCGATGCGTAACTCTCTCGATGCTATAAGATGCCAGTAGTCGGCTCCAATTAGAACTTGTGGCTGCGCCTTTTCTAATAGGGTGTAAGTCGGTAAGTCGCGCAGGTGTGCGTAACTTAGACATTTACTCGCTACCGTTTGAGTGCATAGTTTTAAGTTACTGACGGTACGGGCGTTCATAGGATAGTCCGTTACATTTTCTTCGCCACGTATTCCGATTTTCACTAATCGGCTGTTCAGTTCGCATCGTTTAGCTGTCACGCCCTTGATCGTTAATTCTTTTGCTATCCCGTTCGCTCCTATACGTCGTGCGAGCTCGTCATCAATCAAACTTATTGTAGATCCTTCGTCTAACAAGGCATATGTCTTCTCGCTACCTTTGGGGCCAAACACGGTAACTGGGCATACTTTTAAAAGGACTTTTTAAAGGCTCGTCCATGGTAGCCCGGCGCTCGCAGCGTACGGGTATTCCCTCCCCTCGTATCATGTGAGGGGGATTACGGGTCGTTGACGGATGTGGCCTCACTGTCTCTGGACCACATTTCCTTAGCCAATGATGGATGTTACCTTCAGTCGTGGCGTCATCGCTCTCCTGTTCCGTCTCCTTATTTACTTCATCATTTTGTAGCGTAGCTACATCTACGGCCAACTTTCGCCTAATCAGTGATTCCTCCATCTCCATCTCCGCTTCTAGCTTTTTTCTTTGAAGCGCAACAATTCTTTTCTCTGCCACGTATTCAGCTTGCCTGATCTTTGCAGTGATACTGGCCGTCGATTTTATTGAGCGTACCGACGGAGCGCGTGACGGCAGTCGTGGCACAGGTAGATCAGCGTGGGATACTGAAGAACCAGGACGTTCTGTAGTTACCTCCATGTGGGGTGAGCGTCGAGCATGCCGTGCATTTGAAAGAGATGCAGGCGGAGACGCAGGCGGCCATTCCAATGCTCTAGCTCCTACAGGTGCTTCGTCGTGGTTTTTTGCCATTTTTCGTGTCGTCGTAGGCATCTTCAGGTCTCGAAGTTTGTTCCCTTGTTTTGTTTATTAGTTCTTCAAATGTCTTGCGGTTTCTTTCTTGACGTCTTCATGCAGCAAATGTAGTCTTCTTAACGTATTGATGTGGATTGTAATCAGGACCAGCGAATGTAGCCTTCGTTTTTGACGTCTTGATCTTCGTGATTACTATCCGGCTCGAAGGACCAGCAAATGTAGCCTTCGTGTTTGATTCTTGATCTTCGTGATTACTGATTACTATCCGGCTCGAAGGACCAGCAAATGTAGCCGCCCCGTTGGTATTTTCCGAGGGCGACTATACTCTTATCTAAATTAATGGATTAAAATGAGTTATTACAACTTATGTAAGACTTTATTATTGTACAAGAAACTACCAATAAATGCTACAACTAAAGATACTACAAACAACAGAGATACTAACAAAACAATGAGCTTTACAAGACAATAGTGAGAGCCGTGAGAGGTCAGATGTTCGGAGATGAATGAACCACAATAACCATAAACTTATCGTATTTATACTATTGCCATAAGGGCACGCGCGCGCGGCTACCGCGCGGGAAAGGTTCCGCCAATAGCAAGGCAGCGCGTCGTTGGCGCGCTGTCGCCGACCAATCGTAGGCGTTGCTAGGCACGCGTCCGCTTGGCGCGCAGGACATCTGGTGCTCCGTGGCGTAGCGTCGTCCGATTCCCAGAAGCGCCGGCGGTTTTTGTGGGTGCGATTCTAAGTAATTCTATTCGGTACAAGTGCTATTCATAATGCAGTACCCGACACCTTTTTTGCTGCTACCGAATAATAAATGTCATTCTGTGTAGGTTTCCGGTTGCACATGCACATGTAGGCGTAGGCGATTTATGGCGTTAGCCAACCTTTTTTCGGCTACCAAATAATTAATGTGTCTCTGTCCGTAACAACCAGCAAGACGCCCGCGTCAATCGTCAGCGACACCCTCCCAAGGTGTTCCAAGTGGGCGACCAAGCTTTCGTTATAAAGTATTCACAGTCCACGGGAAAGCTTGACGCAGGCATGAGAGGCCCGTATCGTGTCACGAAAGCTTTACGCAACGACCGGTATGAGCTGAAGTTACTCAGCGGTGCACGTGGAAAGACCACGCAGGCGGCGGCGCAATTTATGGTGCCATGGAAGGGGGAGTGGTGTCCCGAGAGTTGTCTCGCATTCTTTGAAAGTAAGTTTGTGTATTAATTATGTCTGTTTTGTGTGTTACAGTTACGTGGTTGCGGATGCTCTGTCTGTGCGTGACTGTGTGTGCGCAAGGTGAAGTAGCAAGCCACGTTTTGGGAGTGTAGTTTGTGCACTCCGTAACACAGATGGCACATGGACACCGAGTGTGCATAAGGCCCGGCTGCAGCAGCGGTTGACGTGCGTTGCACTCCTAGTTCTTGGGTCATGTGAGCTGGTCTCAAGGTATGTGGGTGAAAGGCGAAGGCCTTCCTCTTGAAGATACCTTCTGCACTGGCGGCGCAGTCTAGGAGTGTACTCGCTGGCGAGGATCTGTTTTGATCGAGATGCCTCTGAACGTCGTTGTTGTGGTACCAAACGCATGGGCAAAATACTTGCCTGTGTGTCGAGTCACTCGAGTGCAGGGGGGATGTTTTGAAATTATCTTGTGCACAAGTAGGTAAATTCAGTATGTTTGAGACGTGTGTGCTGGCAACGAGCGTGATGAATGTTCTACGATTACATTGTAGGGCAAATAGCTACGAGTGAAAGAGTTCAATTATTCGTTCTAGACATGAATGAGGGCCTTGAATGTGTGAAGAATGTACGAACAGGATATCTCATGACAATTTTCTTTGCATAACATTATTCTATGCAAGCAGTATTGCCAGGTATGTCTCTCTGTGATGGCCTGGGAACCATCACATTAATGTGTGGCGGTAAGCTCTGGGCCTAGCGAAGGCATACTTCGATTATTTTTAACCTATGATTTGTGTTTAACAGATTCTGACGATGATGACGAGGCCTGTCCAGAGGAACTGCCCGGCCCCTCGTCTGCACGCCCGGTTGAAGACGTCGATGAGCACACCGAGGACGGCGCGCGGTCAGGAGGGGCCGTGTTAGCGGAATCGTAGTTGTTTACTTCGCTTTTTGTGACCTCACATGTCAAAGCCTATAAAAGCGACCGAGCTAGGGTTGTCGGGACATTTGCTTGTCGGACACGCCACTCCATGCCAACCATGCCCAAACAATAACTGTTTGACGTTTCCACAAATAGTTAAAGGGATTATCCACAGATGGCGTTGAAAGATCAGCGCAGGACTTTACTGCACTCCGACAAGTAGTTCCAGCGATTCTCCACAGATGGCGTTGAAAGACCAGCGCAGGACTTGAGTGCGCTCCGACACGGCCATCCTGAGGATCACACGTCCTCGTGTGAAGTAACTGGAATGAAAGAAAATTCTCGAACAGTACTGGTTCTAGTCGTTCGGCCATTCCTGACCCAAGTGGGCAGGGAATAAAAAAACAACTTTATCAAATCATTACAAATTTTGAATATCATAACAGATTATTTCTCTCAAAACTAAAGCTGACATGTCGATCAACACCCATACTCGTTCAAATATTTAAATATTGCAATGCTCGTACCCTGACCTCCATCCGGTCCTGATCATCACACTTATAACCTCCATCCGGTCATAAGCATCAAATATTGGGGTGATTGGGTTGATTGGGTTGTTTGTTTTTTTTATTTTATTTTTAATTAATTTTTTTTCAACAAATCAGCATCAACCCAATAGACCTCCATCCGGTCTTTGTTTTTTTTTTAATTAATTTTTTTTTTCAACAAATCAGCATCAACCCTATAGACCTCCATCCGGTCTCCCCCAAGTAACCTCTATCCGGTTACTAGGCAATCTCCATCCGATCACCTTCACTTATAACCTCCATCCAGTCATAAGTATCAACCTAATAGACCTCCATCCGGTCTCCCCCAAGTAACCTCCATCCGTACCTCTATTATGAGCTTTGGAAAATGAAACTACAGCAGGTATCGTAAATACGTGAGTTTGCGTTACGTTATGTTGGCATCCATGAGTAATACTATCTCATTCTTTTATTATGATGTCAACAAGGATAGAACGAGACTCTGGCCAGCGAGCCAACATTTTGTGAAATTCAATAACAAATCTGTGGATGCTCTATAACCCGACTAAATTAGGAAATGTGAAAGAAGAGTGGAATTAATGGCGGTTTGGGACGTTTTCAATTTAATTACATTTGCGTTCTGTGTCAGTCGCATTCAGTGTCGTAACCGCTAGAGGCGCTGTACGGCTTCTCATACAAATTCTAAACTATTAAAAACTCATAATAGAGATACCGGTCACAAACAGTACACCACCCAGATAATCATTTCGAGCTTTTATCAAAAATAATCTTAAACAAGGGTTTGTTCAACATGTCGCTTTATTTATGCTATCAAATTAACTAGTGAACTTTCTCCAGATTTAATCCCATAATTTTAAATTTTTCGTCAGCTCAAAACATAATAGCTATTACTCAAAATAAATTAACTGGTCACCAAAGATTAGTCCAAAACAATCTCATTAAAGCTACTTTTCTTAAAAGTTATCATTTCTCAAATAGGTTGACTCATCGAACGGTACTCAAGTACAATCAGTTCTTCTGTCCAGAAATAACATTTAAACCGTATACATCTGCATTGCAACGTCCATCCCGATGCAAAACTGTCTATTGGCACCCACCAATAACAGCACAGAACACTTCTCTCCAGTGCAGTCCAGTGCTCATATAAGGGCTATGCATTTTTCAAATTAACAAAACCGTTCAAATACAATTTCAAAAGTTCCGTTCGATAAGTTGACCGAAAACTAAATCTCTCAAAAATAGACTTATCAAGTGAACTACGTCTCGAAAAGAAAAAGTTTTAAAACAATACAGATCACCTGTAATTAGATCCGCAGCAGTAACATCAGGCAGGCATCATGGGTTCCCCGTTTCCCGGAACGATAGTTGTCAGACTCGTCCTCCAAGGTCATACGAAAGTACTCCAGGGTGCGCGAGTGCACGCACGCAGCCGCCCATGCTGTTCCACATAACACGCGTGTAACCTGCGTGAGCTGCTCTTGTTCCTGATCGCCATTGGGGTAACCTGTGCATCCTCGAAAACTTATCTGAAAACAGAACGATGCACATTGCATCGCCACATGTGAGATTACTTCAAAACTCATTGGTTTCACAAGGTAAATTAAAACCAATCGAAGTGTGCTGCACTTGTAAATAAAATAATTGGGGAACTGATTGTATCCAACTGCTACTTTAATTAAAAATTTCACTAAACTTCCACAAACTTTTTATTTTTCAGCAAATAGAAAATGACGAAAGATTTTAAATTAACAAATTTTACAGAACCTCCGATATCTTAATTGTTATCTTTTGTCATTGTTCATTAATTACAAGACACATTAAAAAGTCATATTTTCACAAGGAACGAAAATAAAAATGGAAGTTATAAAACTCCAACACACCAGATGTAACCAAATAAAACTTTGTCATACCAAAAACGCCGTTTCACTTTTACCTCGTCTAGCCGTTACTATATCTAGGTAATGTCACCCTTGGTTCCAGACAGGTACCAGACAAGGTCTTGGTCTCCAGTTCCTTATAACCTAGAATCGCTTCCTAAACGCAGCTTAAATCCGACGTAAACACTTACGTCGACTTTATTTATTTCGAAAATATAGTGACTAAAGCGGGTAAGAATCCAACTAATTCGTCTGTAATGTAATGTCAATGTTTTGGATCATTAGATGAACTACGCGGGTATTTAGAATACTACACAAAACAAAGTGTGCTTTACAGTGCGCCCAACTTATCTCCGAAATGGCAATGGTCAAATGAATGTCAAATGCGTCCGACAGCGCCTCTTTCGTTTCAATCTTAAGTTGGGTTTACTATACTTTAAAAACGACGCAACAAAATAAGCTGAAATCGAACACTTTTTTTTTTCTTAATTAATGTCTCGATAAACGTCACTATAGTGAGATTACTCGAAAACATTTTGTCACATAGTAAATAAAACTTTGAAAATTGTATTGTGTTTCACTTTTAAAACAACGTGAACTAATGAGTAACTAATTCGATCGTCGTCACTAATGAAAAAACCAAACCATTCACTTTTTAAAAGCTAAGCTGATTATTGTTGTAGGTACTAGATAAATGGAATACTTCGTCAAGTTGAGCACAAATAAAGCATCTATTTTGTGTGTGTTTATTTTTTCCAATTAATCCTTTTCAGCGATAAGCGGTGCACCAAATTACCAAAAAGCAAAATAAAAAGAATACCTTTGTTATTGGCCGGCTACCTGACCAGTATCGGAGATACTGCCGCTAATTATAATTAACTGTGTTACAATGGTCACCTCACCTTTCAATGGCCACCTCGCCTTTATACGGACACCTCACCTTTATACGGACACCTCACCTTTATACGGACACCTCACCTTTATACGGACACCTCACCTTTATACGGACACCTCACCTTTATACGGACACCTCACCTTTATACGGACACCTCACCTTTATATGGCCACCTCGCCCTTATATTATGGCCACCTCGCCCTTATATTATGGCCACCTCGCCCTTATATTATGGCCACCTCGCCCTTATATTATGGCCACCTCGCCCTTATATGTATTATGGCCACCTCGCCCTTATATTATGGCCACCTCGCCCTTATATTATGGCCACCTCGCCCTTATATTATGGCCACCTCGCCCTTCTTTTTTTTTGTTTGTTTTTGTTTGTTTGTTTGTTTGTTTTTTTTTTTTTTTTTTTTTAAATAACGCTTCGCACTCAAAACACCACACTAGGATTCCCTGTGTCGCGGGTACCCTGAACAACACACAAGACAAGGACACACCCAGACCGAGAACGAAAATTTAAACTCATCATTCAAATTGCCGCCTCACCGGGAATCGAACCCAGGACCGCGTGTTACCCATTGCGCAAAAATAAAATGTAATCAAGAAATAATGTTAAGAATTTAACACCTGTCACGAAAGGAAAGAACACGCACGTTTGATAAAAGTCACTGCACTGTACGTCATATCTCGTTATCAATTAAAAATTGTACCAACACGGAAGGCATAGCCTAATACCTGACTTTAAAATGTTTGTTTTTCTTTTTCGACCAGACTACAAAATCTAATCTACCAAAGGGGGTGGTATCTTTAAGAATTTTATGAACGTAGATTAATTGTTATTGTAACTTCGGAACATAATAATTTTACTTTAAAATTACTCGAGTTACGTTACATTTCGATTAAATTAATTGAACAAAAATGCTTACCCAACTGTAATGTATCAATAAAACACTGTTTATCGTTATTGTTCCGTGATTGTAATGTAGACGGAACACCAAACACATCTGCACGCGGTCACGGTCGGTAAGCGATGTGTCAGCTGACAGCGGTCGGGTTGCGCATACACTACATCCCTCGTTTATTTTAGATTTTTTGAAGATTACAATTAAATCATAATATTATATTTTCTTACTTATTTAAAATACAAGTTAACATGTAAACCAAGTTAAACGTAAATAATTTAATGTAATTAGATATAAATTCAAAATTATCATTAGTAGAATTTTATCAACCACAGTCCATGTATGTGTAGTGGGGTTATTGCTTTTCTTTTTAGGTCTCCATCTCCTTTCCCTTTTCTTTCATTCGACCATTTTATAACCTATTCTTCATCAGCAGAGGATGATGGTGTTGACCTCTCGTTTCCAATCACCAACCCGGCCATCATGCACGGTGCCTGCCTCAGGCACTCTGGGAGTCCATATGCAATAATAAAACACGAAATGTTAATAGGTGATTAGGATATCAACATAAATGGAAATTTAATAATACACGTCTTGCATAAATGTCTTTGATGTTAGTGAAGCCGCCTTCACTTTCTAAGATGTACCTAATCCTCCCTTAAGTGTTCCAGGTTCGCCTTATATACCGTGGGTAGTTTTTGCTGCCTAAAGAGCATAGCATAGCTTCACTTATGCGTAACAAGTTCTACCCGTACATCCATCATTATGTAAGACGTCAATGGTTGTAATTTTGAAGCAATTAAAATAACAGTGTAGTAAATAAAATTCACGTGCACAAAATTAACTGTTTTTGTATTTTACTAACCACATCCAAATCCCTTTATACTAAACGATTTATTTATAAATTATTTTTATTTTATTAAAAAGCGATTTCACAAAACTACTGTGACGTATTAGGTATATCACTTTTAATGCAATATACCTGTCTGATTTTATCCTCTTACGCATTTGAAAGCAAGTAGCGTAAAGTTATTTTGCAAATAGTCACAAGAAATAAAATAAACTGAACAATACCGGTCACCTGGAATACGAGGTTATACCATCAATCCATAATGCTATAGAGGTTACCAGTGCTTCACTCGACAGCGTTAACAAACGTATTTCAGGACTCGCGCAGGCGCAGCCGTCGGTTATGTTACACCCAACACGCAGGTTATATCGCTGCCTTTGTTCACCATCGCCGCCGTTTCATAGGAACGACTCGTACGTCTTCGAAACTTTGCTAGAACAACAGATCGTGATGCGCGTTGCATCGCAATACGTGAGATAACCTCAAAACAACACGTCACAGTAAATAGAAATAACGAAAATTATAATGTGTTTCACTTTTAAAACAAATTTAACCAATAAACTATACATAAACGACCCCTTTATCAATAGAACTTGACCGTCGTGGCATAACTTAAACCAATCAACAAAATGCGAATTGTTCCACCATAAATGATAATAATTAAACATACCATACTCGCCGTTCTACTTTAAAATCCTTACATATTACCTAAGTTGTGTTCAACCTTGCCATTTTCCATGAAAATCCTTAAATTTCACCATGAAGTAGTGATTACACCTCTTTACTAGGTATTTGTGGATCACAGTAACCTAAAATGATCTGAAAACCTTAAATAATTTAACCAGCCACGTGTGGGACGTAATGTTAGAACACTCTTCTGATGTAAGCAACTCCATAATATACCATAACAATACGTTCTATAGCACGGGGTATAATGGTAATTACTAGATGAATTGACTACCTCGACTTGTCACTGAGTGGAATGATCTCGAGCCATAGCTCTCGCACCATTTATAGCCAGGCCTAGAGGGCACTTTCCCCTCCCAACATTTACCAGTTCTGGTCTTAGTTCTCGATGGTGATAATAATAGATGGCGTTAAACAATATTAAAGGTTGTCAACAAACTATCGCGGTACTTAACTGTTTTATCCACCCAGACTGAATACCGCTAACACTTTAAATTATTATTTTGGAAAATAAAACATTTTTTTAGTTAGTCAACTTTTATTGACTTTATTGTTCTGTATAATAAAAAAAATCTAGAAAATTTAATACAAAGAAATAATAATGTCAGTCATTAGCCAAAAGTCTGTCTTAATAGGTCAGGGTTAAATGTCGTCCCCTGGGTTTAATACCTATGCTATTCCTTAACGAAAAGAAGCAACTAAAGTGTGTTTTATTCACTATTTATTTGTTTTGCGCTACCAACAGAAAGTACACAACATAAGTAAATACAATTATATCTAAATAATAAATTATTACCTATGTGCCTTTCTACTTAGAAGTAGTTACGACTTATATAAAGTTTATTAAAAAGTGATTAAAGGTATAAACAGTGCAAAACCAGGCCACCATTGACCATTTCAACATCTGATGATATGACTTGACGTCAACTATGCAAGTCCTCAACTCAGAGGAGCATTAAAATTAGGAGGATTAAAGTATGTTCTACAAGATATTGGTCTTTTCCTTTTAAAACATTGCGCACCCTTGTACCTACGCCCAGTTCATCGTTGACCATTTCAGCATCTGGTGAAGTCTTTTGGAGTCAAAACATACAACTCAGTAATCCAAAAGAGAAGTTGAATCGTGTTTATAATGTTGGTTGTTGGTACTGTTGATATACTGTTGATAAGTATAGCAATATCAATCCATCAACGATCATATCACTTTCGTGTGATATAAATATATGTTTTTTACACATAATGTTTACTTAACTTTTAAACGGATTGCCGGGATTGCTTACGAATGATTGTCAATTGTGCTACATTGATTTATTTAATCCACATTAAAAATCTTTGATCTCTTGATGTTAAGATGCGACTCCACCAGTGTACGATACAGATGTTCACGCTTGTCGACTCATGCGGCCAAACCATAACTAAATTGTGTCCGAACATTTTAGAATTGTTTGCGCACATCTGTGAGTTTTTTTTTTATTTTTTTTTTTTTATTTTGCGCGTCAGTACACATACATATATGCAGTGGACTCGCGTCGACTCGTACACGCTTGTTGTTCTGTTCGCGAACTCATTTTTGCTTCGGCATGCAATGTTCGAAAACAAATGTGCTGCACACTACAATATTGGTGGAATCGTACCATTAATATTGACGTAGTACCAACAATTCGTCTTTAACAAGACCACGACTGAAACCACACGAGGGTAACAACAGCTTTAGAGCGTGTGTACAGTTGCGATGGGTAACAGGGGACAGCGCCCCTTCTTATGCCTTTAAAATTGTTACCATTGTAGGCAAATTAATTTGGAATACAAGTTCTGCAAGCAAAGCTGCGGGTAAATGCTAGTCTTTCATAAATTCGATTTTCTTTTGGAGCAAAGTAACTATTTAATTTATTTAAAGTTTCAAATGCCCTCTTCCATTTTACCCTACAAGTGCCGACAAAAATGCCGGATCACCTTCGCAGTCAAAATGGTCAGTTTTAAGTGTGTTGTGTGATGCATGAGACATTGCGGCGGATACTTATTAAATTATTCACACTTTTTCATAATAATTACATACAATTTGGACATTCTATATTGCGGTATGCATGGCCCCTTTTGTTCGTCATGAACTTATTGCGTGGTTTAAAACCTTTGATGTAATTGTGCATTCTGTAATGGAAAAATTATGTCTCGTACTATTTTTTGCGTGGCTCTTTACATATGTAACAGTAACACGACTGCATAGCCTTTTTGACGAGATTGTCTCGTACTACTTTTTGTGTGGCTCTTTACATAATGTAACAGTAACACGACTGCATAGCCTTTTTGACGAGATTGTCTCGTACTACTTTTTGTGTGGCTCTTTACATAATGTAACAGTAACACGACTGCATAGCCTTTTTGACGAGATTGTCTCGTACTACTTTTTGTGTGGCTCTTTACATAATGTAACAGTAACACGACTGCATAGCCTTTTTGACGAGATTGTCTCGTACTACTTTTTGTGTGGCTCTTTACATAATGTAACAGTAACACGACTGCATAGCCTTTTTGACGAGATTGTCTCGTACTACTTTTTGTGTGGCTCTTTACATAATGTAACAGTAACACGACTGCATAGCCTTTTTGACGAGATTGTCTCGTACTACTTTTTGTGTGGCTCTTTACATAATGTAACAGTAACACGACTGCATAGCCTTTTTGACGAGATTGTCTCGTACTACTTTTTGTGTGGCTCTTTACATAATGTAACAGTAACACGACTGCATAGCCTTTTTGACGAGATTGTCTCGTACTACTTTTTGTATGGCTCTTTACATAATGTAACAGTAACACGACTGCATAGCCTTTTTGACGAGATTGTCTCGTACTACTTTTTGTATGGCTCTTTACATAATGTAACAGTAACACGACTGCATAGCCTTTTTGACGAGATTTTCTCGTACTACTTTTTGTGTAATAGTGCATGGGCCCTTTTGTTCGCCATGAACTTTTGCGTGGTTTAAAACCTTTTCTGTAAATACGACCTCGAGTACATTGTAGTGTCAATATGCAATCAATTACGTTTAAATAGAAACAAACTAAAAACATAGTACTAAAATAGAGGGTACATATGAAAATTTCATACTAAAATATCTAAAAATAATTCCATTGGAATTAAAGTATTGTTACATATTTTATTCTTCAATTGTATGGTTCAGTTTTGTACTAAATTAGTATCAATTTAAGTATTATGACTGTAATAGTTATCTCAATTAATTAACTGATTTGTGTTCGCACGTACCGTAAGATTGCACATCTGCACAATGTACCTAGGTTATGTTGTAGGTTTATACCTACGTTAAGCATGTCGTAATTACAGCTGTGTTTGTATTTGCGTGGCCTTTATTTATTCAGATCTGTGCGTGGCCTTTAAACAGTCAAAAGTAACTGTTGTTTTTGTATTTGTATTTGCGTGGCTTTTATCTATTCAGATCTGATGCATGGCCCTTAACAGTGAAAGATTATAGTAGGTATGAATAAATTTGTTTAACCATAACAATTATTTACGTATCGTCTCACTTGATATAGATATTAAATTAAAAAATGAAATCTATTTCTTAATGATTAAGTGATTTCATATGAAACTAAATTATACGTAAAAACTGTTTGCAGGTTATAACAATGTTACCTTCCTTCTTCTTTTTTTCCTTTTAGACAGGTATGTACTCAGTTTTATCCTCGTCGCCACTTGTAATGTATCAATAAAACACTGTTTATCGTTATTGTTCCGTGATTGTAATGTAGACGGAACACCAAACACATCTGCACGCGGTCACGGTCGGTAAGCGATGTGTCAGCTGACAGCGGTCGGGTTGCGCATACACTACACCAACCAAGTACCAACATTATCCAATAACTTTCATCAACTATTATTATCAAGGAAACTCAAAACAAAGCATGAATCTTATTCGTGGCCTGTGGCTTTTCACTAAGCACAACAAACAAAGTCAACAAGTCACACGGACTCTTCCACGGTCTCTGCAAGACCCGACCAGCTGAACTAAGATTCATCGCTATCACTCTATTCAAATTCACTTTTTATATCACAACACTTCAAATGATACTTGGCCCTTGGGCATTCTAGCAAACTAACCACAAATCTACCCACATTAAACTTCAACAAAATGATCGCATGATAAAAAGTGTGTTCCGATGTTATAATACTTGGTTAAATTACACTAAAATCAAAGGCAAAGTAACAAGAGGTCATAATAAGAACGATTTTTCTTTTTTCTTCAGCGATTAAACATCAAAATAAGATTACAATGAGGAGCGATTTGTTTTAATTACGGAGCTGCGTTAAATTATTTTATCACCGGAAATTGATGTCTTTATTTTCACTCACGATTATCGAACTAACTACACACACACACAATATAGTTTACACAAAAATTAAAATTTAAGCAATGAAATTCTGTTACCAGATGTAATGAAAAAATAAACCATACCAATACTTGCCGTCTTACTTGAAAATCCTTTACACCGATACTTGCCATTTTATTTCAAAATCCTGTTTTACCGTGGCATGGTGGTCATATCTCTTTACTTGCCATCCATGCCTCACAATATTATCACCTGACAATTGCAACCTGAAAACCTGGAAATTATAACCTGAAAACCTGAAATAACCCAGCCAGCCATGTGTGGGACGTGAAGTTACATCCAACTTCTGATGACGGCGCTAAGGCCAGAGCGGTCGATATAATTTGGGTTATACGTGGCTGGAGGTCAGAAATAATAGTCAGTACACCGAGTTTAAAGGTCTATTACAGCGGTTCTTAACCTTTTTGGCTGACGACCCAAAATGTGAAAATATTTGAAGTCCGCGACCCTGACAATTTATTGATTTTCCAGGGATAGTAAAATAATAGGAGTAAAAGTCCGTAGTTTGCTCAAATTGATGTCATTGCGGCGCAGTGGTAAGCGCGCTCAGCTTGCGATTACGTTTGCTGAGAAACTTTCGCAGAGGCTGGTCACTGAATGAGTGACCGAAATCCTTAATATTTACTCCGTTAGGTACGTTAAGCCGTTGGTCTCGGTTGCATTTGCAGTCGTTAACACCCACCAATCCGTACTGGGCCTGGTGGCTGGTGGGTGTATGGCTGATTCTCCTTGTGTGTTTCTATCAACAAAGAAGGCCTGTGCCCCATCAGTGGGGACATTAGAAGGCTGGTGATGATGATGATGTCATTATGGTCTCCCTGAGAGGTTATGCAGTTGGGTAGCCAGCTTTCTGTCTGAACGACATATAAAGGTCGTAGTCGACGGTTGTTGCTCAGATTTGAAACCCATAAACGCTGGTGTTCCTCAAGGGTCTGTGCTGTCTCCTACCCTGTTCATTCTGCATATCAATGACATGCTGGAGCGTGCAAACGGCATCCATTGTTATGCAGGTGACAGCACGGGAGATGCCTATTATACAGGCCCTGCAATTGCCTATCGGTCACAAGTGGAGGATAGCAGAATCAAACTTGTGTCTGAAGTAGAGAACTCTCTGGAGAAAGTGTCGGAATGGGGTCGACTCTATTTAGTTGAGTTCAACTCCACGAAGACACAAGTTTGTGCGTTTCCGCTAAGAAAACCCCATTTGTCATGGCGCCTCAATTCCAGGGTACCGCGCTCACCATTGGTAAAAGTGTTGGGATTCTGGGCGTTGAAATTTCGAGCGACGTGCAATATCGGAGTCATCTGGTAGCTAAGGCCAAATTGGTCTCCAAAAAGCTTGGTGTCCTAAACCGGACGAAACAGTACTTCACTGCGAGGGACCTACTGATGCTTTATAAAGCACAGGTCAGGCCTCATATAGAGTACTGCTCTCATCTCTGGGCAGGGGCGCCACAATACCAGCTTAGTCTTAGTGAGTGCTAGGAATTGTTCGATTTGGTGCCAACTTCGCCCTTCCATCATCACACCACTCGCCGAAGATTGAAGTTTCATCCACATCGCTTGGACTCGTGGCGAACGACTACGGCCCGTTTTTCACGATCGTTTTTGCCGCGAAAGTACAATTTGTGGAATGAGCTTCCTTCTGAGGAGCGCTATGACGTATGGTTCTTCAAGAAAGGTGTAAAAAGAGTTCTCCTTCAGGGCCGACGTTGTACTGGTAAGTCCCCTCGTGTTGCTCGTTTCCATAGGCGACGATGACCACTTACTATCAGGTGGCTCGTCTGCTTTTACGTCAGCCCTTCAGGCTGTAAAAAAAGGCCACTAATGTCTTTTCAAAATTCCCGCGACCCATCCCAATACCGCCCGCGACCCGGATTTGGGTCGCGACCCGAGGTTAAGAAACGATGGTCTATTACAACACTTCAATACAGTTTTATAACAAATAATGAACTATTTCCAAAATTAATTCAGATTAAATTAAATTAAACTTAGAAATAAAGCTTACGACAAAATAATAGCAAAGTAGCAAAGGATCAGCAAGATTACTTCGGATTAAACATGGAAACGCGGCAAGTTTGGTATGGCAGTGGGTTCTACACGTCTACTCGGTCTAAGCGCTCAATTCCGAAAAAGCCTCTCATCATAACAGCTCTGGTTCTTTATAATCTCATCTCTACCCCCACTCCATGCCAACCATGCCCAAACAATAACTGTTTGACGTTTCCACAAATATTTAAAGGGATTATCCACAGATGGCGTTGAAAGATCAGCGCAGGACTTTACTGCACTCCGACAAGTAGTTCCAGCGATTCTCCACAGATGGCGTTGAAAGACCAGCGCAGGACTTGAGTGCGCTCCGACATGTATACTACTTGTCGGACTACTTGTCGGAGTGCAGTAAGGTCCTGCGCTGATCTTTCAACGCCATCTGTGGAGAATCCCTTTAACTATTTGTGGAAACGTCAAACAGTTATTGTTTGGGCATGGTTGGCATGGAGTGGGGGTTAGAGATGACATTATAAAGATCCAGAGCTGTTATGATGAGGGGCTTTTTTTCGGAATTGAGCGCTTAGACCGAGTAGACGTGTAGAACCCACTGCCATACCAAACTTGCCGCGTTTCCATGTTTAATCCGAAGTAATCTTGCTGATCCTTTGCTACTTTGCTATTATTTTGTCGTAAGCTTTATTTCTAAGTTTAATTTAATGTAATCTGAATTAATTTTGGAAATAGTTCATTATTTGTTATAAAACTGTATTGAAGTGATGTAATAGACCTCTAAACTCGGTGTACTGACTATTATTTCTGACCTCCAGCCACGTATAACCCAAATTATATCGACCGCTCGGACCTTAGCGCCGTTATCAGAAGTTGGATGTAACTTCACGTCCCACACATGGCTGGCTAGGTTATTTCAGGTTTTCAGGTTATAATAATTGTCAGGTGATAATATTGTGAGGCATGAATGGCAAGTGAATAGATATGACCACCATGCCACGGGTAAAACAGGATTTTGAAATAAAATGGCAAGTATCGGTGTAAAGGATTTTCAAGTAAGACGGCAAGTATTGGTATGGTTTATTTTAATTTTATTAGTCATGTGGTAACAGAATTTCATTTCTTAATTTAATTTTTGTGTAAACTATGTTGTGTGTGTAAACTAGTTTGTTAATAATCGGGAGTGCAAAAAAAAACATTATTCGGTAATAAAATCATTTAAGGCAGTTACGTAATTAAAACAAATCACTTCTCATCGTAATCTAATTTTGATGTTTAATCTCTGAAAAAAAAAGAAATCGTTTTTATTATGACCTCTATGTTTTTATTATGAAGGGAAAGTTACACCCTTTGATTTTAGTGTAATTTAACCAAGTATTATAACATCGGAACACACTTTTATCATGCGATCATTTTGTTGAAGTTTAATGTGGGTAGATTTGTGGTTAGATTGCTAAGATGCCCAAGGGCCAAGTATCATTTGAAGTGTTGTGATATAAAAAGTGAATTTGAGTCTAGTAATAGTGATGAATCTTAGTTCAGCTGGTCGGGTCTTGCAGAGACCGTTGAAGGGTCTGTGGGACTTGTAGACTTTGTTGGTTGGGCTTAGTGAAGAGCATTTTTGGGTAAGCATTTTTGTTCAATTAATCGAATTGTAACGTAACTCGAGTCATTTTAAAGTAATATTATTATGTTCCGGAAATTGTTAAAGATAAAGGGGGTACATAGATTAGATTTTGTCTGGTCAAAAAAGAAAAATAAACTTTTGAGGTGAGGTATTTGGTTATGCATTCCGTGTTGGTACAATTTTTAATTGATAACGAGATATGATGTACAGTGCAGTGACTTTTATCCCACGTGTTCTTTCTTTCGTGACAAGGGTTAAAATTCTTAACATTATTTGTTGATTACATTTTATTTGTGTGCAGTGACTGACACCGCCGATACTGAAACTACTGGTCAGATAGCTGTTCAATTACAAAAGTATTCTTTTAGTTACTTTGGTTTTTGGTTATTTGGTGCGCCGCTTATCGCTGAAAAGGATTAGTTGGAGAAAAATAAACACACACAAAATAGTTTGCTTTATTTGTGCTCAACTTGACGAAGTATTCCATTTATCGAGTACCTACAACAATAATAAAAGCCTACAACAATAATAATAACAATAAAAGCGTAAGCTAGCTTTTAAAAAGTGAACGGTTTTGTTTTTCATTAGTGACGTCGATCGAATTAGTTACTCATTAGTTCAGTTTGTTTTAAAAGTGAAACACAATACAATTTTCATAAGTTTTATTTACTATGTGACAAAATGTTTTCGAGTAATCTCACTATAGTGACGTTTATAGAGCCATTAATAAAAAAAAAATAGCAGTTTGTGGAAGTTCAGTGAAATTTTTAATTAAAGTAGCAGTTGGATACAATCAGTTCCCCAATTATTTTATTTACAAGTGCAGCACACTTCGATTGGTTTTAATTTACCTTGTGAAACCAATGAGTTTAAAAGTAATCTCACATGTGACGATGCAATGTGCATCGTTCTGTTTTCAGATAAGTTTTCGAGGTTGCACAGGCAGCAGCACACGCAGGTTACACATGTGTTGTCTGGAGCCGAATCGACGGCTGCTTGCGTGCACTCGTGGGCTTCCTGGAGTTCATTCGTGTGACATTGAAGGAGGAAGCTCTGGCAACTGGCAGCCGCAGATCGGACGCAACGAAACCGGTGATCTGTATCGTCATGTTTTCTGATAGCTTAAAGAAGTAGTAAATTAACTTTTCTTTTCGAGACGTAGTTCACTTGGTAAAAGTCTATTTTTGAGAGATTTAGTTTTCGGTCAACTTGTCGAACGGAACTTTTGAAATTGTATTTGAACGGTTTTGTTAATTTGAAAAATGCATAGCCCTTATATGAGCACTGGAGAGAAGTGTTCTGTGCTGTCATTGGTGGATGCCAATAGACAGTTTTGCATCGGGATGGACGTTGCAATGCAGATGTATACGGTTTAAATGTTATTTCTGGACAGAAGAACTGATTGTACTTGAGTACCGTTCGATGAGTCAACCTATTTGAGAAATGATAACTTTTAAGAAAAGTAGCTTTAATGAGATTGTTTTGGACTAATCTTTGGTGACCAGTTAATTTATTTTGAGTAATAGCTATTATGTTTTGAGCTGACGAAAAATTAAAAATTATGGGATTAAATCTGGAGAAAGTTCACTAGTTAATTTGATAGCATAAATAAAGCGACATGTTGAACAAACCCTTGTTTAAGATTATTTTTGATAAAAGCTCGAAATGATTATCTGGGTGGTGTACTGTTTGTGACCGGTATCTCTATTATGAGTTTTTAATCGTTTAGAATTTGTATGAGAAGCCGTACAGCGCCTCTAGCGGTTACGACACTGAATGCGACTGACACAGAACGCAAATGTAATTAAATTGAAAACGTCCCAAACCGCCATTAATTCTACTCTTCTTTCACATTTCCTAATTTAGTCGGGCTATAGAGCATCCACAGACTTGTTTTTGAATTTCACAAAATGTTGGCTCGCTGGCCAGAGTCTCGTTCTATCCTTGTTGACATCATAATAAAAGAATGAGATAGTATTACTCATGGATGCCAACATAACGTAACGCAAACTCACGTATTTACGATACCTGCTGTAGTTTCATTTTCCAAAGCTCATAATAGAGGTACGGATGGAGGTTACTTGGGGGAGACCGGATGGAGGTCTATTAGGTTGATACTTATGACTGGATGGAGGTTATAAGTGAAGGTGATCGGATGGAGATTGCCTAGTAACCGGATAGAGGTTACTTGGGGGAGACCGGATGGAGGTCTATAGGGTTGATGCTGATTTGTTGAAAAAAAAAATTAATTAAAAAAACAAAGACCGGATGGAGGTCTATTGGGTTGATGCTGATTTGTTGAAAAAAAAGAAAAATTAAAAATAAAATAAAAAAAAACAAACAACCCAATCACCCCAATATTTGATGCTTATGACCGGATGGAGGTTATAAGTGTGATGATCAGGACCGGATGGAGGTCAGGGTACGAGCACTGCAATATTTCAATGAGTTTCCTATTATTTGAATGAGTATGGGTGTTGATCGACATATCAGCTTTAGTTTTGAGAGAAATAATGTTATGATATTCAAAATTTGTAATGATTTGATAAAGTTGTTTTTTTATTCCCTGCCCACTTGGGTCAGGAATGGCCGAACGACTAGAACCAGTACTGTTCGAGAATTTTCTTTCATTCCAGTTACTTCACACGAGGACGTGTGATCCTCAGGATGGCCGTGTCGGAGCGCACTCAAGTCCTGCGCTGGTCTTTAACGTCATCTGTGGAGAATCGCTGGAACTACTTGTCGGAGTGCAGTAAAGTCCTGCGCTGATCTTTCAACGCCATCTGTGGAGAATCCCTTTAACTATTTGTGGAAACGTCAAACAGTTATTGTTTGGGCATGGTTGGCATGGAGTGCAGGTTAGAGATGACATTATAAAGATCCAGAGCTGTTATGATGAGGGGCTTTTTTTCGGAATTGAGCGCTTAGACCGAGTAGACGTGTAGAACCCACTGCCATACCAAACTTGCCGCGTTTCCATGTTTAATCCGAAGTAATCTTGCTGATCCTTTGCTACTTTGCTATTATTTTGTCGTAAGCTTTATTTCTAAGTTTAATTTAATGTAATCTGAATTAATTTTGGAAATAGTTCATTATCCTACTATCCTACTAATATTATAAATGCGAAAGTTTGTAAGGATGTGTGTGTGTGTGTGTGTGTGTGTGTGTGTGTGTGTGTGTGTTTGTTGCTCTTTCACGCAAAAACTACTGAACGGATTTTCATGAAACTTTGCAGTAATATAGCTTAGACATCGGAATAACATAACCCACCAAAAACATTTTCATGTAAAGTGTTGCCAAGACGACTGCGTACGGTTTACCTTGTGAAAAAGATATCAGATCTCATGTAGAGCCAAGCTTCTGAATCTACAGCTCTAACTCTACAAACCCTAACTTCACTAACTCTACATCTCAGTAAAAATGTATGGCTTGGCTGTTTCGCTACCGTCACGAAAGCGTAACGAATGTCTTCGAATTCTTCTCACTGCTAAGCGAATATTTAGTTTATAAAGTCGAAACAGCCAAGCCATACATTTTTACTGAGATGTAGAGTTAGTGAAGTTAGGGTTTGTAGAGTTAGAGCTGTAGATTCAGAAGCTTGGCTCTACATGAGATCTGATATCTTTTTCACAAGGTAAACCGTACGCAGTCGTCTTGGCAACACTTTACATGAAAATGTTTTTGGTGGGATTTCATTCCTTTTTGTTAGTTGCAATGGCAGTATTTTTTTTGTTTATGATTAATGTGTTTCTGAGGCTACTCGTAGCGACGTTTGAAAGTTGTCCCATGTATGAATTAGCGATTAGCGTCGAATGTTATAGTTAATTCGACCGTCTAAGTACAATGAACGGTTCGACGATTCTTCAACATTTTATTGTTATTTTAATGATCATATAAGCTACTTTACTCTTAAGAGTATTGTACTTAAGAGTAAAGTAGCTTTCACCGTATATAAAGGGGCGCCGTAAGGTAAGGTAAGTAAGGTGTGTCGGCGCCCGCGTGCGAACCTTATTTGCACCCCCCCCCCCCTGGTTGAATACGAATCTCATATACAGATTCATGATTATGTCGCTCCGCCGGGGTCCATTTGCCCTGAATTTGCCGCCCCCCCAAGGGTGCCGCCCGCGTGTGCCACACGCCTTGCACGCCCGGTTACGGCGCCCCTTATAAGGGGATAATAATACAACGGGTTTGAGAAACTCTTTATAATATTAAACATTATAATAGATACAGCTCACCCGGGGAAGTACCACCGCCCGCCACGGTACTTAGTACCATTCCTACCGTGTAATAATTGTTATAAGAACAATTGTGGTCCGGATAGGAAGGTGTGGAGCCGGTTACACTTTTTAGAGGCGACCATCCCAGACCTCAGGGGTAGCAACGCATCTGTGACCGAATTAGAACAAGACTCATACTAACAATAACTAACTGGACTATTACTAACATACTAACAGGACTAATTTACACTAACATACCCTATCCTCGCACTTATTAACAAACTAACCAACTAATATTCTAACACCGTCTACTAACTAGACTAACCATCCTAGTCCCTTTGAGTCTAGTTCTAGGTCGGTCACAGTTGTTATGGGCGGCAGCGGAAGGTGGTGCTGCATGCTCGTTTGCTATCTTAATTCCATAAAAAAAAGTATTTTTAGACAGTGAAATAAAAGTGCAAGATATTATGTTATTCATTAATTATTTCCAACGACAGAATTAACGTAATATTGCATTTCTAGGAATATTTGAAAACCCCCATCTAATGAACTAAAATTTTAATTTTAATAATTTTAATAGTAAGTAAATCAAAACCAAAGATTAGTTATTTTAGTATTTTATTGGCACGGTGCGCGATGACAGCGCCAACTAGCGGTTGCAATTACAGTGGACTTTGAAATATCAAATAGCTTACTATCATTACGAAAAATAATAAACAAACAATTACTTATTTCCAATTATATCGTAATTAATTAGTTTTCTACCTAAATCTATAACAATATTTATAATATAATATATATAGGTATAACATCTTAAATGTTAATATAATATAAAATTAATCACGAGACGGTATAGTGCCATCTAGTGACAACTCGTTCGAACTACTTTCACCACCGATTAAGTTAGTAAACATTGTAGTTGCCAAGTATTCTCTAGATGGCGTTACTTACTTGGCGATCTTATTTTTCAATAATTATTTTTATAGGGTCCCCATACAAACAACCATTAAAATCTAAATAATAATAATTAGTAGGTATTAATATTATCAGTTTTAGTAGGTATTAATTAGTAGTATTGATGGTAAATATTTTTTTAATTTAATTGATGTCCAACGCCATCTGTTGTTAGATATATGATATATAATTTCGATTATCATACATAGATCAGTTAGCCAAATAGCCATATTTTAGATATCCATAAAATTTTAAGTTTCAGAGCTATGTAATTGAAACTTTGTGCGTTTAATTAGTCTATCACTGTCATCATATCCTGAGAATTTGAGCGATCGGGTATATCGTAAACCGAAGTTATGAG
>FR990013.1:6697558-7014273 GCA_905404135.1 Hesperia comma
TTGCATATATTTCATACGGAGTTATGCACTAGTCACTAACCTTAACGAAACTGTTGCAGAACAGGTCATATGTATTTGAGAACAAAAAAAACAGACTATTTATATAATTACCGATGTGTGGCACATATACTTATCTATTATAATTCATTCAAATCAAGTGATTCTGCGTCATAGTATTATTGACCACTTGATTGAGTATATTGATGAATGAAGTTCTACAGAACCCTACGTGTGTGAATCCGCCTCGCACTTGACAGGGTTTTGTAAGTTATTGCTTGACTTCAGTTACACCTGTTAAGGCGATACAGGAGTAATGATCGATAGCATTTTTAAACGAAATCAAAAAAGGAGGTTATCAATTCGATACGTATATACTTAACTACCTGTTGCCCGTGGTTTTGCCTGCGTGGAAGGCTTAGTCGCCATCTCGCACGACAAAATCTCGCACGATCGTGCGACTTGGCACCTTTCGAATTTACCTAATAATTCAGTCATCAACTCGCACGACCATAAAAATATAAGGTAAATTTGTACAGTCAACTACAAAAATCCTTTTTAAAAACGTTTAATGTTTTATGGTTGGACTTTAAAATATAACAAAATGTTATTATATCATAATCTATACTAATATTATAAAGCTGAAGAGTTTGTTTGTTTGTTTGGTTGAACGCGCTAATCTCAGGAACTACTGGTTCGAATTGAAATTTTTTTTTTGTGTTGAATAGACCTTTTATCGAGGAAGGCTTTAGGCTATATAACATCACGCTGCAACAATTAGGAGCGAAGAAATAATGGAAAATGTGGAAAAAACGGGGAAAATTATTCATTCTCGAGGGCTTTCGTTGCATGCGTTGTGAAAACGATTCAAGATACCAAAAATATATGTATGAAAGAATTATTCCTCTTGAAATGATCTAAAAAATGTCCACGACAGTATATGTCCATCTTTTAAGATAAACACACTAGAACCGTTTTTATGGTAATCAAATTTGGTCGAACCCACTGCCATACCAAACTTGCCGCGTTTCCAAGTTTAATCTGAATTAATCTTGCTGTGATCCTTTGCTATTATTTTGTCGTAAGCTTTATTTCTAAGTTTAATTTAATTTAACCTGAATTAATTTTGGTGATAGTTTATTATCTTCCCGAAATTCCTACGGGAGCGGGACCTACGCGGTTGATACTTACGGGTCCCGAAGCGAAGCGAGGGCGGTTCGCTAGTTTTAGATATATTTCACAAATCAACATCTCAAAAATATAAAAGCACTAGCTGTTGCCCGCGGCTCCGCCCGCGTGGAACTCAGTGTGTCACAAAGTTATTCCTGCGTTAATCCCGACCCCACACATATTAAGACACACTCCACACATCTTAAGAACAGTTGATTTTTTACTACGTTTTAGTCATACCGTACAAAAATCTGTTATGTAGATCTTGAGAAAATCGATAAAAAGACTAAGATATAAACGTCGGGGTTTTTTCATTCCAAACTATTATATTTTTAAACTACATTGGTAGTTTTTCATTCGGGTGCCAAAACATAAAGACCAGCTAAAGCGATGCTGACCCTCGAAAAAGCAACATAAAGTTGATCATGAGAAAAAAAGCCGGTCCGATTCCCGATATATGTATAGATATCCCGATATATAGATATTAATGAGCCCGTGACTTCATTCGCTCATGGAAGCTTTTCACGCGTAAATCTCGATCACGCGGGTAGTCCGGAACAAAAAGTAGCTTATATAATGCTCCATAACCTCCTCTACCTCCCACTGAAAGTCCCATAAACATCTGAACCCACGACCTCATTCCCGGCTATGAGTTTTTACCGCGTGAATCCTAATCCCGCGGGAATTCAGGGATAAACAGTACCCTATATGTTGCTTCAAAACTTCCTCAATCTCCTAGTAAAGGTCGCATAAAAATTTAAGCCCGCAACTACTCGCAGGAGTTTATTCCGCGTAACTCCAGATCCCGCGGGATTTCCGGGAAGACAGACTTGTTAGTTTTATATTAATGTTTGTTTAGAAGCTATTTATACCCCATACGCGAAGAAGGTTTTCCCGCGTAAATTCGGATTCCGCGGGATTTCTGGGATAAAAAATATCCTATATGTTAATCTAAGTTGCCCTCTATGTGTGTGCCAAATTTCATGAAAATCGGTTCAGTAGTTTTTGCGTGAAGGAGTAACAAACAAACAAACAAATACACAAACTTTCACATTTATGATATTAGTAGGTCGCATAAAAATTTAAGCCCGCAACTACGCGCAGGAGTTTATTCCGCGTAACTCCAGATCCCGCGGGATTTCCGGGAAGACAGACTTGTTAGTTTTATATTAATGTTTGTTTAGAAGCTATTTATACCCCATACGCGAAGAAGGTTTTCCCGCGTAAATTCCGATTCCGCGGGATTTCTGGGATAAAAAATATCCTATACGTTAATCTAAGTTGCCCTCTATGTGTGTGCCAAATTTCATGAAAATCGGTTCAGTAGTTTTTGCGTGAAGGAGTAACAAACAAACAAACAAACAAACAAATACACAAACTTTCACATTTATGATAGAATAGAATAGAATAGAATACTCTTTATTGTACACACTAAAAGGTAACATTTACAATTATAAAAAAAATTTGAGTAGTAGTACAAAAGGCGGTCTTATCGCTATGGAGCGATCTCTTCCAGACAACCTTTGGGCAGAGGACACAATAAAAAGTAAGAAAGAGGAAGGGTGCACGACAAACAGTAAGAAATAACATACATTCTGACAGGAAATATTTGAAACATAGGTACATATATTATAAGAGACTTCATAAACAAAGAAAATTATGAAATAAGTAGGTTCATGTCAACATAACTGGTATACCAAATCTCAGTTAGGATGGGCACTGCTTCTCAAGATAGAAGAGTTTGACCTTTTTCTTGAAGGTGTCGAGGGACTGGGAGCGGCGAATATCTAAGGGAAGGGAATTCCAAAGACGGACGGCGGTTACTGTGAAGGATTTCATGTAGAAGGAAGAGGAATGGATGGGAGTGCTAAGCAGAAGATTGTGAGTGGAACGAAGGGTCCGGTCATGTGTAAGGTGCAGGTATTCAAAACGTTCTTTTAAATAAAAAGGGCAAGTAGGCTTGAATAGCACACAGTATAAAGCAGACAGTATGTGAGTATTCCGGCGAAGACGAATAGGGAGCCACTTGAGTTTAGATCGAAATTCAGAAACATGGTCATATTTTTTAAGACCAAATATGAACCTTATACAAACATTTTGGAGACGCTCAAGTTTATTCAGTAGCTCCTCAGATATGTTCAGATAGCAAATATCGGCATAGTCAAGGATAGGATGAAGAAGAGATTGAGCAAGCTGTATTTTTGTCGGTATGGGAAGAACGTTTCGTAGGCGTCCGAGCGATCTCATAGCTCCGAACATTTTTTTGCTTACGTCCGTAATTTGTGGAGCCCACGTTAAATATCGGTCCATTGTGATACCGAGGTTTTTTACTGTGTTGCTCATTGGTAACACAACTTTATTAAAAATTACGGGTGGCATCAGCGACCAATTAATCCGAGATATAAGCCTAGGACTACCTATAGTTATGAGCTGCGTTTTCCCTGGGTTAACTACTAGTCCAAAGGATTCGGAAAATTTGGAAATCATATTTAAATTCAGATTGATTTTCTCTACTGCACTGGGCAGTTCATCAATTGGTGCTTGTACGTAGATCTGCAAATCATCTGCATATAAGTGATAGAGAGAAGTCAAGTGGAGACTTATCATATTGATGAATATTGCAAAGAGAAGCGGAGACAACACGCCACCTTGTGGTACGCCGGCTGTTACAGAAATCCAGTCGGATAAGGAGTCTTTTAGCCTAACAAGTTGCCGGCGCCCAAGCAGATAGCTGCGAAACCAATCAATCGCAGATGGAGATATGTTGAGCGTGCCCATTATGGAAAGCAAAATGTCAAAATCAACCGTGTTAAAGGCATTGCTAAAATCTAGCAGTGCCAATATTGTTACTTTTTGCTCATCCATGCCGAACCGAATATCGTCAGTGACCTTAAGGAGTGCGGTAGTCGTGCTATGACCAGGACGGAAACCGGATTGTAAAGGGTTCAGAAGCTTATGTTCGGAGAGAAAGGAGTTAAGTTGCTGATATATGATACGTTCTAAAACTTTGGATAAAAATGGGAGAATGGAAATGGGTCGGTAATCTTTGAATGTGGAAGGATTAGTTCTTTTTGGCAAAGGAATAATTTGTGCATCTTTCCACAAAGAGGGGTAGGAACTGGTATTAGTAGGTCGTATGATATTAGTAGGTCGCATTAAAATTTAAGCCCGCAACTACGCGCAGGAGTTTATTCCGCGTAACTCCAGATCCCGCGGGATTTCCGGGAAGACAGACTTGTTAGTTTTATATTAATGTTTGTTTAGAAGCTATTTATACCCCATACGCGAAGAAGGTTTTCCCGCGTAAATTCCGATCCCGCGGGATTTCTGGGATAAAAAATATCCTATATGTTAATCTAAGTTGCCCTCTATGTGTGTGCCAAATTTCATGAAAATCGGTTCAGTAGTTTTTGCGTGAAGGAGTAACAAACAAACAAACAAACAAACAAACAAACAAATACACAAACTTTCACATTTATAATATTAGTAGGATGTTAACCCAAAAAATAATCAAAGTCAAAAATAATAATAAAATATAATTATTCTCAAAAGCACATGGCTTGTTTCAGTATTTTTTAACCAGCTTTCCATTACATATAAGTACTGCGTTTGGAGCATCTCCAACCAAATCCAGGAACCTTTATTTTTTCTTTGTAAATTACTATATTTATGACCCGTTCGAAGAAGTACTGGCTTTCCTCATTGTGAAATGTGGCGACACCGCACACACGTCACACGGTGACGTCACCGAAGCCTGAATCGCGCTATCGAAGAATTGTCGTTCGCCGGTATATAGGATATAGGTATACCACGCCTTGAGTACATTCACTCGGGGCCTCGGCCGCCCCCCAGGCATGTCGTCTCGCCTGGCGGGAGATCGCCCTATTGCCAAATGAAATAATTGTCTTCACATCACTTTCAGAATTAGTTGGACTAAATTGTGATTCAGCTCCTAAAAAAATTGTTATGATTGAACCCGGTTTTTTCAATAAAATCGTAGGCAAAGCAAACCATTTTTTTTTATAAATTTCGTATATATTATTACTTATAGTCATAAAAAATATTAAAATAATGTTAGAAATAACGGGTCTAGTGGTGGCGCTGGCGTGACGTCACATCGGGTGACTGGTGGCGCGAGCGACGGCGTGGGGGAGCCAGTACCTGCACTACCTGCGGTGCGGTCGGAGCAGAGCGCGGGCATTCTCGTGTTGGCATTCGGACGTGACGGTCGTACTATTATTTATAGTGGTTCAATATCGTGATAATGTTGTACTGTTATTTCTCTGATTAAAATATTCGATGTGGTTATCGTTATTTTCCTTTTTAAAAATCAACTCGACACCTGATTTATAAAAATAATTTATAATATTTCATTTGTCTAATAGTTTATTGAGTTTATTCATATAGGATAAAACAAGATGGCGGCTACAAAGGCCATATTTTTATTTTAACCCTGCTCTAAATAAAATGTAAAGGTACTTTATATAATGATAATTATTTACTTAACTTTGACTAATTAATATGAAAATAGGCAGATGAGAAAAATTAAGCACTTATTTTCGACATTTTATATTTCATTAAGACATGCTAACACTATGAAAATAAATTAAATAAACTTACCTCCAGCGTACACAAAAAGCAATAAAAACATCCACATTTTAATAAAATAATTAATTCATGTCGCAGCTAAATATGCGCGGGCACAGTAAAGTACGTTTAAGTATTAGACTTAGAGGTTAGACTATTTCGATGGAGATAAAGGGTTAGATAAAAAGAAAGAGATAGCGCTATCCTTTTTTGAGTTTTTAATATAAGGTCGTTTTATTGAAGTGTTTTTAAAAAATTAGTTTAAATATTTTTTACCTGACTGTACTTTGTACCAAGTGCCAAGCCGCGTGGAAGTGGTTTTGATTGAGTTGTATAAAAATGTGACCTATTTTACCTACTTTATTAAGGCAACAGAACGCAAAACCACATTTGAAATGATTTGGATGCGGTTCTTTTGTCTTCACTGATCTATTTTGATCAATAGCATTTATCAAATAAGTAGTGTTTATTTATCTTTCAATTACTTAGTTCATAAATAAATAAAAATGACAATTTATACAATTACGCCTCGCAATTTCCGAATGTAGCTGCTAAAGAACTGGTTTCCCGACAGACAGCGAGTAAGCCCGTTGTTTATATAAAAACCTGAAATTACTCAAAATAACCATTTCACCACCTCCCTGCGACTTTTACAAAAATTCTCATATTCTCAATAAAGCTGGTGAACGTGAATGGTAATGAAGCATAAAGGAAACGATATATTAATGGTTATCTATGGAAATGACGTCATTTGTGTCACCCACCAATTTATGGGTTATGTGGTACGGACGGACGGACGGTAGGTCGCGTTATGTAACTGATGTCGAATTGGAACACGTTTTACATACGCTTCGATCAATACAAAATAGATAACAGGTCGCCTACAAAATCGAAGCTAAAAATCGTCCGCGTAAATAAGGTCCTATCTACACAGTTTTGTCTATTTACTAATGAATTGAGACAAAAGTTCAACTTTTATTAACAACTGCGTTACTTAGCAATAAAGACACATACATAGGTATATTATTACATATTTAAACATTATTGTTCTGTGTGTCTGGTATTCACCAATTTATAATTGATCAATACTTTAATTTTGATTACTGTCAACATCTTTAAAATATAAAACTCCTCCGATACTGAGTTACAAACAGACAACGCACAGCCGCAACTACTGTTTTTGAATACTCCCCATCTAAAGGGACACATTTTTTACAGGTGGTAGGGCCTAGAGCTCACCCGGGGAAGTATACCACCGCCCGCCACGGTACTCAGTACCATTCCTACCGTATAATAATTGTTTTAAGAACAATTGTGTTCCGGATAGGTAGGTGTGGAGCCGGTTACACTTTTTAGAGGCGACCATCTCGGTCCTCAGGGGTAGCAACGCATCTGTGACCGAATTAGAACGAGACTCATTGAGTTCTGGGTCGGACACAGTTGTTATGGGCGGCAGCGGAAGGTGGTGCTGCATGCTCGTTTGCTATCTTAATTCCATTAAAAAATGGGATAAAACAGGGGACAAAGTATGTTTTTTTTATTTCTTTAACAAATTCATTTCAAACTTTGTACTTGTTTAGATTCTTCAAGTGACGGAAGTGAGCTCAATGATTTTTCACTCAAAAGTACTTCCATGCGGACCAAGTCACGGGTAAAAGGTAGTTTGAAAATATATATTTCAACTATAAGCAAACCTGTCTAATAAAACCCTAGGCGTTAGGTAGTTTGATGCTAAATATCTGTGCCCAAATAACTCATCGGAACCACCCATATGAATGTAATTTTTAAATTACCATATTTATAGCCTCTTGCTTATGCAGATTTAGTGATAATAGCTATAAAATTAATACTTAAACGTCTAAATTTCCAAAAACATGGATATTTGAGACCGACATAAATCTTGTTAATTTAATCAATGATTTATAATTTGATGTTGTTTGTAAACATGGCGCTCATAGTTTGCTAGTTTGAGCTATTTGCGAGGTGGCTCCGGGTTCGAAACATGTCCATAAATACTGCTAACTGCGAATGACGTTGTCCATCTGCCTTTTACAGTTAATCCATTTAACCCATTTAGATAGTTTGAGATCCTGAAGACCAGATAAGATAGTTTTTATCCCGAAATCAATGTTTTTTTTGTCGAAGCTGGCATGCTTAAAGCTACAACCCACTAATGGCCCACTACTGAGCACGGGTCTCTCCTCATTACTGAGGAGGCCTAGAGCATACTCCACCACGCTGCTCCAATGCGGATTGGTGGAGGGCGATGGCATGCTTACCGGTCGCTAATATTTAAAAGATCGTCGCCTCATTCATTTCCTTGCTTTACCCCCCCTTGCCCCTCCTCTCCTCGCCTCACCTTATCTATCCTCCTCCCTTCCTTTGCTTACTATTACTACTGGCCGTTTCTCATCAGTTGTTTGGAGAAATCCTACTATCCTACTAATACATATTATGTTAGCGTTATTTAATTGATTATTCTCTTTTAAGAATATTATAGCCATGTTTATATGAATTGTTCCTGTTTGATTGAATAAAAATAATATATATCTAAGATTGTAAAATAGTATCAAAGAATATTTGTTTTTTTAATACATGATTAGGTTTAACTTTAATAATTAATTTATTATGATACAAGTAATTTAATATCATGCAGTGCCTGGAATTACTTGCATCCGGCGCCATCTTTGCCTTGTGTTTTCATAAAAAATAAAAAAAACAAGTGAATAATGGCGGGAAAGAAAAGAGGAGCGACAGAATGGGTACTGAGGTTTTGGGGAACTATTGAACTATGCCATAAAACAATATTTGTATTATTTACGCTGTATTAGTTGCATAATAGTACATTACGATACGGTGCGTAAAGTTGCCCATTATTGAACGGCGTGAAGTTAGCGCACGAGCGAAGCGAGTGCGATATACGCCGTTCAAAAATGCAACTTTACGAAGGAGTATCGTATATTATTTTATAGCACGAGTGACATAAACCCGCTTTATTGTAGTTATAATAAATAAAAGTTATAATTTGATGCTTTAATTTCATAAAGATTTTTGAGTTGCGATGATGATAATGTAATTTTATTGTGCGAAAGAGAATTACAAAGTGTTCGAAACATGAAGAGACAGATAAAAAAATAACGACAAAGCCTCCTGAAAGGAATTATTACGAAGTTGTTAATGTTTATATTCAAGTTTTCTACAACATAAAACTGAATTTAGGAGAATCTCTATCCTATGTAAATTCTTGCATAACCCGTATTAAGCACTAGTTTAGTATATGAGAAGATAAGATAACTAATTATGAAATATTTTTTCGCTGATTTCACCAAACAGTGTCCATTACCCTTTATGTTTACTTACCCATACTATGTTAAGTAAGTAGGTTATTTGTTTGCTCAATAATATTTCCCATTAAAATATGATAAAGTAACAGTTTTCACCAACAATTTCACACATAGGTTTCTACCTACAATACACAAAACATACTTCAACTGAATTAGTTTAAAAAGCAGTAAAGATAAATATGACTAAAGCACAGTATAGATAATTATAAGTGCAGGCATACATGGTGACTATTTTCTAACCTGTGGTGCGGATTTGACGCGGGTTTGCGTCACTCAATGTCATAAAGTACCCTCATGTTATATATTTTTTAATTTCTACCTTCGCAATTTTCAATAATTTATTTTTGAACGGCGTGAAGTTGGCGTCATTTGCCATGTAAAAATGAACTACTTACGCCACTGAAAACTGTGACTTAAGTGCGGGTTTAAGTCACGCTGTGCTATAATAGTAGATTGTATGACAAGGGTGCAAAGTAATATTTTTTCGGCGAGGGCGTTTTTTGAATCCAGAGCGAAGTGAGGGATTCTAGAGTAGAATCCCGAACGTAGCGAGGGATTCAAAGTACGTCGCCCGAGCCAAAAATATACTTGCACCCGAGTGATACACTCTACTTTTCATCACCCACTATGAGAAAATAATAGATATACATATATATATATAATAGAAAATAATACGTAAAAATGCACGAAAACTTAATTTTAATTTGAAAACGAAATCTTAATTTGATTTCTTTTTTTATTATTCAGCTGGCGGGGCCCTCGCGTCGTACCAGACATTCTTTATTCAAACAATATTTGCGTTCGATTTCTTTAGCGCAAAATACTAAAATGTTCTAAATTCAAAATAGGACGGAAAAGATCTAGTCGGGCAGGAAAGTTGTATGAAAATTCATTCCCGCCCGCTGAATAGAAAACAGCAACTTTGGAACCCCGTAAGTCCGAACCAAGTCGTCTTTTTCGAATAGGTGTGATGAAAAATATTATAATAGATGTGGAATTGATTATTGGAATTAAGAGAAGGAAAATAAAAAGGAGTAACAAAGGAAAAGGTGTTTGTATTTGGGTTGACCCCAACAGTTCAGAAGACGGGATTTTCGAAAAGGATATATAAAATTTCCTTCCACGCCTACCTCTACCTATATTAGTAAGTATGAATTGTTTTCTTTTTTTTGCCGTTATTTAAACCTATTAAACATAAAGAGATTTGGTTTACTGACTAGAGTTTTATACTATTTCGTGTTACGATTTAACTATTGCAAGCATAATAGTGGTTAACACAATATTTTTCCTTCTCTTAGAAGCTTTGGTTATTTAATAGTGCAAATAGGAAAATAAAACATTAAATTGAGACTTTTAGTACAATTACATTTATTTACGTATTTGGCACCAGCCGTTTCGCTGTAAGGAATTTTGATTGCATCATCGATGTATGGGTTGTATGCGTATAATTTAAATCTGTGAACACTCATTTAAATGATAAACATTAAAGGATAATTTTGATCTACATTAAATAGTCCATGTAAATAATATACTTACTTATCGGATAAAGATTAATACTGATTAGGAGAAATTAGCTTATGGAAATAAAGTAATATTTTAAAATTAATAATAATGAGATATCAAAATATGATGTTCGGCACCGTTATTTCTTACTTTGGACCTAACTTATGTATAGGTATGTATGTATGTACATTTCAATCTATGCTTATAAAATAACATGTCCTGATTGACTGACTGATTCATCATCGGGGAGCAAAAACTGTTACAGCCATGAAATTTGTTGAGTAGGGTCGTTTTATTGAGTAGACACCCACTAAGGAAGGAATTTTGGAAATTATAACCCTAAGGGGCTGAAATAGGGGTTGAAAGTTTATATAGAAGTCCGTCATTTTCTAAGTTGGAAACATGAAATTTGGCATGTTTATTCCTTGGGGAGGGTAGGGGAGCACCAAGAGAGGATTTTTGGAAATTCCACCCCGAAGGGGTTGAAAGGGGTGAAAAACTTTTACATGAAAGTTCTACACCATTGAAGTTAGTCACTTGGAAATTTGGATTTTGGTTGCTTACTGCAAAATAATGAATAGGTACGTGTATCAGATTTTTTTTTGAAAATTAACCCTCAACCCCTTCAAAAGGGGGTTGAAAGATTGTATCGGATTTAATAAAATTTTCAAGATAGAAAGCTGAAAATTGGTAAACATACTCTTTGTTGTAAATAAAAAAAAAATAAACTATTTAAGTGTTTTTTCGAAATTACCCTCCAACCCCTAAACATACGGGGTGAAAATTTCTATGGTAATTTCGGTAGTTTGAGTAGCTTCCAAGTTAGGGACTTGAAAATTAATGTCCAGTGTCTTTGTTAAGATTTAAAAAAAATTGCTTCAGTATTTTTTTTCAAAATCACTCTTAAACTTTAAAATTGAAGAGGACATTTCCGCGGGATCGTGAAATGCGGATTCATGAAAGGTGGCTTCCGGGCCGGGAGCGAGTCGGACTTTCTTATGAAAGGGAAGCAGCAGGTATAGGACTGCAAGGTCGATTTTGCTCAATATTAAATTGAAATTGTAATAGGGTTTCAGCTTGAAAAAAAAGTATTTGTGGAATGGGTCCAGGGAAGGGGCGCTGTCCAGTTCAGTGAAAGTACGCGAGGTGGCCGGGTTCCACGCGGGAAAGCCGCGGGCGGAAAGCTAGTTCATTCATATGCATTTATGTAGGAGATAACTCCAAGTTTTAAAGTATTAAATTATACTATAGGTAAATTTATATATTTATATTGAAAGCAACTAAAAAGGTATATCAGGTAGATATATTTTGGATTATTACTACGACTGATTGATTGATTCATTTGTATTGATGGGAACATTACACCTAGATCTCGATGGGTTAAAATGGGCAACATCTGGCGAGTGGTTTTTGAGTTGTCTCTGCTTGTCGATGTTTAAGTCGGTTATTTTGTTTTTGTAAAATTATATCCGGAGAGAAAGTAGTTTCTGGCACCAAGCACTTAAATTACAATAACAATAATACGCTTTATTGTACACCATAGCAAGGACACAACAGCATAAGACATTTGCACAAAATGTTATACAACAGGCGGTCGTATCGCTAAAGAGCGATTTCTTCCAGACACCCTTCAGGTAGAAGTAGAAAATTGGAAATACCGTATAGGGGGCAGGGTGTACCAAACAAAAAAATAAACATATTATCTATGTATCTACTTTGAATGAAATCAAATAAAAAAAAGAAACAACATAAGTAACGAAAAATTAATAAAAATAGTGAATGTAATAAGATAGCATGGGGAAACTGAGTAATAGCGATGAATTGGAAGGGTTGTGGGAAGCGAAGATAATTTTCTATTGACAAACCGGTGGGTAATGCTTTTTGCATAGTGATTTGAAATTTGAAGGGGTTTAGGAGCCAGCAAAACGAATAGATAAAGTTAAGGAGTTCCAGAGGCGGACAGCAGTAACCGAGTAGGAATGTTGATAGAAGGATGTGGAGTGTAAAGGAGTACTAACACAAAATAAGGATAGTACAGAAGTTAAGCTCATGTATGTACCTCGATTTGGGTTGCGCATGTGTCCGTGGGCCTTGGGGTTGACGACTCCGCAATGGTCTTGGATTGGATCTTGTTATGTAATTTATTGATATGGATTAAACGGGAAAGTGGAAATGGAAGTGTGTGACTGGAGTCATTGACATAGGGTGTAATTTGGTAACCATTGTTCATGTTTGTATTGTCATTGTAGACTGGGATTGTGGGAGTCCTTGGATGGCAGGTTCAATAACGCAGGTAATCCAGGTTATCTGTAGTAACATAATTTTTGTACGAAATGATGGTGCTTGCGTGTAATCGTTTTGATTGCACGTGCTTGTGGAGGAAGGGGACTTGGGGGGTTGGGTGCTCTTTGTAAAAATAAAATTGTTCGGTTTTGCGTGTAGTGAGTATTGTGGCTCATTTGGCTAACTTAGCATTTATTTCAATTTATTTGGATTCTATAATGTTTTTGTATCTCTATTAGGTACTTGAAACAAAATAATAATCCTATTATAATAAATTAACCCTCAAATAAATAATTTTGCAAATTGTCCAATAATCCTTTCAGTTAATATTTATTAGAAATCGGAGGTAAATATACGCTTTAGACATGCAAGGAACTTCCTGCGTCATACATTGACTTGTGTTTAGTAATGAATCATTGAATTACAAGGAAGGAAGGACTTATTGTGCCTTTCTGTAGCAACTGGATGTCAGAGGGATTGTAATGCGCAATTTAGAGTGGAATGGAAACGGCCACTACGATAATAATTATAATTTTTTTAGGAAAAGTATCTTATTTGTGTGTTGTAAATGTCATATTGCTGGAAGTAGCAGCCGGGGTCCGAGTGGTCCGATATGTTCCGATTTTTGGTGTATGTGAGCCGTGTCTATGTGTGCGTTTGTTTGGCGCACTTTGTATGAAGCTTTGCATCTGTATTGGCTAATTTGTGGTACTAAGGAGGTTTTTAGAGGAGCGGAGGGATCTGTCGTGTGTTAGGTAGAAGAATTTGAAGTTTTGTTTTAGGTATGGAGGATAATTTGGATCAAATAAAGATGATAATATAGAGAAGAGTGAGAATGTGAGCATTGCGGCAAAGACGAATTGGGAGCCACTAAAACTAAACTTAAATTATTTTAGTGATAATAAATTGGTGAAACCCAAATTAACAATTACGAATAAAATTTAGTCTAACTTGTTTCTAAGCTTATTGGTTTTGAGTTTCAGAGACAAACGGCTGTAAGGAAACCCAAGGACAAGGGTTGATATCGGATTATGCCCAAGGTTAAGGGCTTCATAAATATTATACCCGAGGTTAAGGGTTAAATATGGATCATGCCCAAGGTTAAGGGCTTCACAAGGATAATATTTATTTATTTATTTATTCACTTTATTGTTTGTATACCAAAATATAAATGTTTAAAACAATACGACAAAGGATACACAATACAAAAGGCGGCCTTATCGCTCCATAGCGATCTCTTCCAGGCAACCCAAGGTTTTAGGAAAGTAGTACAAAGAGAAATAGAATGGGTAGAGGTATACACAGCAAAAAGAGAGAACATAAACTTAACACAAATACATACTATTATGAGCAGTGAAGGACTATCTATTAAAGAGAAGGGAAAAGGTTACAGGAGATTATAAAGAAAGGTAGTAGTCTTTGAGTGACTTTTTGAAAGAGGTTAAATTAGGGGCCTTACGTATAGAAATAGGTAGGGAATTCCATAGGCGGATAGCAGTCACGTTGAAGGAGTTATGATAGAAGGAAGAGTTGTGGGAAGGAGTAAGAAGGGCAAGGTTTTTGGAGGAACGAAGTAAGTGATTGTGGGTTAGGTGCCGAAATTCAAATTTGTCTCGAAGATAAGATGGGGTCAACGGATTAAACAACACTGAGTACAGAGCAGAAAGTATGTGAGCATTCCGGCGAAGACGGATAGGGAGCCACTTGAGTTTATTACGAAAATCAGAAATATGGTCATATTTGCGAAGACCAAATATGAACCTAATGCATAAATTTTGGAGGCGCTCAAGTTTATTAAGTTGCTCCTCAGTAAGGTTAAGATAACAAATATCAGCGTAGTCAAGAATCGGCATAAGAAGGGAGATAGCTAGATTAATTTTAGTGGAAATGGGAAGAAAATTTTTGAGCTTACGCAAACTGCTGAGTGCAACAAATAGCTTCCTACTGACCTCGTTCAGTTGTGGTACCCAAGAGAGACTGGAGTCCATAATTATTCCCAGATTTTTAACTGTTTCAGAGTAAGGAATATGGACTCCGTCAAGTACGACACTAGGCAGGGTCAACCAGTCAATTTTAGAGACCATTCTGGAACTGCCAATAATGATGAGTTGAGTTTTATTGGGATTAACTTTTAGTCCATATGCTTCGCACCATAAGGAAATGCGAGCGAGATCCGAATTCAACTTATTAATAGCTATTGGTAACTTCCCAAGTGACGCTTGCGTGTAAATCTGTAGATCGTCTGCATATAGGTGGTAAGAAGACGTAATAACGGAACAAATTGAGTTAATGAAAATGGAAAAGAGAAGTGGAGACAACACGCCACCTTGCGGTACGCCGGCAGACAAGTAAGACCAGGAAGAAAAAGCCTCTTGAACTTGTACACGTTGTCGGAGCCCATGCAAGTAACTGTGAAACCAATCAATAGCCGTCGGAGATACATTAAGAGAGCTCAAAACACCAAGCAGAAGATCGTAATCAACACAATTAAAGGCGTTGCTAAAATCAAGCAACGCCAATATCGTAAGCTGCTGGTTGTCCATGCCACATCGAATGTCGTCGGTGATTTTTAGAAGAGCAGTTGTTGTGCTATGCCCACGTCGGAATCCAGATTGGAAAGGACTCATAATATGGTTCGATAGGATAAAGGAAGTAAGTTGGATTTGGACAAGACGTTCTAAAATTTTGGACAGGAAAGGAAGAATAGATATTGGGCGGTAATCAGATGGCGAGGATGGTTTGGATTTTTTGGGCAGAGGGATGACTTGTGCATCTTTCCAGCTAGAAGGAAATGAACCGGACGAGATGGAAAAATTAAGGATAGAAGTAATGACAGGCAAAAGGATATCGAGGAGAGGAAGGATCATGCATCGACTAACGCAGTCTGTACCGACGGCATTCGAATGGATGGACATTATGCTACTCTTAACATCACGATCCGAAAATTGACTAAAGACAAAGCTAGAGTAATCAGGGGTGGGAATCGAAGAAAGCGATCTGAGTGTAGATGATTTTGTGCCAGCAGTAATGGGGCTCGACGAGGAAAAATGAGTATTAAGATTATTTAAATCAGAAACGGAAAAGGACAGATTCTCATTGCTCTTTTGAGATTTTCCAACACCCCATTTACGCAGAAATTTCCAAATCCTGCTGGGATCTTCGTTTTGAATATTTTCGGATAATACCCGAGGTTAAGGGTTAAATATGGATCATGCCCAAGGTCAAGGGCTGGATTTATAAGGAAATTACCCGAGGTTGAGGGTTAAAGGTGAGTAACGCCCGAGGTTATGGGCGGCTGCTGGATGGTACCCAAGGTCAAGGCTCAATGGACGATATTGACAGAAGAATCGGAATTAGATAAAAACATTCGTGCAACTGTAATTAGAAGAAGAACGGGTGGACATCGGAGGAAGCACAGAGGTTTATCAGAATCATCAGGACTACGTCATGTCCGACACATGTCAGCTAATAATTGTTAGCTTTAGTAAGACGGCTCTGGTTCACGCATAATAATTTAATGCTAAATGCAAAAAAGACTAAATGCGTTAAATTTACATTACCAAATGTTAAACATGTTCCAACTAAAATTGTTCTGAATAGAGAAGTATTAGAATTAGTAGAAAAGACGACATTTTTAGGCCTTATTATAGATTCTCATTTGCAATGGGATCCTCATATCGAAACCTTGTCGGGGAGACTAAGTTCTGCTGCCTACGCTGTTAAGAAAGTAAGGCTCTTGACTAATGTAGAAACAGCAAGATTAGTTTATTTTAGCTACTTTCATAGTGTAATGTCCTATGGTCTGCTGTTGTGGGGCTCAGCTGCAGATATAGAATCAATATTCATATTACAGAAAGGAGCAGTACGTGCCATTTATAGCCTCAGGCCAAGGGATTCACTCAGACAATTGTTTAAAGAAAGTAATATATTAACTGTAGTATCACAGTATATTTTAGATAATATTATGTATGTGAAAAAATACTATGACAGTTTCTTTAAAAAGAGCGATGTTCACAATATCAATACTAGGAATAAGGCTAAACTGGTTGTACCAAAATTCAGACTTAGCAAAACTGGTGGCTCATTCATGGGTAGCTGTATTAAAATCTATAATAAAATTCTGTCACAATGGACAGAAATGCCATACTGTAAATTTAAAACTCATGTGAAAAGCATTCTTATGACGAAAGGTTATTACAAATCCTTACTAATATTATAAATGTGAAAGTGTGTTTGTTTGTTTGTTTGTTTGTTTGTTTGTTTGTTTGTTTGTTTGTGACGCTTTCACGTCGCAACAAAGCTATTATATGGTAAGGTTTATGTGTGTGGGGATAGTTAGGAGGGTGGAGAGTGACGTAGGCTACTTTTTACCGCGGAAAAACATCCCATTCCCATGGGAAGATCGATGTTTTGTTAGTTGCTAGATATTTATTTTCGGAGTTGTTAATAGATGGCGTTAATAAAATTCATTTGCAAGTTCTGAATTACGCTATCAAATACTACATGTAATTTACTTAAGTCAAATGTAATAGGCTACTTTAGCTCTGCCTCGAGAACTCCCCGCTCCGGCTGTATTCAGTGTACCGCCCGCCCGCTGGCACTATCCTGTTGGCTGATGTCCGCAAGTTGCTGGACTCGCCGACACCGGTGGTGGGCGCGGGCGACTGGAACTGCAAGCATCCGGGGTGGAATAGCCTAGCTGCCAACAGAAGTGGAAGGCTACTTTTTGATGCCGCTGAACAGCACGGCTACACTGTCGAGGGTGTTGCACACCGTTACCGCGGCTCTGAATAAGAGAGAACGCGTGTGTGCAGTATTCCTCGACATGGAAAAGGCGTTCGACCGTGTTTGGCATGACGGCTTTCTCTACAAGATCTCGCAGTCGTCGGCGCCCCGGAGTGCCGTTAAGGTGATCTCCAGTTTCCTCGAAAATAGAAGCTTCAGAGTAGTGGTTGAAGACGCCGAATCCACCGAGCGTCCGATCGCAGCCGGCGTCCCGCAAGGGAGTTGCCTGTCCCCGGTCTGCTACGCCTGATACACCGACGACATCCCGGCGGCAGGGGGGCGTCGCTTGCCCTGTATGCCGATGACGTGGCGTACATCACCACGTCGCTGAATAGAACCCACGCCATCGTCAAGATGCAGCGTGCGCTTGATGCCCTCCCCGAATGGCTCGCCGCGTGGAGACTGTCGGTGAATGTCGGGAAGACGCAGGCCGTGAACATAGGAGGATACCTCAACAGGCGGGACCCTACTCTGGAGCTTCACGGACAAGATATCCAATGGGCCCCACAGGCCAAATACCTGGGGGCAAAATCGACGGAAGACTTTCGATGAAGCCACAGGTTACGAAAGCCGTCGCGAATTCCAGAAGCGCGATGGCAGAAACCAGTGCTCTCCTCGAGCCTCCCTCTCGGACTGAAGCTCGGGGTCTACAAGACCTACATCAGATCCCGCCTCACGTACGCGGCACCGGCGTGGTACGCGCTCGCCAGCGAATCGCAGCGCAAGAGGATGCGCGCGGTTCAGGCGATTGCGCTCCGCCGGCTGACTGGTGCACCGAGGTACGTCAGGAACGCCGTCATCCAGAGGGACCTTCGAGTCGAGAGCCTGGACGACTTCATCGAGAGATTGGCACGCAACATGTTCGGGCGTGTCGATGCGTCGCGGTTCCCGCATCTGCAGGACCTGGTGCCGCTCCACACCCGTCCACCGGACCGCTGGGCCTTCCCGCGCGACTTGCTGGTTGCGCGGGACGGGGCTAGCACTGACTGATACTGGGGCTTCGTAAGTCGTCGCCCGGCGCTGATCGGCTCCTGCTGGGCTTCCCACCAGCGGGATTCACCCGGTAGGGCCTCGATCGCCTGGGCGGCGCGAAGATGAACTCCATCCCGTTTAAGACTCTGTGGCCTGTAAAAAGGCCACCACTCACCGGACTTGACCTATTGGTTAACCACAGATGGACAACCAAGGGCCTTAGGGCCCAACCCAAGGACCGGCCCGTTTTAACGGGCCGCGAGAGACACCCCCAAAGGGGAACTAACTGTCCCGAGGGCTCCACACACCTCAGACAGGGTGGAGTGAAGAGAGCGAGTAGTAGGCTACTTTTTAGCCTAAATTCCTACGGGAGCGAGACCTACGCGGCTGTTACCTACGGGTCCCGAAGCGAAGCGCGGGCGGTTCTCTAGTTTGATGAATATTTTAATGATAAAACAGCTTGGACATGAGTTTCGTATTTTAGCCGTAATTAGTAGTAAGTGCAACTGTAACTGTGAGTGGAGGAAGAGAAAAAAATGACTCCTTGGGAGTTTCTTGCCGTTTCTTCTTCCAAGACCACTCACCGTAGGGATTTGTTGAAGCGATGGCGTAATGTGACATTTGAAAAGAGTTTGTAAAAACCTACTTCGAAGAAATAAATAATTTGAATTTGTACGAGAATAAGTATACATTTTTAGTACTTATATTACCTATGTTTAAAAGGAGACCAGCAACTTTCTTAAGGACCTTGGGCCTGGAATATGAACATGTATGAGACATCGCTTTTTAGATCGAGGATATTGTTACCACATTGTGCATATTCTGTTTTTGCGGAAAATGATGGGAATAATGAAATATAGTCGTCTTACGCACCGCTCACACATAGTATCTACTTTAGTTGTCGCGACTTAGCGATGTGCAATACGTATCGCCAACGATGTTTTAGTATACCTATCGGATACAACGGTATATTATTTCGATGCAAACGTACGACATTTAGACGTAACGCTTCGCCGATAACTATATTTAATCAAAAATATCGGATGGTGCCTCGTATGGGCTTGAAATTATAATGTTTTAATAATGATATGATGTAACTAGATTTTTAAATATGAAATGGATGTATTATAATTGCTTTTTACAAAAAAAATAACCGACTTCAACCTCGACAAGTAGAGATAACTCAAAAACTACTCGCCAGATGGCGCTCGATTCAACATGTAGGTGTAAAGTTCTCGTCACTACAAATTGATCAAGCCCAAACACTAGATAACTGCAGTAAATCGTTGAGGAGTTCCCTTGACTGTCTTTCGGCTTCATCAGATCAAGTCCAGACCTTCATGAAATTGTTGCGCTTTCACGTACTTATGAAAACATTAACAAACACACTAGTCGTCCCTACAATTTTCGAAAGTTGCCCTCGATTTCTCCGAGATGCCATCATCAGATCCTGGTGATCCTTTTAAAAGGACCCCACTGCGCATACCTACTTTACAACAAAAAAAGAATTATCAAAATCGGCCCATAAACGACGAAAAAATCGCTGAACAAACATAAAAAAAGCATATATACGGTCGAATTGAGAACCTCCTTCTTTTTTGAAGTCGGTTAAAAATATGCAAGATTATTTGAGGGCATTAAACAAGCTGTTCGCTCCAGACCCAAATCTGATGTTCTCCTTAAGATTATCACAATGTTTTATATCTTGACTAGAGAACCGCCCGCGCTTCGCTTCGGGACCCGTAGGTAACAGCCGCGTAGGTCTCGCTCCCGTAGGAATTTAGGCTAAAAAGTAGCCTACTACTCGCTCTCTTCACTCCACCCTGTCTGAGGTGTGTGGAGCCCTCGGGACAGTTAGTTCCCCTTTGGGGGTGTCTCTCGCGGCCCGTTAAAACGGGCCGGTCCTTGGGTTGGGCCCTAAGGCCCTTGGTTTTATTTGTGGTTAACCAATAGGTGAAGTCCGGTGAGTGGTGGCCTTTTTACAGGCCACAGAGTCTTAAACGGGATGGGGTTCATCTTCGCACCGCCCAGGCGATCGAGGCCCTACCGGGTGAATCCCGCTGGTGGGAAGCCAAGCAGGAGCCGATCAGCGCCGGCGACGACTTACGAAGCCCCAGTATCAGTCAGTGCTAGCCCCGTCCCGTGCAACCAGCAAGTCGCGCGGGAAGGCCCAGCGGTCCGGTGGACGGGTGTGGAGCGGCACCAGGTCCTGCAGATGCGGGAACCGCGACGCGTCGACACGCCCGAACATGTTGCGTGCCAATCTCTCGATGAAGTCGTCCAGGCTCTCGACTCGAAGGTCCCTCTGGATGACGGCGTTCCTGACGTACCTCGGCGCACCAGTCAGCCGGCGGAGCGCAATCGCCTGAACCGCGCGCATCCTCTTGCGCTGCGGTTCGCTGGCGAGCGCGTACCACGCCGGTGCCGCGTACGTGAGGCGGGATCTGATGTAGGTCTTGTAGACCCCGAGCTTCAGTCAGAGAGGGAGGCTCGAGGAGAGCACTGGTTTCTGCCATTGCGCTTCTGGAATTCGCGACGGCTTTCGTAACCTGTGGCTTCATCGAAAGTCTTCCGTCGATTTTGCCCCCAGGTATTTGGCCTGTGGGGCCCATTGGATATCTTGTCCGTGAAGCTCCAGAGTAGGGTCCCGCCTGTTGAGGTATCCTCCTATGTTCACGGCCTGCGTCTTCCCGACATTCACCGACAGTCTCCACGCGGCGAGCCATTCGGGGAGGGCATCAAGCGTACGCTGCATCTTGACGATGGCGTGGGTTCTATTCAGCGACGTGGTGATGTACGCCACGTCATCGGCATACAGGGCAAGCGACGCCCCCCTGCCGCCGGGATGTCGTCGGTGTATCAGGCGTAGTAGACCGGGGACAGGCAACTCCCTTGCGGGACGCCGGCTGCGATCGGACGCTCGGTGGATTCGGCGTCTTCAACCACTACTCTGAAGCTTCTATTTTCGAGGAAACTGGAGATCACCTTAACGGCACTCCGGGGCGCCGACGACTGCGAGATCTTGTAGAGAAAGCCGTCGTGCCAAACACGGTCGAACGCCTTTTCCATGTCGAGGAATACTGCACACACGCGTTCTCTCTTATTCAGAGCCGCGGTAACGGTGTGCAACACCCTCGACAGTGTAGCCGTGCTGTTCAGCGGCATCAAAAAGTAGCCTTCCACTTCTGTTGGCAGCTAGGCTATTCCACCCCGGATGCTTGCAGTTCCAGTCGCCCGCGCCCACCACCGGTGTCGGCGAGTCCAGCAACTTGCGGACATCAGCCAACAGGATAGTGCCAGCGGGCGGGCGGTACACTGAATACAGCCGGAGCGGGGAGTTCTCGAGGCAGAGCTAAAGTAGCCTATTACATTTGACTTAAGTAAATTACATGTAGTATTTGATAGCGTAGTTCAGAACTTGCAAATGAATTTTATTAACGCCATCTATTAACAACTCCGAAAATAAATATCTAGCAACTAACAAAACATCGATCTTCCCATGGGAATGGGATGTTTTTCCGCGGTAAAAAGTAGCCTACGTCACTCTCCACCCTCCTAACTATCCCCACACACATAAACCTTACCATATAATAGCTTTGTTGCGACGTGAAAGCGTCACAAACAAACAAACAAACACACTTTCACATTTATAATATTAGTAAGGATTAGTAAGGATATGGAGCTGATATACCTAATGGACATAAAAATCAATGTAAGTATATCATATTTGATTTAGGTAGCCAGGTTACTTTAATGAGACAAAGCGATGTAAGTAATACAAAAATTGTGAAATTATTATGGAGTTATGCAAGCTAGTAGAGGTATCGATGCAAATCTGGTTAGACGATAAGGATTATTTGTCGCAACAGTAAGTTGTAAAACCGTAGTGGGAAAAGGTAAGAAACCCTTACTTTTTCTTAACTACATAGTAACTTGCAATTATAGCGTCGTCACTTAAGTTTTTTTGGTTCCGTAATTAATGATACATAAAAGTAAAAGCTGTAACATGATATTATATTTGTAGTATTAGGTACCGACTCTCTGTCTCAAGAGGCTGTAGTAGATCAGTCCTGGACCATTGATCGAAATTTTGGTAAAAGTTCAGTTGATGCAACGAATGATGGTGGACTTGATAATATTGTAAAAAGAAATGAATTACCTACTTAAATGATGTTGCAGTTGTAAATACTGACGATAAATAAGTAATATACATTAGGTACTGCCACAGACGAGTCTGGTAATAGAATTATTATCTAAAGTAGGTACGTACATTGTCTGTGCTGACTCGTTCTAACGCGATGGGACTCGCGATATATAGGATGGCCGAGCTGTTCATTATTTGTTTTATATTTAATGTATTTTTCATTCATTTAAGGAGTTATGTTATTTTTTTTTTATAAAAATGATTATTATTTGTAAACACGTTTGAGAATTATTATCTAAATAAGTTGGCACTTTATTTGTTCTGACGCGATGGGACTCGCGATATGCAGGATGGCCGAGCTGTTAGCGTTATTTAATTGACTATTCTCTTTTAAGAATATTATAGCCATGTTTATATGAATTGTTCCTGTTTGATTGAATAAAAATAATATGTATCTAAGATTGTAAAATAGTATCAATGAATATTTGTTTTTTTAATACATGATTAGGTTTAACTTTAATAATTAATTTATTGTGATACAAGTAATTTAATATCATGCAGTGCTTGGAATGACTTGCATCCGGCGCCATCTTTGCCTTGTGTTTTCATAAAAAATAAAAAAAAACAAGTGAATAATGGCGGGAAAGAAAAGAGGAGCGACAGAATGGGTACTGAGGTTTTGGGGAACTATTGAACTATGCCATAAAACAATATTTGTATTATTTACGCTGTATTAGTTGCATAAAATATTATAATAGATGTGGAATTGATTATTGGAGTTAAGAGAAGGAAAATAAAAAGGAGTAACAAAGGAAAAGGTGTTTGTATTTGGGTTGACCCCAACAATTATAAATGCGAAAGTTTGTAAGGATGTATGTGTGTGTGTGTGTGTTTGTTGCTCTTTCACGCAAAAACTACTGAACGGATTTTCATGAAACTTTGCAGTAATATAGCTTAGACATCGGAATAACGTAATTTGTTAAAATTTATAGAGATTTTTTAAGGGACTGGTTTCCCGAAGCGAAGCGAGGGCGGATTTACTAGTGGTATAAAAAATCAAAGTAACTTAATAAAATCACATTTTAGAGTTAGGTCCAGGACAAATCGTAGGCGTGGGCGCATCACTAGTAACTCTATAGTTGAAATCAAAGCCCGCCGAAGCTCTGTTTGCGGCAATTATCCTACTAATATTATAAATGCGAAAGTTTGTAAGGATGTATGTGAGTGTGTGTGTGTGTTTGTTGCTCTTTCACGCAAAAACTACTGAATGGATTTTCATGAAACTTCGCAGTAATATAGCTTAAACATCGGAATAACATAATTTGTTAAAATTTATAGAGATTTTTGAAGGGACTGGTTACCCGAAGCGAAGCGAGGGCGGGTTTACTAGTGTTAATATACAAGTTTCGGCGGGTCTGAGGTTACTTCATTTAAATAAAATATGCAATTAATTAACACTTTGAAGTTTACACGGCTTCGGCTGTACCGTCGCGCCGTGTCAACGATTCCATTACGATGGTAATCGGGAACTTTGGATTTTAATGACGTTTATCTCGAATTTATTTTATTTTTACTAATTTTGTATGTTATAATTATGATGAGGGTATTCAAAGAAATTTGTTTTTTCTCAAATGAAAAAATAATAAAAACTCAGTGAAGCAAAGCAACCTTCACTTAGGATTTTTAAAGTAAATAGTCGACTAATGATTCGAGTCACCTGATGTTAAGTGGTAACGTCGCACATGGACATAAATAACGCTAATGGCGTTACTGACGCGTTGTTGACCAACAAAGAAAAAAACAAGAAAGCAAAAAGAAATACGATAAAATAACAAGTAGGTACCTATTTGTGCTACAATAAATCGTCATAATATGAAGTTGATATTATTAAAAGGCAAAAACCAGATATCCCACCTATTGGAAACAGATTGAGATATTTGTAATACATTTAAATTCGACATTAATATAATTTGGTCTAAAATGGCCATTAAAGTGTTAATGGTTATTAATAAAGCTTGGCATAACATTAATTACTTGATGTGACCACGACATATAGCCAGTCACTTTTATTATTCGATGCCACAGAGTAAAGAAACATTGAATAATATATGCCATATAATTTTGAATAGACTCTGTACTTAAGTTGTTTTGTGTATCGATTATAAATTAATTTTCATACACTTGTTGTCAGTCAAGTCAGATCAAGGCAGCAGGCAAAATTACAATTTAAGTATTCATTTACTTTATTTATTTGTCAACAACATAATTATTATGCTATATCTATATATTTCTTCAAGCCACCGCCTACATAGAGTCGTAGCGCTAAACTATGAGCGCGTGAGAGTTTTATATTTTAAAATGAAACCTCAATGTTAAATGACAGTTCTATACGTCGTCAAGTCTGTGTGAATCCCAGCGGAGATTTACGATGAAGTTATGGCGTTATGATGACCAGGTACCAGGGAGGATACAAATGCGCTTCAGATGATGTCGCGTATTCAAATTGCTTCTACCCACGACCGTCCAGGTATCTGAGTAAGAACCCTACCCAAATCAACACAGATAAAACAAATAAAGTATGTAGGTACAAAATGATATCAAAGCAATTCTAAATATGTATTTTACCGAAACAAAAAAGAGAGGCAGGGCGTTGTGATGAAGTTCACTTTAGTGAAGCAAAGTAAGGCGAGGCGAGGAGAGGAGAGAACAAGAGATGTGAGATAAGGCAACGAAGATGACAAGAGTAGGTGTCTGTGTGGCATGGAGCACATAGGCACAAACGAGATAAAACAAGAGAACAAAGTAAACATTTATCTATCACTGCACCACTTACAAAACTATCAACTGGTTACAGACTTTAGTCAAATGCAGTCATAACTAAATACTTTAGAAGACTGAGTTAGTGTAAAACAATTTTATTCATTCATTGAAATATCAAGAAGATCAAAAAGCAATTTGCATGGCTTTTACACAATACAATGTAGAGCCATCTGAAATCGATCGACCCAATCAACACGGCAAAACCGACCATGCTACTTAACAATAAGATGTAAAATACTTTAACATCGCGCTGATTTACTACAATCGATTAAAAATGATATATGACACCCCTAATATCCATAAAAGATTGGGTTCCATGAAACTGGTGAATTAAAATGTGATAATATTAGCGGTCGAACGTATTTTGTAAATCATTTTATAGCTTCGTATTAGTTTATTGATTGTAATAAATGTGGTTCTTGTAAGTGCTAGGTTTTTATTGGTTCTTTTATAATATCTGGCAAACGAGATGGGTCAATGACGGTAGATATACTTAAGCATCTAGATTTTCAAAGTGGTTATTGGCAACGCATTGCCTGCCTAGAAGGAGAGGAAGGGAGAAAAAGTTATTAAATATGTTAAAAATAAAAAATTAATACGAAGTGCTTTTATTACAAATTTACTTTCTCTTCTCTTTTGGAGCGCAAGGAATCAATCCTTACTAATCCTTACTAATATTATAAATGTGAAAGTGTGTTTGTTTGTTTGTTTGTTTGTGACTCTTTCACGTCGCAACATGGCTATTATATGGTATGGTTTATGTGTATGGGGATAGTTAGGAGGGTGGAGAGTGACGTAGGCTACTTTTTACCGCGGAAAAACATCTCATTCCTATGGGAAGATCGATGTTTTGTTAGTTGTTGGATATTTAGTTCCGGATGTTGTTAATAGATGGCGTTAGTAAAATTCATTTGCAAGTTCTGAATCACGCTATCAAATAGTAGATGTAATTTACTTAAATCATAGGCAAATGTTATATCTGATGTTGAGGAAGCTGCCTCTCGCCTACCCTACGTCCCTACTTTACGTCGTAAATCACGCCAAGGCAGCAGCTGCAGCGCTATGTCCAGCGCTCTCCTCGAGTCTCCCGTTGCGGGTCAAAACCACCATCTGGAAGACCTACATCCGCCCCAGACTCACGTACGCGGCCCCAGCCTGGTACGCACTCCCGAGCGAACCACAACGCTGGCGTCTACGCGTGGTTCAATACAAGACGCTGCGCCGGCTGGCAGGGGTGCCGTGGTGCGTGAGAAACGCCACCATCCAGCGGAACCTCAGAGTTGAGAGCCTGGACGCCTTCGTGGAGCACCTAGCGCAACAGATGTTTGCGCGCGCGGACGCGGCACGGTTTCTGCACCTGCGGAACATGGCGCCGCTCCACGCCCGCCCCCCGGACCGTTGGGCACTCCCGCGAGACCTACTGCGCGGGAGCAGCCCGACATGAACCACCTCGGACAAGACCGCAAGCCGCCGTCCGGTCGCAGATCGGCTCCTGCTGGGTTTCCCACCAGCGGGTCTCACCTGGTAGGGCCTGATCGCCCGGGCAGCGTGAAAATCATCATGACTCCCCGGACTAGACACCCATACTCCACATCACCATCTGGACAATCTTCGAGGACCCTGCCCAACCCAACGACCGGTCCGTTGTTACGGACCGCGGCAGACACCTCAGTCAGGGGGCCACCGGCCCCGAAACTGAATCCCCACGGCTATGTTAGCCGTGAACGAAGACAGGACGGATTCTGATGTTGATGTTCCAGTATGTCATATTATAGGCTTATCTTTGGCCGAGATTCCTACGGGAGCGGGACCTACGCGGCTGTTACCTATGGGTCCCGAAGCGAAGCGCGGGCGGTTCTCTAGTTATATCTATGGTATTTTGAGTCCAAGGTGACCATTTACCACAAGGAAAAGAGAGAGAGGGAATGAGAGGAAGTAAACGATGTGAATAGCGTTTGCTGATGACTTAATTTTTAATTTACCCATTTAAAATTGCTATCGTCTGTCAATCTAGTTCAATTAGTAAAGAATCTGTTCCCCAACAGCTCGAGCTATCAGCCATCGGTTCTGGGAAGGGCGCTGGGGCACCGTGGCGGAGAGTGGCGGAGTGGAGGGGCCCGCTGCGGCGGTAATTCACCGACCTCACACCTCCGTCACTCTGACTCGCATCGTTGTGGGTCTGGGTCGTTTTGATACTTGGTTAATTAGGAATAGGTAACTTTGTTACAAAAAAATAAGTGAATCAGAGATAACTCAAAAAGTATGAGTCAGATGTTGCCCATATTTTTATGGGATTGAACAACAGCCCTCGGGTAAATAAGATTACCTATACAAAATCGGATCGCCCAGGCAAATGGCATGAGGTAACAACCATTAATTAAAAACGCATTATTAAGAATATCTCAAAAAGTACCCGTCAATTATCGCTCAAATTTAACTTGGTTCAGACCTGATGAACTACTTTTCGAAAAAAAGGAATTATCAAAATTGGTTCACACACACAAAAAAATACAATCGAATTGAGTACCTTATCCTTTTTTTATTTGGTTAATAAAACTTAGGAAATTACAATTTAAATTTTCGATCAATCAATAATGAACACATCTACGAGTTAATTTAAGAATTAATATCTATAGGTAAGTAAAATTCTTCAACGTAGAGTTTATTACAAGTATCAAGTATGGTCGCGCGCGCTCATCCCAGTAATATTATTGACTAGCTTTTGCCAGCGGCTTCGCCCGCGTGAATTTCGTTTAAACTTCACCCCTTTATTTCACCCACTTAAGTGTCATAAACGTAAGAGTAGATAAAATATAGGTATACTTAATCAGAAAGCTTCGAACTGCTAAGCTATCGGGAGTTACACGTGTTATTGTGAGTCAACCATAAAAGATAGACATATGCTGTCGTGGAATATTTTTTATATAATTTTAAGGAGAACATTTCCGTCATACATGATTTCTGTGTAGCTTTAACCATTAAGGTTGCACACGCGACGGAAGCTTAAAAAATGGAGTAACTTCTCCCGTTTCCCCAAACATTTCCCTTCACTGCTCTGCTCCTATTGATTGTAGCGTGATGAAAAGTATACTATAACCAGCGCGGGAGTATGAAAAATAATTGTACCAAGTTTCGCTAAAATCCGTCGAGTAGTTTTTGTTTCTATAACGGTTATACATCCGACAGACAGACAGACAGACAGACAGACAGACAGACAGACAGACAGACAGACAGACAGACAGACAAAAATTTTACTGATTGCATTTTTGGCATCAGTATCGATCCCTAATCACCCCCTGATAGTTATTTTGGAAATATATTTAATGTACAGAATTGACCTCTCTACAGATTTATTATAAGTATAGATGATGCTGTAATCAGTGAGGCATTGTGATCTTTTGTTAGATTATGATAACCGAGATAACTTATTCTCGGCTTAATATAAATGTCCGTCTGTCTGTCGCGCTCGGCTGCCTAGTGTGGAGGCGGCGATTGATCACTTGGACTTATATTTCCATATTAGGAATATGAGGAAATCTTTTGATAAAGATTAATCTTTAAATTTTGATTAAGTTCGCTGATCATTGTTTTTCAATCACCATTCACGTTACTGTTGCTTAACTTTGTCGATCACTTAGGATCGACGCAAGCCGCCGCGCCGGCCTAAATTCTGTAATACCTTTTACGTAAATTCTTTAAAAAATACTTTACAAGTCAGTCTATGCATGAATTATAAAGCAGCGTCCACACTAGGCGGGCCGCCCGGGGTAGGGATGAATGGTGTCCCTGGCAGTTTGTTTACATGATAATTGGCCAAGTTATGTCCCTACGTGCTTCGGAGTCCGGGCTTGTGCCGCTTTACTGAGACATAATCTTTAAACAGCACGGCTATTGAATCTATAGTAATACTAGCTGTTACACGCAGCCTCGCCCGCGTAGCCCCGGGCTAAATTCTGTTATGTATATCTTTCACGTGAAGTTTTTAAAAAAAATTACTAATTAACACTGCGTTTAAAAGACAGTGCATGCATGAATTATAAAGCAGCGTCCACACTAGGCGGGCGGCCTGAGGTAGGGATGAATGGTGTCCCTGTCAGTTTGTTTACATGATAATTGGCCAAGTTATGTCCCTACGTGCTTCGGAGTCCGGGCTGGTGCAGCTTTACTGAGACATAATCTTTAAACAGCACGGCTATTGAATCTATAGTAATACTAGCTGTTACACGCAGCCTCGCCCGCGTGGAGGTACTTTTACTGATTTTCCAACTTTCATCTACTTATCAGTAAGAGGGAAACCTTAGACACGGCCTTAGAGGAAGAATAATGACAAAATCCGTTCTTAGCGGATGTCTACAAATAGGTATAAACTACTTTCCTTCGAAATTCCACGTAAACCCATTTGCCGATATTTCACTATGAGATGAGTGAGTGACCTTTCCCTTTTTATATGAAGATTATAAAGTAGCTTTAATTTTGTTGAACGTTCGGATTTTTTCAACAGGGTAATCTCAGGAACTACATACCTACTGGTGTGAATTGAAAAAAGGAAGGCTTCAGGCATTTCGATGAATTTTCCCGGGAAGATAGTTGATGACGTACTCCTTCCCCCTCTTCCCCGTGTGGGAACCTTCGTCCCACAACTTCGTCTGGAATCTAAGGTACAGGCCATAAGGGAATTCCCCCCACCCAAGACCGTCAAGCAGCTGCGCCGTTTCTTGGGGATGGTCAATTTTTACAGGCGTTTCCTGCCTCACGCGGCTTCCATCCAGGCCCCACTGAACGCCCTGCTGACGGGCTCGGTGAAGGGGTCGCAGCCGGTTCATCTTACTGGTGAGTCTCTTTCAGCTTTCGACCAGTGTAAGGAAAGTCTTGCCGACGCTGCGCTACTGGCACACCCTGACTGCGACGCTCAACTTAGTTTAGTCACCGATGCGTCCGACACAGCAATGGGTGCTGTAGTGCAGCAACTCAAAGATGGTAATTGGCAGCCACTTGCCTTCTTCTCGCGTACCTACTCTAACACCTGCGCAGAAGAAATATTCACCGTACGACCGCGAACTTTTGGCAATTTACGAGAGCGTTAAATACTTCCGGCACATGCTGGAAGCACGCCACTTCGCAGTCTACACTGACCATAAGCCGCTCAGTTTCGCATTCCATGAACGGAAGGCCAACTGTTCGCCTCGTCAGTTCCGCCACTTAGATTTCATATCGCAGTACACGACCGACATCCGTCACATCTCCGGTAAGGATAATGTGGTGGCGGACACATTATCCCGCGTTGATGAACTGCAGCTGCCAGTCGACTTCGACACACTCGCGGAGTCCCAAGCAGTGGACCATGAGCTTCTCCAGTTCCTCAGCGGAGAAACATCACTTCGCCTGAAGAAGCTCACTATTCCTGGCAGCCGTAGGGAAGTTTATTGTGACGTCAGCACACCAACACCACGGCCTTTTGTACCACTGTCCTTACGTAAGCCGTTGTTCGACAGCCTTCATGGTCTCAGCCACCCAGGACCTAAGGCCACCGCCTATCTGGTGGCCGAACGCTTCGTTTGGCCTGGAGTGCGCAAAGACTGTCGAGCGTGGTCACAAAAGTGCCTGGCTTGTCAGCGTGCCAAGGTGAATCGTCACGTGTCCGCACCGGTGGGCACTTTCGATTTACCTCGCGCTCGGTTCGCTTTCATTCACGTGGACATTATCGGGCCCCTACCACCATCACAGGGGTACCGCTATTGTTTGATAGTAGTGGACCGTTTTACCCGCTGGCCGGAAGTAACACCTATGGTAGATATCACCGCGGAATCGGTCGGTAATGCCTTGTTATCGTGGATATCCAGATTTGGATGTCCAACCGATATCGTTACCGACCGTGGGCGGCAGTTCGAATCAGCGCTCTTCCAGTACCTTGGATTGGAAGAGTGATTGGATTTAAATACCGATGCACCACCGCCTACCATTCGGCCTGCAACGGTATGGTCGAGCGATTTCATCGCCAACTCAAAGCGGCGATAATGTGTCACGTGGATACCAACTGGGTCGAAGCTTTGCCGCTTGTGCTCTTGGGTATCAGGTCGTCTTTTAAAGAGGACCTTCAGTCCTCTTCCGCCGAGCTGGTTTACGGTGAGCCTCTCCGCTTGCCAGGAGAATTTTTCCAAGCATCCGCTCCCGAAACCACCGACCTCTCGGAGTTCACCACCCGCCTAAGACACATAGCGGCCAAGATCCGACCCACACCTGCTGCACGTCACACCGATAGGAAGTCCTTCCTTCTGAAGGACCTAAGGACTTGTAGCCACGTCTTCTTACGTGACGACTCAACCCGAGGTTCCTTACAACCACCTTACACAGGACCTCACAAAGTGGTTGAACGTAGGGACAAGACTTTCCGTATACTGGTTAGGGGCAGGGAGGTCACAGTAACGATAGACCGACTTAAACCGGCCTACCTACTCGTGGACCCATCCCCCACCAACAACTCCGTCCCTACTCCCAAGTTCCCTCCAGCTCCATTACCCATCCCTACTCCAGCTCCAACTCCCCTACCTGATCCTCCACCTACACGGTTAAAGTCCATGGTTCCGGAAGGCGGCAAAACAACAAGATCTGGCCGCCGAGTTCGTTTTCCGGACTACTATCGACCGTAGACCCGGTCTCTGGGGGGGGAGTGATGTGGGAACCTTCGTCCCACATTAACATTATGTATATGTAGTTTATTATATATCACACGTATACACTTACACATACACTTATGTATTATATTATGTTTATATTATTCATCACGCACATACATATACATCACACATACACGCACGAGCACGGACAGCGACACTCCACATAATCGAACCTGGAGCGCTGTGGAGTTCCGAACACAATCGCGCTCGCCTGACCACCGAGGCGAGCCGATCATTGCCGGCGTCGGCCGAGGCCACTGCCGCTTCCCCGCGTCCCTAGCGGGGCACCGCGCGGACGCAGCTCATTAGGTCGGCCGACACCGGCAGCCGGCAGTCAGCATCGATACGTCCTTACGCAAACCCGCGTCGCTCGATAGCTTGACTACCTCGCTCGTACCTAGTGCTTACGCTGCGTCCTAACTTGTATTTCCGTGCTCCTAGTGTTAAGACTATTGCTTGTGCTTACATTCTGTGCCTATCACTCTCTTCTCCTTCTTTTATTTGTGGGTATATCTCGTGCTGTGTTAACTGTGTAGATGTACTTTTATTTCTTGTGCTTTCGTGACAATAAACGATTAACTACATTTTGTAGTTAACCTTATTGCTCGCGCGCTCCCGCTACACACCTCACGCACACAGACATTCTCACCCATACCCGGTTTGCGATATAAACGAATTCCACGCGGGCGAAGCCGCGGGCAAAAGCTAGTAAAAATAATATTATAGGCTTAAAGAATCACGCCTAGCAATTTCCGAAGTCTTCCAAAGTGAAATGAGAGCGGCTTTATTTTATATTGTTAAAAGTAATAATAACAGTAATAGTAAAAGAAGTAGCTACTCATTGGTATAGAACCAATGTTATTGTTTCCTTCTTTGAATATTAAATAGTAATAAAATTAATTTTATGAATTTATAAACTAAATCTGCCATAGCATAAAAATAGGTCTGTTATGACAGCTGTACAAAATTAATATTAAAACACCGTAAAATATGACTTTATTTTAGTATCTACATTAAAGTAGTAACATTTAAATGTTAATTCAACACTTTAGTGGACATCCATAATATAATAATGACTAGAGAACCGCCCGCGCTTCGCTTCGGGACCCGTAGGTAACAGCCGCGTAGGTCTCGCTCCCGTAGGAATTTAGGCTAAAAAGTAGCCTACTACTCGCTCTCTTCACTCCACCCTGTCTGAGGTGTGTGGAGCCCTCGGGACAGTTAGTTCCCCTTTGGGGGTGTCTCTCGCGGCCCGTTAAAACGGGCCGGTCCTTGGGTTGGGCTCTAAGGCCCTTGGTTGTCCATCTGTGGTTAACCAATAGGTCAAGTCCGGTGAGTGGCGGCCTTTTTACAGGCCACAGAGTCTTAAACGGGATGGGGTTCATCTCCACGCCGCCCAGGCGATCGAGGCCCTACCGGGTGAATCCCACTGGTGGGAAGCCCAGCAGGAGCCGATCAGCGCCGGGCGACGACTTACGAAGCCCCAGTATCAGTCAGTGCTAGGCCCGTCCCGCGCAACCAGCAAGTCGGCAAGCGGTCAGCAAGCGGTCCGGTGGACGGGTGTGGAGCGGCGCCAGGTCCTGCAGATGCGGGAACCGCGACGCGTCGACACGCCCGAACATGTTGCGTGCCAATCTCTCGATGAAGTCGTCCAGGCTCTCGACTCGAAGGTCCCTCTGGATGACGGCGTTCCTGACGTACCTCGGCGCACCAGTCAGCCGGCGGAGCGCAATCGCCTGAACCGCGCGCATCCTTTTGCGCTGCGGTTCGCTGGCGAGCGCGTACCACGCCGGTGCCGCGTACGTGAGGCGGGATCTGATGTAGGTCTTGTAGACCCCGAGCTTCAGTCCGAGAGGGAGGCTCGAGGAGAGCACTGGTTTCTGCCATCGCGCTTCTGGAATTCGCGACGGCTTTCGTAACCTGTGGCTTCATCGAAAGTCTTCCGTCGATTTTGCCCCCAGGTATTTGGCCTGTGGGGCCCATTGGATATCTTGTCCGTTAAGCTCCAGAGTAGGGTCCCGCCTGTTGAGGTATCCTCTTATGTTCACGGCCTGCGTCTTCCCGACATTCACCGACAGTCTCCACGCGGCAAGCCATTTGGGGAGGGCATCAAGCGCACGCTGCATCTTGACGATGGCGTGGGTTCTATTCAGCGACGTGGTGATGTACGCCACATCATCGGCATACAGGGCAAGCGACGCCCCCCCTGCCGCCGGGATGTCGTCGGTGTAGCAGGCGTAGCAGACCGGGGACAGGCAACTCCCTTGCGGGACGCCGGCTGCGATCGGACGCTCGGTGGATTCGGCGTCTTCAACCACTACTCTGAAGCTTCTATTTTCGAGGAAACTGGAGATCACCTTAACGGCACTCCGGGGCGCCGACGACTGCGAGATCTTGTAGAGAATAAGCCGTCGTGCCAAACACGGTCGAACGCCTTTTCCATGTCGAGGAATACTGCACACACGCGTTCTCTCTTATTCAGAGCCGCGGTAACGGTGTGCAACACCCTCGACAGTGTAGCCGTGCTGTTCAGCGGCATCAAAAAGTAGCCTTCCACTTCTGTTGGCAGCTAGGCTATTCCACCCCGGATGCAGTTCCAGTCGCCCGCGCCCACCACCGGTGTTGGCGAGTCCAGCAACTTGCGGACATCAGCCAACAGGATAGTGCCAGCGGGCGGGCGGTACACTGAATACAGCCGGAGCGGGGAGTTCTCGAGGCAGAGCTAAAGTAGCCTATTACATTTGCCTATGACTTAAGTAAATTACATGTAGTATTTCATAGCGTAATTCAGAACTTGCAAATTAACGCCATCTATTAACAACTCCGAAAATAAATATCTAGCAACTAACAAAACATCGATTTTCCCATGGGAATGGGATGTTTTTTCGCGGTAAAAAGTAGCCTACGTCACTCTCCACCCTCCTAACTATCCCCACACACATAAACCTTACCATATAATAGCTTTGTTGCGACGTGAAAGCGTCACAAACAAACAAACAAACAAACAAACAAACAAACAAACAAACAAACAAACAAACAAACACACTTTCACATTTATAATATTAGTAAGGATAAGGAAGTAAGGATATTAATGATCATTATGACATTTATGGTGAGCCACTGTAGACATTTTGGCGAATGGAATTTCCATGGCCACACCTTATCTCGACGATTATTATTAAACTAGTAAATCCGCCCTCGCTTCGCTTCGGGGAACCAGTCCCTTCAAAAATCTCTATAAATTTTAACAAATTATGTTATTCCGATGTCTACGCTATATTACTGCAGTTTCATGAAAATCCATTCAGTAGTTTTTGCGTGAAAGAGCAACAAACACACACACACATACATCCTTACAAACTTTCGCATTTATAATATTAGTAGGAGTAGGATAGATTGTTTTTTTTAATATCGACACATCTTTGCTTCGTTCGGGAAAATGCCTTAATTTAATCGTCGAGCCTATGAAATTGCAACTCCCCACTAAAATCTAATTTATTATTTATGTTTAAAGTTCAGTTTAGCTTGTAAGCAAGATTTACTTAAGGTATTTCCTTAAGGCTTTTTACGCACTTTTGCAAATAAATAAGTAACGCTACACATTCAAAAAAAAAATCATAGCCCCACACTAGGATTCCTGTATCGTGTCGTGGGACTCGTGGACCACGCTGGGAATCGAACCCAGGACCATTTGACCGGGACTATCGCGCCGTATCAACATTCTAACTTCACGCTTAACATTAAACTCGGTAGTGTAATAAATAGCCAAGATATTAAAACAAACAAAAACAAAAAGCCAAGGATCGTATTCAGATTAATTCCAACATGGATTCTTTCACTATAAATCCGAAGGTGTGTCTTAAACAGTTTAACGTCGGCGATCTATCTTGTCTAACCAACTTAATCGAATGAGGTGTCGTCGTATTGCTAGCGAGTAGCGATTAAAGCGAAGCTTGCAACAGAACTATGGGAAATATACTTAATGTATGGAACTAATTGGGCCCTTGCACGATCCATAGCCCAAAAAATGTGATGGTCACTGCTTTAGAGCATATCGAGTAAAAGTTCTATAACCGCTTTGAGAATAGTTCTAACAATACTGTAGTATACCCGTTATCTAAGGACACTTGGCTCACTTACGCACCACCACCACGTCTTACTCGGTCGACGGTCGGATAACAACTGAGCTCGGTGTGACCCGCACGGCGTGACGTATGCGCTCGAGACAAGTAACTGGTTTATATCCATACACTACATCCCTTCCTTGTTTTAATTTGATTTGTTTCTGAATATGTACAGACCTACTATTAAATCATGTAACGTGTTTCTATCAACTCATTGGCTATGTGAATGATATGTGATATTGATTATTATTAAATATTTATTTTAATTTACATATGCATATTTTATATAATATTTTGTTCATATATCCTATATTTAATTATCCATCTAATCATTTTATGTAATTAAATTGTTCCCTTCTCTCCTCTCCCTTTGTTTTTGTTAACAGAACTGACGATCTCCGTCCTGTCCTCCTCTCTCTCTCTCTGAGGCACAATAAAGCGATGCTAACAATTCACTCAGTGTTGTCATTTAGGTATTTGTTTCGGATTCGCACTTTATTTAGAGTTCAATGATTAATTCAGTTTAAATTAAGTCTTATTTTAATGTAACTCACACGTTCTCGTGCTACCTTTTAGTTAAGTTACAACAAAGTTCCAATTTTCTTTTATTCAGCAAAAGCTATCAGTTTCTAACGAGATCAAAAATTTAATTTGAATAATTAGCTTTTCAGATTACTTTAAATTTAACTTTTTAACGCAATACGTCCTCGTCGTAAAACTGGACGACTCGATCAGCTGTGATGTCAGAATTTACCATGGCCCCTAGAGTCCCCTTATTCGAGATTCTACCACAACTTAAATTTGGACATCGTCAGTAACTTCATCTACATAGACTGACCGATGCGTGACCTGCTGGCATTTCCTTAGTCTGTCTAGTGAGTACTAGTAGTACCGTTTGGGACTGGATGTTTTTTTACAGAGAACTCATTACCAATGATAAAAGTGATTTTGGAAACTCAAATTGGCCTTTTAAATAAAGTTGATTAAGCTTTTTTTCCTTAATATCCCTAATTATAAAACGACAAACACAGCTTTTAATTTAAAGTTGCTCAAAACAAAATATCTTGTACTCAAAATAAGTTACCTGGTAATTAACTCAATACTAACTTAGCTCCTTTCAAAGTAAGTTTGCTTTTCTCAAACTTCCCTCAGAAATACCACGTAACATCTCTCATCTCAAGCTCTCATCACCATCTCATGCAGTGTCAATTCCAATGCCATAGCTGTTTTCCGATAACAGCACTGAACACTTTTCTGTAGTATTCATTTAAGGGCTATGTACTCTGTTATGTTGCGTCGGATCCGCGGCAGTAACCCCAGGCGGAGGTGCGGGAACGATGGTTTGTCAAAACTTTTTTATCCAATGTCGCACGAATGCACTCCATGGAGCGCGCGAGTGCAAGCACGCAGCCGTCGATGGTTCTAGACAAAACCCGTGTAACCTGCGTGTACTGCGTTTGTTCCCATAACATACGCCATAGGAAAGGAATGACCTGTGCATCTTCGCACCTTAACAGAACAGAACTCGATGCACACTGCATCGCCATTTGTGAGATAACTTCAAAACTTAATGCTTTCACTAGGTAAATTAAAGGCAATCGAAGTGTGCTGCACTTGTTAATAGGAAAAGTTAGGAAACAATATCCAACTTATTACTTTAATTTATAGTCCCACTAGCTGTGCCCGCGGCTCCGCTCGCGTGAAACTGAGTGTGTCACAAAGTTTTTCCCGCGTAAATCTCGATCCCGCGAGAAGTCAGGAACAAAAAGTAGCCTATACAATGCTCCATAACCTCCTCTATCTCTCAGTGAAAGTCCTATTAAAATCTAAGACCACTATTTCGCGCACAGGAGTTTTTCCCACGTGAATCCTGATCCCGCGGAAATTCCGGGAATAAAAGTATTCTATATGTTACTTTACAACTTCCTCTAGGTATCTCCCAGTTAAAGTCCCATAAAAAACTAAGCACGCAACTTTGCGAATAGGGTTTTTTTGTGTGAATCCTGATCCCGCGGGAATTTCGGGATAAAAAGTAGCCTATATGTTACTTCGCAACTTCCTCTCTCCCAGTGAGTCCCATAAAAAATTATGCCGCGCCTTCTCGTATTAAGAGTTTTTCCCGCGTGAATCCTGATCCCGCGGGAACTCCGGGACAAAAATTAGCCTATATGTTACTTTACAACTTCCTCTATCTCCCAGTGAAAGTCCCATAAAAATATAAGCCCATTCTTACTTCGCGCATAAAAGTTTTTCCCACGTGAATCCTGATCCCGCGGGAAATCCCGGGATAAAAAGTAGCCTATACGTTACTTTACAACTTCCTCTAGATATCTCCCAGTTACGTGTCGACTATAAACCTCTTATCCCGCGGGAACCGATAGGTTTACCGGGATTATAAGTATTTGGTATTTTAGGTCTCGTGAATAACTATCTGTGTGACAAATTTGGCTTAAAACCGTTCTGCCGTTTTGGCGTGATAAAATATCCAAACTTTCGCATTTATAATATTAATAAGATTAGTAAGATATAAAAATCTCTATAAATTTTAACAAATTATGTTAATCCGATGCCTAAGCTATATTACTGCAAAGTTTCATGAAAATCCGTTCAGTAGTTTTTGCGTGAAAGAGCAACAAACATACACACACACTCACTCACTCACTCACTCACTCACATACATACATCCTTACAAACTTTCGCATTTATAATATTAGTAGGATTGAGGCATCACAAATTATCTTCTTCTTTCAGCAAATTAATTAACAAATATTACAACACTTCCGATATCTTAATTGTTATCTTTCGTCATTGATCACTAATTAAAAGACACAACAAAAGGTCATATTTCCACAAGGGACGAAATAAAACTGAGTTATAACGCTCCAACACATTAGATGTAATAAAATAAATGGTTGTCATACCGAAAACGCCGCTTTACTTTTACCTCCTTTCAAGTTGCCATAAATAGGTGATGTCACCATTGGTTATAAACTGATACCAGACACCGTCTTGGTCTCCAGTTCCTTATAGCCAAGAATAGCTTCCTACGTATGTGTACAACCTCCGAGAATAAGTTATGTACCGTTGGAAAACACGAATACTGCTTCCGAACCACTTTTCTTACTCTGGAACACTGTATAATTTACAAATTACTAATATATATTTATGTCAAATAGCACTGCTTGTCGCAAAATAACTTTAGTGCGAATACACGTATGTGCGAATTTATTTTAAATATGTCATTATATTATACTTTCTTTATTTTACTTTCAGTGAATAGCAACGCATCGCAAGGCTGAGACTATGCTTATTACTATCTGCCTGTTATTGTACTGTATGTACGGCTCCACGACATAATTTAAAGACAAATTGAGTATTAATTTAGTAAGTTCAATCTGTAAATGTAAATTAATGAAATTGATAAAAGAAATGCATTACGGCTTGAACATATAAGAGATCTTCAAGATACCAGAAAAGAAGAAGAATATTTAAATGCAAAGAAAAATATCGCACAACTCATTCAGCTTACCAAGTCTCAGCATTACTATAAAACATTTATGAATTGTCAAGACAAACCAAGGAAAATGTGGTCTCTAATAAACAATCTCTGCAATAATAAAACAAGGGACATCATCACTCCACAGAAACTCCAGACTGAATCAGGTACAATCACTAATGAAGAAGAAATTTGTGAATATTTTAATTTGTACTTTTCTACAATTGGTGAGAATTTAGCGAAAGCAATACCGGAGAAATACCATAAAGATAATATTTTTACAAATGATCATTGTGCTCCTAAATGTATAGTACCCGAACTTTCACATTTTTCCCCAACAACAGAAGATGAAGTGAACAAAATTATACAAAATTTAAGTTGCAATACGGCATCAGGTGTAGATGGCATAAGTAGTAAAGCTATTAAATGTGTTAAAAATTTAATTGTTACCGAATTAACGAAATGTATTAACAAGTGCTTAGAATATGGAACATTTCCTGATAGCTTAAAACTTGCGAAAGTTAGTCCCGTTTTTAAATCTGGTAGCAAATCAGACCCCGGAAATTATCGTCCGATATCAGTCCTTCCTGTTGTATCAAAAATTTTCGAAAAAATTATATATGTTCGTTTAGAGAAATACCTAAATTCTATAAATTTTCTATCAGAGAAGCAATATGGGTTCAGACGAAAATCTAATACACTCTCAGCCACAATAGATCTAGTAACAAAAATAAAAATTAACATAGACCAAAAACATATCGCATTGGGAGTATTTATTGACCTTAAAAAGGCGTTCGATACCGTTAGTCATACTGTGCTCCTAAATAAATTAACTGCAATCGGTATAAACGGTACCGCATACAATATGTTAAAATCTTACCTAGCCCACCGAACTCAAGTAGTTAAAATCGGACAATACAAAAGCCAACCTAGACCAGTCACTTTCGGTGTACCTCAAGGCTCAATAATCGGTCCATTGCTGTTTTTGGTGTATGTAAACAATATACATCAGATAGGCTTAAAAGGAGAAATAACAATGTATGCTGATGACACTAGTTTATTCTACTTTGGTCACTCGATAAATAACATCGTCATAGACGCGCAACATGATTTAAACTTATTAAACAAATGGCTTCAATATAACCTATTAACTATTAATGTGTCGAAAACAAATTATATTATATTTAAGGCTAAAAATAAGAAAATCGCTGAATATGTACCTCTAAAAATTAATGACCAAATAATTAAAAGATCCAACAGAGAAACTTACCTAGGCCTAATTCTTGATAGTAATTTAACGTGGAGACCTCACATTGAAAAAATTAAATCTAAATTATCTTCTCTCGCTGGGGCTCTAAGAGGAATCACTAAATGTCTTCCAAGGAAAGTATCCTGCTGTATCTACAATTCGCTCGTTAAACCACATTTAGACTATTTAACTGAAATTTGGGGCTCAGCTGCAAAAACTAACCTTGATTTAATACAAAGGGCCCAAAACAAAGTAATAAAAATTCTCTTTCATTATAACTACATGACCCCTACATCTCGGATATATAAAGAAACTAAGTTATTTAATGTTTATCAGACTTATGTATATGTTAACGGAAATGTGTTAAATCCGTCATTGTATACAATTCCTAGGAAATGTATACAATTCCTAAAATCGCCAGGAAATGTGTGAAATAAATTATATTGGACACATTTCCTAGGAAATTTATACATTTCCTAAATAGCAATCGGAAATGTAGTACATTAAGATTATAGATCAAGATTTTAATGGGTACGCGGGATAGATAATATGAAGATATTATATTTTACGTTATGATTTTTACCAGATTGTCTCACCGAGTGCCTTAATCAAAAATATTATTGTGTAAAACAATGAATACTCATTTCCATTACTACTCAGTCAAATTCTTCAAGGTGTAGGTAGGTCGAATTGGTTACAGAACCGAATTAGCCTACTTCTACTCCACGTAGTCTTGTATGCCCTACCCCTAGAGTTTTTTTTTAGAACCCGGAGGCGCGGAGGGAGGGCAGCCCCCGCCCGCTGTAACAAAACGCAGACGTGGGTGTCTGTGCTTTGTTACGCAAGGGCGAAGGTGCTGCACCTTCCGCAGCGCCGGAGACGTCACGGTTCGAAATTATGCCCTATATTCTGCGTTTTTACGATTTGGCCAAACGTGGATAACCAAACGTAGACGATTTAACGGTCTGGACAAACTGAGTTGCCCATTTCATGAAATGCGACCATTTGAAGTTAACAAATCTACGATGTGGCCACGACATACACATTTCCTAATACGATATCGGAATTGTATACAATTCCTAGGAAATGTGTACATTTCCTAGGAAATGTATGAATTAAATAATTTTTAAAACAATATTTTACACATTTCCTAAAGAGCTTAGGAATTGTATACATTTCCTAGGAAATGTATACAATTCCTAGATTTCATACATTTCCGGTAACATATATAACAATTGCTTATTAATACGCAAAATAATCACAAAGGACATGCACACACAAATTACTTTCACAAAGAAAAAACAATTACAAAAAATTAAATTAAGAAGCGCAAATAACCTAGTATTACGAGCACCAAGGACTAACTACGGTAAAAAGAACATTATGTATGAGGGCGCCCAGCTATATAATATGCTCCCCAACGATATCAAATCATTGCAATCTAGCATAACATTTAAAAAGCTTTTAAAATATCACGTGTTAAATAACTTAGGGAAACCAAAATAAAATAATATAAATTTTATATGTATAATATATACTTAAATCTATAACATACATTTATATTTATTATAAATAAATCAATCTTTCGAAATTCCATTTTTCTAAATACATAAATAAATATCCTATTTTATGTTTTAATCCCATATAAGGACAAAACCAAAATATTAGAATCATAATATTTACATTAATTGATAAGCATGCAACAACAAGCAACAGATAAGCCACATCTAGTAACAACGCTTTACATCTTTGGTACAAATTAAATGACATCTACGCTTGCGTCGGATTGTGTGAATTAAGTGGGTAATGCGAAAAAAGTGTTCGAGCAAAACATTAGTACGCTCTTCATTGAATATCTGTACAAATAAATATTAAGTAAGTTCTCATGTAAGTGAATATGTATTATTCTTAGTGAGAATAAATGTCTTTAAACTCAATCTGTAAATGTGACTAGGAAAAGAAACTCCTATGAAGTCTCCCAACAATTAGTGTCTACCGAAGGTAGATGACATCTATGCTTAGAATATTTTATTATAATATTTCCCATGCCTATTGTAATATAATGTAATTTAAATATTATACTTTACTGTGTGTTTATCATCACAGTAAGTCAACTACTTTAACAACAAATAATAAGTAACTGAATTCAGTCATATTATGATAACGAATCTTTTCGTTTAAAGGCTATTCGATGTTAACTCTTAACGGAAGTAATTAAGTTATCCATTGGCTTCCAGCGAAGTGAACGTACATAGAAATCATGGCAGCTTCGACTGCCGTTGGAAGCCAATGGGACTTTAAGCAAAACCCTAAATCTGAATAATAGTAAATCCGGTATTTCCGCCTTTGAACTCAAGTTTAAATACGGGTTCTGGTATATAATATTAAGGTAAGTATTCAACATAACGCCTCATTCGTAACAGTACAGGGGTATATATATGTGGCTGGCTATTGTATATATATGTATTTGCTGGTACCACAATACTTGTGTGGATCGGCCATGTGTGCCGGAACTATGCAATGCGTGCGCTGCCACGGGAGGGAAACCGTCAAACCTCTGCTGCGTGCTGCGGATCGCTGAACTTGAGCCGGATGGAGGAACCAAGGCGCTCATTCGGAGGCTGCTCGTGGAACCTGGTCATTATGCTCGTTGCTGCTGGCTGGAACTGCATGACTCCTTATACTTGCTGAAGGACTTCAGATACTTCAAGAGGATCACCAATGGTGAAGACTGAACTCGACCAGGTCGGGTTGATCACGTCCGCCGCGCCGGGTCGATCACGTTGCGTCGATAAATCACGTCGACAAATCACGTCGGTCAAATCACGTGGTTGCTGAATCAAATCACGTCGGTGTCACCAATTGTGGAGGAAAAGGGGAGATCTCCCGCCAGGCGATGTCACTGCCTGGGCACCGCGGTCCGATGTTACCTTCGGACCATTTGTATCTATAGTTAGAATATCTTGAATCTTATGATTTTAAACTTAACTCATCGCGGATTGTACACATTTTACTATGATACGGGTACACACGATATGTATTTTTGAACGCCGATATTTCGACCCAGTTGCATGGATCGTGGTCACGGCTGAACTGCGGTGGCGCGGAGAAACTTTTGACAAGATGACACAATGACATTTGGCACTACTAATACATTAGTCTATCTACCTTCCGTCTAGTCCGTTTTTGAGTTTGGTTTGCCACATTCCTACACACTACACTGACCACATCCTGCCGCTCAACACTTTTAAATTTTTCGCACCTACATAAACTAACCACTGGATTCCATGATTGTGCCAATTTAAAACCATCCTCCCTATTAAAGTTGTTGGGGTGTTTTTTAATTTGAATGAATGAATGAATGAATGAAAGCTTTATTCAAGGATCAGCATGCATACACAGTACAAGATGTAAAAGAATTAAAGATAATACAAGCAACGGTAAAATAAAATAAAAAAGATACATATTTAAATTTATTATTTGCATATCTTAACTAAGTGCCTGTGCTGAAGTGTGACCCCTGAACAGGCCCAGACTCAGCATAAGCCATGCTGCATAGATTAAGCCATGCAAGCACAGCGCTGATATTTCAGTCTGGCCTTTTTTTCCGTGAAGGCAACTCGATCTGACCAAGTGTAGGAAAATCAGTTGAAGGTATATTGTATTTTGTATATTAATGTATATTAATATACCTTATATTGCACATAATAGATATATATTGATTGTATACTATAATATATGTATGATTTTTATATTTTGTATTAGTTCTAATAAAATTTATTGTTGTTAAGGTAATTTAATAGTTAAAAAAAAAGAAACAGAAATTGTACTAACACATACTAATATAATATGTCTATGCCACGTCTATACCATATGGCACATATTATCTCATATTATCTCCAATTATTTTTTCATTATTCATAAACTCAATCTCTTCCGTTATCAAATGTTCGTATCATTTATATGCAGACGATTTACAGCTGTATGTACATTCAGACGTTGGTGATCTTCACAATGCTATATATAAGGTGAACGAAAATCTAGAAGCTATATGTAATTGGTCACGTCGTTACGGAGTTGCTGTTAATCCCTCCAAATGTCAAGCTATGCTGGTGGGTGGTTCGCGGATGCTATCTAAGGTGGATTATGATTCTCTTCCATCACTTATTTATAACAGCAACGTAATCCCCTTGTGCTCATCTGTGAAAAATTTGGGGTTGGTTATGGATAATTCTTTGTCATGGCAAGCCCAAATTAGCACTATCAGTAAAAAAGTGACTGGCACGCTACATTCGTTGTATAGACTTAAAAATTTTATACCTATCAAGACCAAACTCATGCTGGTTCAATCTCTCATACTCCCTATCATTGATTACTGTGATGTGTGCTATCCTGACCTTAGCTTGGATCTTCTTAATAAACTGGAGCGCCTACAAAACAACTGTATCCGGTATATTTTCGGTCTGCGTAAGTATGACCATATTTCTAATTATCGCCGTCAATTGAAATGGCTGCCTATTCGTAAGAGGCGTGACTCCAGAATCCTTTTCACTCTTTACACAATATTAAATAGTGATACTTCTCCTAAGTACTTAAAGGATAATTTTCAGTACCTTTGTGATACACATGACAAGGTACTTCGTTCCTCTACAAACTTAAAAGCTTACATTCCACCAATGAATACTGGTTTCCTCTATAATTCATTCACAATTCAGGCTGTACTACTCTGGAACGCCCTGCCCATTAAAATTAGAAAGGCTCCAACTCTGTGGTCATTTAAAAAACAGGTGCGGGAACATTATCTGTCTATCCTCGATAAGTAGGTATTTACTTGTCATTCATATTATTATGCTTATTTTATGTATGTATACACTTACGTATAGTCATTATATCCTATATATATATATATGTATATTATATATATTTAATAATAATATATTGGTATATAGTATTTTTATATAAATATTTATAATTATTTGTAGTTTTTCAAGACCTACCACAACTTCTCACCGTCTCCAAGGGTTGACTGGTAGAGAATGCCATTAGGCATTAAGTCCGCCCATTGTAATACCTAGTTATAGGTTCTTTCAATAAAGAGTAAATAAATAAATAAATAAATAATTTGTTATTTTATGTGGGTAGATACATATTCAACATTTGCAAGAAAAGTGCCAAGTTTAGAATAATTTAGTGTTATAATTTTGTTATCTTATATAAAGTGTTCAGTCAGGGTAAATGTTAATTTTAAAAGACAAACACGCATAAGGCGAGTAATTCTATTACAGAAACAAAAAAAAAAACCGATAAAATGTACAGGAAAAAATACATGGTAAGTATTATTTTAATTATTTAATAATAGTAGGTACGTACAGTGCAATAAGTTTTGGTTTAAGATAAGCTAGCATTCTATTTTTTGCTCGGCGAGCAGCAATATTTTATATTTTAATCTAAAAATATTTATCCCTTGCAGATTTCGGATGGGAGGTGGCAAGTTATTCCAAATCTTTGCGGCACTGTACTTGAAACTACCTCCAAACGCAGCGGTGCGGCAGGGTGGATGTAAAAGCCTCCAAGATAGTCGAACATTCCGGCTGGATGACCAGTTCAGCTTGCTGTATAGATATGACGGCTGTTGATATTTAATTACACCAAATAAAAGCGTAGCAAGGTGAAGTTTCCTGCGATACTTCATTTTAAGGACATTCGCTTGGTTAAGAAAAGGAGTAACATGTGCGCGAGGTGGTATATGAAAACAAAAGCGTGCACAGGCATTCTGAACACGTTGTATAACTTTTTTCGTGCGTTCAAGGAGACGTGGCCCAATAAGTGCGTCCGCATAGTTAAACTTAGATAGTATCAATGATTCACAGAGGTTAATACGGAGTGTTGGAGATAAGAAATTTCGTATACGATATAAGATTTTTAATCTGTAAAAGCAATTTCGTGCGATTTCAGATACATGTTTCTCGAAGCGAAGGTTTTCGTCAATAATAACTCCTAAATTTCGAGTTTCATAGACCCTATCAATAGGCTCCATCCTGATTGTCACGACTGGTTTATTGTCTACAATTTTACGGATCTGATTCGGTGTCCCCAGAATGATAAATTTAGTTTTTTTGGGGTTCAACACTAAGGTATTTTGCTCAGACCAAAGGGATATGCGATCTAGATCTGAATTCAGCCTGGCTACTGCGGAATTTGTGTCATCAGGTTTAAATGAAATGTAGACCTGCAGATCGTCAGCATACAAATGGTACCTACAATTTTCAATGCTATTGATGACATCCGCGCTGTACAGTATGAACAGCAGAGGACCCAATATGGAGCCCTGCGGGACACCTCGCCTCAGAGGCTCGGATGAGGATTCAATTTTTTTCCCACTAGAACTATCCTGGATTTCTACTTTCTGGGAACGTTTAGCGAAGTAGCTATCGAACCATCTAACCGATTCAACACTTAATCCGTAGTATGACAGCTTGGAGAGTAAGAGGTTAATGTTTATAGCATCAAATGCCCGAGAAAAATCCAGAAGAGTTAGAATGGTACCCTCTCCTTTGTCCTGTGACGCGAGTATATCATCCACAACACTAATCAGAGCAGTGGTTGTACTATGCCGCTTACGGAAACCAGATTGATGCGCTGGTAAGATATTGTTTTCCTCAAGATAAGCAGAAAGCTGCTGACACGCTGCCTTCTCTAAGATTTTTGAGAGACATGGCAAGATACTTATTGGCCTCAGATCCGCTTCATTAATAGGGTTATTAGTCTTAGGAATCGGCTTAACTATAGCTTGTTGCCATATGTCAGGGAAAGTGTTTGTTTCAAATGACCTATTTATAATCGACGTAAGAACCGCTAAACACTCTGGCAACACACCCTTTACCATATCCAAGGAGATACCGTCACAGCCGATGGCCTTTGAGTGAAGACTACCTACCAGTTTCCCCACCTCAACCTCAGTGACCGGCCTAAATTTAAAGGTAGCTTGCGAGAAGCGGCTAAATTCAAATCGTGTCAGCGAAGATAATGCTACAGTGTCTTTCCCAGGAACCCTAAGAAAATGTTTATTAATTACGTTGGGATCATTAAATTGTGCAGGAAGAGAATCACTCTTGGTGCGGTTGAACCGCGTATGTTTTTTTATGTGATTCCACATTATTCTTGGCTGAGTTAGTTTTGTATTAATGTAAAAATTGAAATAGGCAGTTTTTTCTGAGATAAGAGCATCCCTAACGGCCTTCTTCAAGTCCTTGTAAAAAACTATATGTGCATCTAGCTTTGATTTCCGTGCTCTGATTAGGGCTGCGTCGCGAGTCCTCATCATGCATTGAATGTTGTATGTAATCCATGGGTAGCTATCAATTTTACAGCGAATTGATTTTAAAGGAGCATACTCATCATAAATTTCTATAATTTTGCTATTAAAATTACTGACTATATCATTTACATCTTGTTTAGACATTATTATCTAGATCTAACTGAGGAGCAACTAAATAAACTAGAGCGCCTCCAAAATATTTGCATAAGATTCATATTTGGCGTTAGAAAATATGATCACATCTCTGAGTATCGGACTAAGCTCAAGTGGCTCCCAATTCGTCTTCGCCGGAATAGTCATATTCTTTCTGCTTTATACTGCGCACTGTTTAATCCAAATACGCCTGATTATCTAAAACAACGGTTCCAATATAAATTGTCAAATCATCAAGATCGCTTTCTTCGCTCTAAAGAAAACCTTTCCCTATCAGTTCCTTCTTGTATTTCATCCTTCTACAGTAACTCCTTCAATGCAGTAGCTGTTCGATTGTGGAATTCTTTACCAACCACAATCCGACGAGCGCAGACACTTGATACTTTCAAGAAAAACGTAAAAGATTTCTATCTTTCATCTTTATCTTAACTTATACTACTCTTTTCTATCATCTTGCATCGACTATCCTTCTTGTATTTACTGTTTTAAAAGACTTACTCTTCTGTCCTACTAACTAACTGCTGACAAACAAATAAATTTGTATAGCTCAATTATACACCCTACCCTGTTTCCAAATTTATTTCTGTATTAAGCTTAATAGGTTGTCTGGAAGAGATCGCTATTTAGTGATAAGGCCGCCTATTGTACTCATCTCCGTGTGATAATATGATCATGTAATCTGTTTTGGTGTACAATAAAGAGGATTTTGTTGTTGTTGTTGTTATGCTTCCCCAGTCAGTCGAAACTAAGGTTTTGTTAAAACTATTTGTGTCAATATCTGCCATTGGTCTGTAAGTAATCCATTTGGGTTTAGGTCGGTCTTTGGGAACCAAGAGTTCACAGACGACGAAGGCATGACTACTTAAATCTTTTATGTAATCAATCTGATGACGTGCCACTGGAGCATCCGTACATATTATATCTAAAAGGGTTTCGCTTGTGTCCGTGAAGTGTGTTGCCCCATTGATTATTTGCCTTAGGTTGTTTGAATCGATGAATTCATGGAGTAGCTTAGCTCCCGGACTACTTTCCTTAAGAAGATCTATGTTGAAATCCCCTAAAAGAACAATATGATCGTACCGAACGAAGGAACCTAGCGACTCATACAACGCATCGAGGAATATTTGAACATTTAACCACGGCGGGCGGTAAGCAGTTCCTATGGCAAATGATTTAGCGTTGATCGTAACATTTATCCACATCTGCTCAACCGCGGGGGTAATAGGATGCTGAATAACCCGTACGGATAATTCCTGCCTAAAATAAAAGCCTACACCTCCACCTCTCTCCCTGATGTCTGGAGGCCTCGGGATGTGCCGCAGCCGATACCCCGGGACGGTCGGCGCTCGGCCCTCCTCGCCCTCCCGGAGCCACGTCTCGTTTACAGCTATGATGTCGACACTATGACGTGCCATGGCTATCAAAAACTCGTCATGCCGTGTCCCTAGAGATCCTGGATTAATGAGTCCAATTTTAAAATTACGTGTTTTAATCATTGTTAACACAATAAATTAATATGAAATAAAATGTATGTAATGTTGTATGTATAATGTTCTTAATTAAGGTTATTTTAATAAAATGTTTTACATATAATACCGTAGACTGATTTAATACCACCAAGTGAAATGAATAAAAATGCATTATCATGTTAAAATTTATAATAAAATATGATAAAATCATAGATAAAATGTAATATTCTTGTATTCCGAGATATACACCGCAGCACAGGCATATAAAATATAACAAATACGAAAACGATACCCCTTCATGAAACTTAAACTGTATTTTAATACAAAACAGAATAAATGGACACAAAAATTCTGATATACATCTACATGCAATAAAATACATTTTGAAGAGTATAAAAAATCTTTTGCACGAGTAATTAACTGCTGACAATAAATATAGATAAACAAAATTAATGGGGATATATAACGACAAACAGAGTAATAGAGATTTACAGATAAAATAAAAATAAAAACATGTTGTCCAACAACTTAAGCACCAAAAATCTTTTTGAGATCTGATTCCGTTCGAATCCGAAAACGCGTTGTATCAGATTCACGACGTGCGTAAATGCAGCCATCTCGAGTCCAAACATAGCGATAGTTTCGATCGCGGCCGAGTTTCCTAGCTTCAAGAAATAGGTGTCTATTGGTACTAGTGAGACGCTCATTCACATAGAAGCGCCGCGGAGCCAGTGTTGCCAACCGTACGATTTAAATCGTATTTGTACGACTTTTTTACCACAAATGCTGTGTACGATCATGACCTGAAATCGTACGCCCTATATACGATCTTTTTAGTCATACATGCTTCATGTAATTTTATCGATTTTAAAGTTTAATAGCGTCATTGCAACATTTTTTTCATGAACATATATCCTTAATCCGTATAATGGGTGCGTTCCAATGAGCGACCAAATTCAAAACGCAACCTTTTTCTATGGAAAATTGTATGTTTTAAGCGTTTTGCATGCTAAACTGGAACACACTAAATAATAGTAAGGAATATTGCTACAGAATGTAGCCTACAGTTATAAAAGTGTCTGAACTTTTTTTACGTGTTAAAAAAGTGGTGGAAGTTGGAATTTTTTCTGCTTCTTCTTTGTGAGGATTCTGTGATGTTAATGTTGTATGAAAGAATTAATACTTCGGCAATGAGTACCGAATTAGGTAGTAACTAAATATATTATGTTCCCTTATTTTTCATGTTGTTTTTGTGATATTAATGTTAATATATTAAATGATAACACCATAGCGTCAGTGTAATGCTACATCTATGGATAACACTATGCTCAACTAAATATTATCCTTTTGTTGAAAAATTTTAGTGTACGATTTTTTCCCTACAATTTCGGCCAAAATACGATCTTTTTAACTCTCATGATACGATCTTCTTCAAAATATAGTTGGCAACACTGCGCGGAGCCGCATCAATGTCCAGTCCAGCTGTGTCGGCGGTGCGGCGCACGCGCGCGGCCCGCAGCAGTCGGTCCCGGGTGTCTCGCCGCGCAAGGCGGACGACGATGGCGCGCGCCCTGGGCCCCTCGCCGGACTCGGCCGCCGGCCCATTCCCGCGGCGCACCGCGCCCATACGTGATACACTTATGACGTCATGCTGATCCAGCTCAACACCTATTTTCCTTGCCAGGGCCAGAACGATATGCTCAGCGTTTTCGCCTTTCGACTCCGTTACGCCAGATATAACGACGTCATTAATAAATGACTCTTGGTCTCGGTCATTTAGCTGTTGCTTGAGGTCCGCTACTACCTGTGTCAAATTCGAATCAGTCGATGGCGCTGGGGCATTATTGGCCCGATGTTCCAGCTGAGTAACCCTACTTTCTATATCACTGACCCGTGAATTCAAGCTTGCTATGTTGTCGTTCATCCTAACCATCTCTTGCCGGAAAGTAACCATCTCATTTACCATCGTTGTAAGTTGCTCGCGCATTAGCCTCATTTCCTTAGCCAAAGCATCCCTATCCTCAGAGCGCCCTCTATCGACAGCTTCAGTCGACGCATCGATAGGATCGGTATTAGGTGTGTCGCCTGAACTAGATGAACTGGGGGTTAAGCCCGAGGTGGCGCTAGTGGTCGCGCGTGATCCCTTTTTCTTGCATACAGGACATTTCCATTTATCGGGTAGCCTGGCATCAGCACTGATTTTGACCAGGACCAGGGAACACTTTGTGCACTGTGCCCCATCCACTGTCGAGGCAAACCGGCCACAGTGATTACATTTTATAGACATGCTGGGAAGTCTATGTAGTAGTTAAAGAGATGGCGTTAAAGTATACTTTATTAATTGAAAATCTTATCGTAGTTTTATTTTTCTTTATCCTTAATAATTTAATACTTTAATTCAACACACTTAAATAATTATACCAGTAAGTAATTAGATTTAGTTTATTCACTTATTTCACTGTATACAAAACTCATCTGACTTTGACGTTTCGAACAGGTTGTTGTAGTCAGCAGTTGTTTAGCACATAAAACACAAATCACACGATTATGACCACGATTTTCACTGCACCAAGTAACATACACAACTATACTGTTCGTATATACTCAGTTGATGTTGTAAAAAGTTTCCCGGTTTTTATTTATACAATAAATATCAACAGAGCACAACGATATTGGTGTCAGCTGTTCGAGCTACCCTCAAGAAAAAAAAAAAGAAAAAAAAAAAAAAGAAAAAAAAAATTCTATTGCCTCCCGTACTAGCCGTGGGATGTAGTGGCGTTCCGTGGCTATCACCTGCGGGTTGTGGAGCTCAATCCAGTGGTTAGTGCTCGAATCTAGCAGATGTTCTGCTACAGCTGATTTATTCCCTTCGTTCTTCCTAATTGCTGCGACGTGTTCTTTTATACAAAGTTTTTCATATTTTTATAAAAATATCTTGAATCTTCGATATCGCGGTTGAGGATACGTCATCTGATTGGCCAGTTCAGTATGACGCGTATGACGTAGTCTATTGTTTTACTGCACTCGTTGCTTGTGGTTGCGTGGTCAGCATATGTACGGCGCGCGCTCATATTTCTGTAGGTATCGCGCCGCTACACTTGTTATAATTGTATGATATAATTTACAGTTTTTTTACGTACATTTTAACAGTAGTCTCTAACCGGGTCGTTAGAGTTCGATCTTAATGTTGTTAGTTAAGCTTTACTGATAGCATAATATTCACCAAATTGTGAGTCCCTGACTCGTTTATGCCATTTGGTTTATAAGTTCGTGACTTATTCTCTATGCCCCTGGCAAATTTTACCCTTTGGTGATTTTTTAAGATGAAATTCTACCACTGTGCATTACAGTGCGACTTCCAACGCTCCCACCTATCTATCATGCCAACCAATGTAGGTTCCCCTGCACAATCGAATTTCTCCAGGGCGAGTTGCGCCATATATGATGGTATCTAGTCTCTGGAGTAAACATTTTTGTTCGCATCAATTTAATAACAAGCCTTGAGGTCCTTTTCCATTGTGATGCATGTTTCATTCCAATGACCAATGACTGTGTCAATTTAATGACCATGTCGATTTAACGAACCTGTCAATTTAATGACCATGTCGATTTAACGACCATGTCGATTTAACGACCATGTCAATTTAATGACCATGTCAATTTAATGACCCTGTCAATTTAATGACCACGTCGATTTAACGACCATGTCAATTTAATGACCAAGTCAATTTAATGACCATGTCGATTTAACGACCATGTCGATTTGATGACCATGTCAATTTAATGACCATGTCGATTTAACGACCATGTCAATTTAATGACCATGTCAATTTAATGACCATGTCGATTTAACGACCATGTCGATTTGATGACCATGTCAATTTAATGACCATGTCGATTTAACGACCATGTCAATTTAATGACTGATGTCCATGTCAAGTTAATGACTGATGTTCATGTCAATTTAATGACTGATGTCCATATCAATTTAATGACCACTGGCAGTACCAGTTTAATGACCAATGCCCATTATCTGTAACAATGTCAATTCACTGACCGATGGTTAGTGGCCATGTCAATTTAATGACCAGTGATCATGTCGATAATCCTGTTGTTCCGTACTATTCTTAATCATATTCAGAATGCACCATCCATGAAGAATCTTTATTTAATCTATATTAATTATCTACCAAGTTGGACTGTTTTCTTGCTCTGGCTGCCCAGAGAGGGCGCTGTTCGCCAACAAACGCGGCAAACGTTGTCGAGAAATTTCAGACATCGAGTGCGCAACGACTCCGCGACAAATATCCAAAATAACGCTAGTCTAAACGGTCTAAAGTGCCCAGTTCCGTGCAAACTAATATCCAGTGTCCGCACCAACCACGAAGAATTCGGGGAATCGCACCTAAGGATCTCCACTCGCCTGAAGCTTCTCCTAAAGGAAACCACCCCGGGATACGGCGATACAACCAGCGCTGGGCTCAGGTGAGTATAGAATACAGTCCATTCGCCATCGCTAACACCTGTTAATTTAATGTTCAATGAACGGTAGCTCTGTCAACTTAATGGTCGGTGTATTAAAATAAAAATTAACTATTTATAACCATCAGTAAACGACGTGATCAAATGATCAGCGACTCTGCCCAAGTGTCATGCTTATAACAATGACAAATAACATAATTATTTAACGCTAAATAGCAGCTTAGGGATTCCTGTGTCAAAAGACAAGAATAACCACACAAGCAAACCGGGAACAGAAAGGAGATGACCAGTTTCAGGCCATGACTTGACACGTGTCAATTACATACCAAAAAAATTGTCTTATTTCCTTGATTAACTTTAATAAATATTAGCTTTTTTGGCAATGGCCAAACGGAGATATTAATTTTTTTAAGTAAGTATCGCTATCTCCGTAAATGTCTGACATATTAATATATTAGTATTTTTTTCGTATTTAACAATCTTCGTAAACGCTTACCATAGTTCGCGAATAGAGCACGCCCGTAGAGATGGCAACACTTAACGTTCCTTTATGTTAACTATCGATTAAATAATCGATTGATGAACGTCATTCTCACGATAATACGTCTTAATTAAAATAATAATTATGATTAAATGTATTAACATGTTATTCCTAATATACAATTATATGATTGTTATTTTTAATAAGATAGTTTGATGTATAAAATAAATAAAAAATCGATACTGATTGCTTCAATGAATCGATTAACAAAGGTCGTCTATTCTGTCAATGTCAATACGTCATTTACGTCCAAATGTCATATTCCTGTATAACCTTTAACAGGTTTGTTTGCTTTGGATCTTTGAATTTAAACATAAATCTGTACGTAAATTGTGGAATAGCAATCAATCGTTGCAATGCTACTGGAAGAAGGCCATTAGACGATGACGCGATACTTGCCATTGTACGGGAATGGATCGCGCCTCAAATTGTAAGTACTTACTGCTTAGTTATACTATTATCTCTACACTATTACTATACTTATTCGGAAAGTGTTTTCACTAATAGCTTCCCATTGCAATAATTTAAAAACGTTTTTTGTACAGTTTATGTACAGTTGTACAGTTTAGGTACAAATGTTTCATACAAACCTATGTAATCTATTTCATACCCCAGGCCATTTATTAGCATTATCTATATTAATAGAACCAAATATTGTTTCAGGTACATTCTAATGATTTTGTGTGCCAAGCTTGCTGGAATGTCGCCAGCCAGTGAGGAAAGTAGACCAGAGGTGTCACCTATGGGGCACCATCAAATCTGCATTCTCTGTGGACACTCTCTTCTAAGAAGAATATGATTTCATCAATTATGCACTTCAGTACAAGAATGCAGACGTTATAAAAGAATCGATTTTACCAAGAACGGTTTTTAGTTTTAAAGCATTTATAGTTTATATTCATTGATAATAATTTATTGATGAGTGTAGCGAAGTTACTGAATCACAAATGAGATGTTGAATTCTATCATCACCATATCTCCGATTTGGTATAGCCTAGTTGATAGTGGTAAATAATATTTATTTTGTCCTGGGTGTTAGTGATATTTAATTTGTAATGTCCATGCCACCCGCAACACAGAGATACTACTGTGAGGGTATGAGTGTTTGTGTTAATTAATGAACAAGCATGTTTAAAAAAATATATTTTATTAAGAAGCATTTTCACACTTGTTATTTATTTTTAGGTTGGTGCTTCAAGTGTTTACTCTTATTTGTCACTCTTGTTGGCAACACTCTAAAACAGCAACCAGATACTTGACCGATCATTTATATATTATACTCATCTCACTTGGTACATACCAATTGAAACACGCTCGGTCATATTTTGGGGACTATATAAGAGCAAATGGCAGATATATGATATAAGTGTACAGAGAGGTCGACAGCTCTCTATTACAAGAGCTGTCAATATCGGACACCACATGATTGTTAAGAGGCTGAATACAGTCTAGGCACATAAGTGCAAAAACATATTTTGTATATGTTTTAATCGATGGTACAAAAAGTGGAAGAGATGCTATTGTTCAATATTATTGCAACTGCGTGGTAGGAAAAAGGACTGTTGGTTGCTGTGCTCATACTATGAGCATTATATGGTACCTTGGTTGGTCAAGGTACCAAGAGAGTATAGTGCCTCCTGCAAAGTATCTAGACTGTATATTAATAAACTATGATGATGATACTGATTAAATGCATTTAAAAAAAACTGGTTTTTTATTTGAATTCTCCGATAGGTCATAAAATTAGTTCATCTTTATAATAGTAATAGCAGCGTCAACTTAACTGCCTTTTACTACTATTCTAGCTACAAATGCGTGAACTCGCTATGTGTGCAATAGGTTTATGTATCTAACCCATCGCAATAAATTAATAGACACCTAATGATATTAAGTGTTATGCACGTAGTAAGTACGGGTGTAAATACCCGTTCGTAAAAAGTATATATTATACTAAAATTATGTACAATGAAGATCCAAGTGGACAGTACCATAATTATTTAATGATATTTTCTTCATTAAACACGTAACCAGTGACACTCTAAGTACCTAGTTTGCGACAAGTATAACCTAAAAATCTCGAAGTTTATCATAAGATTACTTTTAATGGCCATTGCAGATTGTTGTGAAAATTGGGCAACATAAAATTAATATTATGCTGTAATTTATGGCAAATTTTCAGTTCTGTAACGTCGGGCCTGAGTTTGTATGAGAATTGGGTTTGTCCTTTAAAGTCATCACTCACCTCGCTGGGAATCGAACCCAACTCCCTGCGAACGGCAGTCCCTCATGGTACTTAGTAAGCCATAGGGATCGTCGAATTGAGTGTGTTTCTTAAACTTTAATAAGTCATTGTCACGGAGCCCTTGTCGGTTTCAACGGTTTTGGTGTCCTGTTTGGACTACGACTAACAGTTAATCGTTTCTTTTTAAGACTTTATCTACACATTTTCCGTTTTTTATTAACCAGTCATTTTATGTATTACTAAAGAATGACATAGGTAACACAGTGTAATAACGTAACATACAACTTATCATGTAATAAATGCGTATTAAATGCTACACAGTATCTTCTATTAAAAAGAGATAATGGACTTAAATTTATTGTCAACATCAGCACGGCTATTCTGTAAGAAACAAATTCGATATCGAAGCTCACTCAGACGAGTTGTGTCACTTCGATTGCGAGTTTGATTGGCGCTGCCGTCCGGTTTTAATTTTAACAGAACGCAATGCACGTCAAACGTCAAAATCTCACCGCGGATTCAGCTATCGAGATGTCAAAGATATCCTTACAGAATAGCCTAGCAGCTGTCGAAAAGCATTATTTTGTTTTACCACTCAGGCAATGTGCTCTGATTCATATTGCATAAAATAGTAAACAGCAAGAAATAATAACAATACGCGTTATTTTACCCCAAAAGCAACGTGACGTAACAGAATAACACATTTGTACAAAATGTAATACAAAAGGCTATCATCTCGTTTTTTAAAGGCTTTAAGCTATTAAATTAGTAAATAATACATTGTATGTTTAGCTGTCAACGTTATCCACTGTCTATTTTATTATGATTTGTCAATTTTGAACTATTACCAAGTGTTACCTTGTCCTTCTTTTTTTTTTGTAATAACAGAATTTTCATTTGCTTACCTTAATTATTATTTAGATATAGTTTATCCTCGTCGCCAATGTAGTATACCCGTTATCTAAGGACACTTGGCTCACTTACGCACCACCACCACGTCTTACTCGGTCGACGGTCGGATAACAACTGAGCTCGGTGTGACCCGCACAGTGTGACGTATGCGCTCGAGACAAGTAACTGGTTTATATCCATACACTACAAATACCAACTGCGCATAGGTATTAAACGGCATAATGATATTGGCTTTTATATAAGGTATTAATGATATTGGCCTTTACCCAGAACTACGTAGTTTGGGAATCATGCTTCATGTAAAGCCTAAATCTTTCAAAACGAGAGGGTGCCTCGCACTGAAATAAGTCGTCGTGTCGTCGCAAGTAGGTTGTCGTCACGTTGCTTTAGCTCATCGCTCATCGCCCATCGCCGCCACTCGACCCACAGCCGTAACCCGATATCGTCCGAGCAATAATATAAATAACTTTATAATAAACAATAAATTAGCCGGTCCTAAACGTTGAAGGTGTCCATTTATTTAGTTAATTCCCACTGTGACGTCTACAGTGATGTTTCCGGTAATCATGACGTGCATGTCATGTCGGATGTCAGTGTCATGGCGCTAGTGGGTGCCACGTGCTAACTCGGTTCTGACGGCAGTTCGTACTGAGACCGCGAGGCGGCAGGTCGTCACACGTCTCTGACGGAAAACCGACTAAGTGTGATACTCGAAGACACCACACATGGCGACGGGCCCCAATTCGTGGTGTAATATATTGGAACACGTAAACATCAAAAGGAAAAGGGGGGGTAGACGAACCCACTCGAACGACAAGGTACCTTTAAAACTAAATTTAAACCATGTAAGTAGCCACCTTTAACTATTTTACTTCAACTATTTGGAAAAATGCAAGTACATAATTTGCAGTGGAAATGCCATCAAATATTCTCTCATTCTTCACAAATGTTGTTGTATTTAACGTGCTGCTGTGCCAAGAATAAAATTAAGAAACAATAAAAGTGTACACAATCGGTGCTTACAAGGTCTTTCTGGCAATAAAAGTCTGCTAATTAGTTAACTCCTGAGTCTTGATTAAAACTTAGAATCACAATAACATAATTACCCTACAAATATAAAATTATAAAATTATGTTTTGGGTATAAATTTACATACTATTTTTCTTATGTTATCACATATCTTTCCTAAGCTTTGGAGGCAAATTATTGTTGCTTAGATGAACGCACTATTTAGTCCTATAAACTACAAATAATCGTAGATACCTAGATGGTATTAATTATACTATGATATTCGCGAATATTAAGTTATATTTATAATAATCTCATATTTTATTAACCCTGATTCTTAACAAAAGCAGTTTTCCGCCAATTAAATAGCAATAAGACCGCCGATTGTTTTTTGATATTATATCGACCTTATTTTTGTCAAAACTGGTGAACAATGAAGAGTATTTGTATCGTATTGTATTGTTAATACTTCTTAAATACCAAGTCCAGATATAAGTTAGTACCGATGTACGGACCGGTGTAATTGGAGCATGTATGGTACGATTCCACCAAAATAGTGTGTAGCACATTTGCAAACAAACATTTCGTGCAAAACTCCAGTGTTGCGGGTACTAAGCTGGTATCGCGGTTAGCTCCTGTCTCCACCGGTAAGGCTGTGCCTAACTTTTGTAAACACACAGTGTGGCACACTTGTGTACGAACATGTCCACTGAGAAGAGCTCTGAGTCCTGTTCCGCATCGACGCGAGAACACTGCATGCATGTGTACGCGCGCAAAGGTAACGTAAATACATGTGCGTTAACAATTTTAAAACGTTTGCGCACAACTTGTTATTGTTTGCCCGAATAGGTGACAAATGTGAATATTTGTGTCGTTCACTGTGTATTACAGTGCCGTGTTGTTCAGCACACTGGTTAAGTGTCATCTTAAGGAATTACCAAAGGGTAAGTAAAAGTTGCCAAGGGCATCCTTATCCTTACTAATATTATAAATGTGAAAGTGTGTTTGTTTGTTTGTTTGTTTGTTTGTTTGTTTGTTTGTTTGTTTGTTTGTGACGCTTTCACGTCGCAACAAAGCTATTATATGGTAAGGTTTATGTGTGTGGGGATAGTTAGGAGGATGGAGAGTGACGTAGGCTACTTTTTACCGCGGAAAAACATCCCATTCCCATGGGAAGATCGATGTTTTGTTAGTTGCTAGATATTTATTTTCGGAGTTGTCAATAGATGGCGATAATAAAATTCATTTGCAAGTTCTGAATTACGCTATCTAATACTACATGTAATTTACTTAAGTCAAATATAATAGGCTACTTTAGCTCTGCCTCGAGAACTCCCCGCTCCGGCTGTATTCAGTGTACCGCCCGCCCGCTGGCACTATCCTGTTGGCTGATGTCCGCAAGTTGCTAGACTCGCGCCCCCCCCGGTGGTGGGCGCGGACGACTGGAACTGCAAGCATCCGGGGTGGAATAGCCTAGCTGCCAACAGAAGTGGAAGGCTACTTTTTGATGCCGCTGAACAGCACGGCTACTCTGTCTGTGAGAGAACGCGTGTGTGCAGTATTCCTCGACATGGAAAAGGCGTTCGACCGTGTTTGGCACGACGGCTTTCTGTACAAGATCTCGCAGTCGTCGGCGCCCCGGAGTGCTGTTAAGGTGATCTCCAGTTTCCTCGAAAATAGAAGCTTCAGAGTAGTGGTTGAAGACGCCGAATCCACCGAGCGTCCGATCGCAGCCGGCGTGGCGCAAGGGAGTTGCCTGTCCCCGGTCTGCTACGCCTGATACACCAACGACATCCCGGCGGCAGGGGGGGCGTCGCTTGCCCTGTATGCCGATGACGTGGCGTACATCACCATGTCGCTGAATAGAACCCACGCCATCGTCAAGATGCAGCGTGCGCTTGATGCCCTCCCCGAATGGCTCGCCGCGTGGAGACTGTCGGTGAATGTCGGGAAGACGCAGGCCGTGAACATAGGAGGATACCTCAACAGGCGGGACCCTACTCTGGAGCTTCACGGACAAGATATCCAATGGGCCCCACAGGCCAAATACCTGGGGGCAAAATCGACGGAAGAGGTTACGAAAGCCGTCGCGAATTCCAGAAGCGCGATGGCAGAAACCAGTGCTCTCCTCGAGCCTCCCTCTCGGACTGAAGCTCGGGGTCTACAAGACCTACATCAGATCCCGCCTCACGTACGCGGCACCGGCGTGGTACGCGCTCGCCAGCGAACCGCAGCGCAAGAGGATGCGCGCGGTTCAGGCGATTGCGCTCCGCCGGCTGACTGGTGCGCCGAGGTACGTCAGGAACGCCGTCATCCAGAGGGACCTTCGAGTCGAGAGCCTGGACGACTTCATCGAGAGATTGGCACGCAACATGTTCGGGCGTGTCGACGCGTCGCGGTTCCCGCATCTGCAGGACCTGGTGCCGCTCCACACCCGTCCACCGGACCGCTGGGCCTTCCCGCGTGACTTGCTGGTTGCGCGGGACGGGGCTAGCACTGACTGATACTGGGGCTTCGTAAGTCCTCGCCCGGCGCTGATCGGCTCCTGCTGGGCTTCCCACCAGCGGGATTCACCCGGTAGGGCCTCGATCGCCTGGGCGGCGCGAAGATGAACCCCATCCCGTTTAAGACTCTGTGGCCTGTAAAAAGGCCACCACTCACCGGACTTGACCTATTGGTTAACCACAGATGGACAACCAAGGGCCTTAGGGCCCAACCCAAGGACCGGCCCGTTTTAACGGGCCGCGAGAGACACCCCCAAAGGGGAACTAACTGTCCCGAGGGCTCCACACACCTCAGACAGGGTGGAGTGAAGAGAGCGAGTAGTAGGCTACTTTTTAGCCTAAATTCCTACGGGAGCGAGACCTACGCGGCTGTTACCTACGGGTCCCGAAGCGAAGCGCGGGCGGTTCTCTAGTACAAAATAAATCAATGATAATTATCAAAGGAAATTTCCAAAGGAACAAAATTTGCCAAGGGTATGGAAATAATTGGCCGGGGGCATAGAAAATAAGTCAAAGACTTACAATATTACCAATGGGTAAAATTTGCCAAGGGCCTTGGAAAATAAGTCAAATGACTTATAAACCAAATGGTATAAACGAGTCAGGGACTCACAATTCGAGTCAGGGACTCACAATTCGAGTCAGGGACTCACAATTGGGTGAATAATGTGCCATCAGCAAAGTTTAACTAACAACAGTAGGTCGAACTCTAACGACCCGGTTAGAGACTGCTGTTAAAATGTACGTAATAAAAAACTGTAAATATATCATATAATTATAACAAGCATTGTGGTACCAGCACATACATATTATTGTGTGGTACCCCTATACTGTTACGAATGAAGCGCCATGTTGAATACTTACCTTTATATTATATACCAGAACCCTTATTTAAACTGGAGTTCAAAGGCTAAAATACTGTATTTACTATTCAGATGTAGTATGTATTCGGATGGTTTTGCTTATGGTATATTATTTACTTAATTACCTCCGTTAAGAGTTAACATCGAATAGCCTTTAAACGGAAAGTTTTGTTATCATAATTATGACTAAATTCAGTTACTTATTATTGGTTGTAAAAGTAGTTGACTTGCTGTGATGATTATTACAATTCAATTACATTCAATTACATTATGTTGCAATAGTAATGGGAAATATTTTATAATAAAATATTCTAAGCATACATGTTATCTATCGTTGGTAGGCACTAATTATTGAAAGACTTCATTTCAGTATACAAGTACGTTTATTTATGTGGTAAGTACTATAATGTGTGCAAATGTTTATGTATGATTTAAAATGGTAAATGGAAAAAGAATTAACTATTTTTGTCAAATTTTGAGTGTTGAACGATTTGGTACCTACGTAATTTTAGTCCTAAATTAGATGGATAGGTACGAAATAACAACAAAGATATTATTCAAATGAATAAGATATTTATTCGAAGGAAGGCTCACAAACACTTTTCGAAGGAGCTTCTTTTCCTAGTCACATTTACAGATTGAACTTACTAAATTAATACTCATGGCTAAAATACGAAACGCATGACCAAGCTCTTTATTTATAAAACAATTATGAAGGTTGTAATGACAATAAATGGAATATTCAATTAAATAGCGTCAAAATCAATTTGTCTCTAAATTATGTCGTGGAGCCTTGTATACAGTACAATAACAGGCAGATAGTAATAAGCATAGTCTCAGCTTTGTGATGCGTTGCTATTCAATGAAAGTGGATATAATATAATGAAATTTAAAATAAATTCGTACATACGAGTACGTGCATTCGCACTAAAGTTATTTTGCGACAAACAGTGTTATTTGACATAATTATAATACATATTAGCAATTTGTAAATTGTACAGTCTCTTTCCATATAAGTAAGAAAAGTGGTTCGGAACCAGTATTCGTGTTTTCCAACGGTACGTAACTTATTTAACTTGAACTCATTATCCAGTACATGACTCAAAAAAAAGGGGTAGGTAATAGGCGTTCGTGGCGCATAAGTTGTTGAAATTCACATCGTGCAATAATAATTAAGTAATTTACCGAAAGGTATTTGAATAATCGGGTCACAAAATTACAATCAATTTAGAATAATTTTATTGGCACGACTACCAAGAACTGTATTTACCTCACTTTTATACTGTGTTCCATGGTCGGATGTTATACAGTCATATACATAGAAAGCTATTCTCATACCATGACCTCGTCTGGTATCAGTTTGGAACCCATGATGACATCACCTATCTGTAGCAACATGAAAGGAGGTAAAAGTAAAACGGCGTTTTCGGTATTACAACCGTAATTTGTTACATCTAATATGTTGGAGCTTTATGACGTCAGTTTTATTTCGTTCCTTGTGGAAACATGACCTTTTGTTGTGTTTTGTAATTAGTGATCATTGACGAAAGATTTTACTGAAAGAAGAACATAATTTGTGATGCCTCAATGAGACTATAAATTAAAGTAACAGTTGGATATTTCATTAATCCCCAACGACATGAATTCATGTCATGATTTCATAGTACGTTCACTTCGCTGGAATCTAAAGGGTAAATATTGTCCCACAGGGCCCTCTCACACTGCGCTGTTTATTAGCTACGCGACTGCAACACAATCCAAAATTCGTTGTATCTGACATTGTTCGCTGACAGGACACGCATCGTAGGCGCGTCGCCACTTTACTTTGACAACATCTTAGTCGCTTACAAATGCCGTTGTGTGAGAAAGGCCTAACTCTTTTCTATTAACAAGTGTAGCACACTTCGATTGCCTTTAATTTACCTTGTGAAAGCTTTAAGTTTTGAAGTTATCTCACAGATGGCGATGCAGTGTACAGCGATTTCTGTTCTGTTAAGTTGCGAAGATACACAGGTCATTCCTGTGGCGACTGGGAACAAACGCAGCGCACGTGTTATCTGGAACCGAATCGACGGCAGCGTGCGTGCACTCGTGGGCGTCCTGGAGTGCTATTGTTCCTCCACCAATGACGAAGCTTTGGCAAACCATAGTTACTCGCACCTCTGCCGGGGGTTATTTATTTTTTTATTTCACACTTTATTGACAACCTATGACTAGGTATTACAATGGGCGGACTTAATGCCTAATGGCATTCTCTGCCAGTCAACCCTTGGAGATGGTGAGAAGTTGAGGTAGGTGTTCAATAAATTAAATACGAAACTACATGCAACACATAAAAATATAATATATAATTATTAACCTATATTATACAATATAATATATCTCGGAGCCAGGGTCAGAGCGGTTGTTATACTTTGGGTTATACGTGACTGGGGATAAGAAATAATAGTCTGTACACTGAGTTTAAACGTCTATTCCAACACTTCAATACAGTTATCACCAAAATTAATTTAGATTACATTAAATTAAACTTAGAAATAAAGCTGACGACAAAATAATAGCAAAGTTGCAAAGGATCAGCACGATTAATTCAAATTTAACTTGGAAACGCGGCAAGTTTGGTATGGCAGTGGGTTCGACACGTCCGCTCGGTCTAAGCGCTCAATTCAGAATGATCATGACAGCTATGGTTCTCTACGACGCCATCTCTACCCCCACTCCATACCAACCATGCCCAAACAATAACTGTTTCGTTTCCAGAAGTAGCTCCGGCCATCATTCATAGATGGCGGTAGGTTCCTAAAACTAATTCCATCGATTACTCATAGGTGGCGTTACTAGATCAGCGTAGGACTTTGGTCTCGCTCCTACACGGCCAATCTGACGTGCACACGTCCTCGTGTGATTCCTTTTTAATTAAGTTACAACAAAGCTCTAAAGTTTCTTTTATTCAGCAAAAGTTTTTCGTTACTAATGAGACTACCTTTTAATTAAGGTCACACAATAGTTATGGTCAAACGGAATAGTAATGGTCACACAGAATAGTAATGGTCACACAGAATAGTTATTGCCACACAGGCGAATCATTGCCATAAGGGCGAAACATTGCGTCACAGGATAGTCATTGCGTCACAGGATAGTCATTGCGTCACAGGATAGTCATTGCGTCACAGGAGAGTCATTGCCACACAGGCTAGTCTTTGTGTCACAGGAGAGTCATTGCCACACAGGCTAGTCTTTGCGTCGCAGGATAGTCATTGCCACACAGGCTAGTCAGCTAGTCATTGCCACACAGGCTAGGCTTTGCCACACAGGCTAGTTAGCTGGTGTCAGTTAGGGCCACACAGGCAAGTCAGGGCCACACAGGTCAGTCAGGGCCACACAGGTCAGTCAGGGCCACACAGGTCAGTCAGGGCCACACAGGTCAGTCAGGGCCACACAGGTCAATCAGGGCCACACAGGTCAATCAGGGCCACACAGGTCAGTCAGTGTCAAATTCGTCAATGTTGATAAAATGTGTCAGTCTCAAGTTGGTTAGTGACCCCTACTACAATTTACTTTAAATTTCTTTTACTCAACAAGTTTCTAATTTTTCAAGTTTCTAACATTACAACACTAGTTTAGAGGAGCAAAATTACAAATTAATAATTTGTGTTTGTTTTAACTTTTACACTATGACTACGCTATCGCTATCGCAGATTAATCCGTACAGCATCTTCACGTAATCTGGGGATGGATTCCATCTGCAAGCACGCTCTACCGGCACCAATCCGCATTCGTCATTGAAGATTACCTGTAACAATCAAACACACACGCGAGTATCTTTCTACGCTCAGCCCTTCCTGATAAACAGAAGCACTTCTTACAAAATTAATCTGCATCAGTACAGGGGCTTATTCCAATTTGAATTTGAATTTGAATTGATTGATTTAAAGTGTATTAATATTGACACACGGATATCTGAAGAAACATGCCATGAGGGCCTTATTACTTTGTCTGCTATGAGGATAGGGGATACAACATAAGACTTCAGAATTTATTTGCCACATAGGTTGTATGCTACTCAGGCTGTTGATCAGGTGTGCCACGCAGGCGTTTGAACAGGTTTGCCACATAGGTGTTTGATACTAGTACCAATACACACAAATAAAAAGAATTATAACTTTCCATTTTAATAACTTTAAAACAAGTCTAGACCAGGTGGACTGATGACCTGAAGAAGGCGGTGGGCATCCGCTGGATTCAGAGAGCTCAGGACCGGTTAGAGTGGCGCCAGTTAGGGGAGGCCTACGTCCAACAGTGGACCTCGAAAGGCTGATGGATGGATGGATGGATGAAAACTAGTCTATAAACTACTGAACAAACTTTCTAATGATTCTCACCAATCGAAGAAGGATTCCGCATGGTTATCCTTACTAATATTATAAATGTAAAAGTGTGTTTGTTTGTTTGTTTGTTTGTTTGTTTGTTTGTTTGTGACGCTTTCACGTCGCAACAAAGCTATTATATGGTAAGGTTTATGTGTGTGGGGATAGTTAGGAGGGTGGAGAGTGACGTAAGCTACTTTTTACCGCGGAAAAACATCCCATTCCCATGGGAAGATCGATGTTTTGTTAGTTGCTAGAAATTTATTTTCGGAGTTGTTAATAGATGGCGTTATTAAAATTCATTTGCAAGTTCTGAATTACGCTATCAAATACTACATGTAATTTACTTAAGTCATAGCATAGGCAAATGTAATAGGCTACTTTAGCTCTGCCTCGAGAACTCCCCGCTCCGGCTGTATTCAGTGTACCGCCCGCCCGCTGGCACTATCCTGTTGGCTGATGTCCGCAAGTTGCTGGACTCGCCGACACCGGTGGTGGGCGCGGGCGACTGGAACTGCAAGCATCCGGGGTGGAATAGCCTAGCTGCCAATAGAAGTGGAAGGCTACTTTTTGATGCCGCTGAACAGCACGGCTACACTGTCGAGGGTGTTGCACACCGTTACCGCGGCTCTAAATAAGAGAGAACGTGTGTGTGCAGTATTCCTCGACATGGAAAAGGCGTTCGACCGTGTTTGGCACGACGGCTTTCTCTACAAGATCTCGCAGTCGTCGGCGCCCCGGAGTGCCGTTAAGGTGATCTCCAGTTTCCTCGAAAATAGAAGCTTCAGAGTAGTGGTTGAAGACGCCGAATCCACCGAGCGTCCGATCGCAGCCGGCGTCCCGCAAGGGAGTTGCCTGTCCCCGGTCTGCTACGCCTGCTACACCGACGACATCCCGGCGGCAGGGGGGCGTCGCTTGCCCTGTATGCCGATGACGTGGCGTACATCACCACGTCGCTGAATAGAACCCACGCCATCGTCAAGATGCAGCGTGCGCTTGATGCCCTCCCCGAATGGCTCGCCGCGTGGAGACTGTCGGTGAATGTCGGGAAGACGCAGGCCGTGAACATAGGAGGATACCTCAACAGGCGGGACCCTACTCTGGAGCTTCACGGACAAGATATCCAATGGGCCCCACAGGCCAAATACCTGCGGGCAAAATCGACGGAAGACTTTCGATGAAGCCACAGGTTACGAAAGCCGTCGCGAATTCCAGAAGCGCGATGGCAGAAACCAGTGCTCTCCTCGAGCCTCCCTCTCGGACTGAAGCTCGGGGTCTACAAGACCTACATCAGATCCCGCCTCACGTACGCGGCATCGGCGTGGTACGCGCTCGCCAGCGAACCGCAGCGCAAGAGGATGCGCGCGGTTCAGGCGCCGGCTGACTGGTGCGCCGAGGTACGTCAGGAACGCCGTCATCCAGAGGGACCTTCGAGTCGAGAGCCTGGACGACTTCATCGAGAGATTGGCACGCAACATGTTCGGGCGTGTCGACGCGTCGCGGTTCGCGCATCTGCAGGACCTGGCGCCGCTCCACACCCGTCCACCGGACCGCTGGGCCTTCCCGCGCGACTTGCTGGTTGCGCGGGACGGGGCTAGCACTGACTGATACTGGGGCTTCGTAAGTCGTCGCCCGGCGCTGATCGGCTCCTGCTGGGCTTCCCACCAGCGGGATTCACCCGGTAGGGCCTCGATCGCCTGGGCGGCGCGAAGATGAACCCCATCCCGTTTAAGACTCTGTGGTCTGTAAAAAGGCCACCACTCACCGGACTTGACCTATTGGTTAACCACAGATGGACAACCAAGGGCCTTAGGGCCCAACCCAAGGACCGGCCCGTTTTAACGGGCCGCGAGAGACACCCCCAAAGGGGAACTAACTGTCCCGAGGGCTCCACACACCTCAGACAGGGTGGAGTGAAGAGAGCGAGTAGTAGGCTACTTTTTAGCCTAAATTCCTACGGGAGCGAGACCTACGCGGCTGTTACCTACGGGTCCCGAAGCGAAGCGCGGGCGGTTCTCTAGTGGCGTATAATTTATTAAGGTTTTGTTTTAATTCATTGAAAGGTGACGATAGCGATTCGCTATATAGTACTATGCAAAGCCGGGGCGGGTCGCTAGTTATTAATAATTTTGTTTCATTCTGATATCATACCCACCATCAATTCAAAAACTAATTAAACCATTATAACCGGTAATACTGAACAGATTACCCAATTATTAAATTGAACGGTTTTGAATTGGATGATTCAATAACAAAGTAATTCTATAAAAACTAATCCACTTAAATCTTTGTCCCGAAGACATTATATTGAGAATATTCTTTCTCTTAATTATTCTCTCTTAACCGTACCTCCTAATTATTCAGATCAATAAGCAACATCATTATTGTTTCTCAATTACCCAACTAATTTAACCAAGAAAAATACAGGGATCGCCTAATATCCAGTAATGTCTCAAAAATGGAAGAGTTTAATTCACTTTTACTATAAGCCATAAGAAAACCAGTTAAACAAAACAGATCACCTGTAACGTTGTGCCCGTTCCACGGCAATAACCGATGATGCTTCATCATCACACCACGAAGCCAGCGCCAGCGCACGCACACAGCCATCAATGCAGTTCCAATTAACACGAGTACAACCTTCGTGTGCTGCTCTTGCTCCCGATCGCCACAGAAACAACCCGTGCCATCTTCGAAAACCAAGTTGAAAATCCTTCATATCGATACTTGCCGTTTTATTGAAAATCTAGTCACATCATTTCACTGCACTTTGCACTTTCACTTGCATCCACGCCTCATGATATCACCTGAAAACGTGGACAGAGTTCTTTATCCCAGCTTCTGATCTCGGAGCCAGGGTCAGAGCGGTTGTTATACTTTGGGTTATACGTGACTGGGGATAAGAAATAATAGTCTGTACACTGAGTTTAAACGTCTATTCCAACACTTCAATACAGTTATCACCAAAATTAATTTAGATTACATTAAATTAAACTTAGAAATAAAGCTGACGACAAAATAATAGCAAAGTGGCAAAGGATCAGCACGATTAATTCAAATTTAACTTGGAAACTCGGCAAGTTTGGTATGGCAGTGGGTTCGACACGTCCGCTCGGTCTAAGCGCTCAATTCAGAATGATCATGACAGCTATGGTTCTCTACGACGCCATCTCTACCCCCACTCCATACCAACCATGCCCAAACAATAACTGTTTCGTTTCCAGAAGTAGCTCCGGCCATCATTCATAGATGGCGGTAGGTTCCTAAAACTAGTTCCATCGATTACTCATAGGTGGCGTTACTAGATCAGCGTAGGACTTTGGTCTCGCTCCTACATATATAATAATATAATATATAATATAATATATAATAATATAATATATAATATAATATATATACATATATAATATATATAATTATACATAAAAATAAATAGAAGATGTAATAGTAGTGACAGAATTAAATAACCTATTAACTTATAGGACAGAAGTCAATTATTTTCGATGACAGACAAATAATGTTCTCGGACTTGTTTTTTAAAGGACCACAGAGTTGGAGCCTTTCTGATCTTTACGGGCAGGGCGTTCCAGAGCAGCACAGCCTGAATTGTGAAGGAATTATAGAAGAAACCAGTATTCATTGGTGGAATGTAAGCTTTTAAATTTGTGGAGGAACGAAGTACCTTGTCATGAGTATCACAAACGTACTGAAAATTTTCCTTTAAGTACTTAGGAGAAGTTACACTATTTAATATAGTGTAAAGAGTAAACAAGATTCTGGAGTCACGCCTCTTGCGAATAGGTAGCCATTTGAGCTGGCGTCGATAATCAGAAATATGGTCGTACTTACGTAGACCGAAGATGAACCGGATACAGTTGTTTTGTAGGCGCTCCAGTTTATTTAGAAGTTCCAAGCTAAGGTCAGGATAGCACACATCACAGTAATCAATAATGGGGAGTATAAGAGATTGAACAAGCATGAGTTTGGTCTTGGTAGGAATAAAATTCTTAAATCTGTACAATGAGTGTAACGTCCCAGTCACTTTTTTACTGACAGCATTAATTTGCGCTTGCCATGACATAGTACTATCCATAACCAACCCCAAATTTTTTACAGATGTACATAAGGGGATTACGTTGCCGTTGTACATTAGTGATGGTAGAGAATAGTAATCCACCTTAGATAACATCCGTGAACCACCCATCAGAATAGCTTGACATTTGGAGGGATTAACAGCAACCCCGTAACGGCATGACCAGTTATATATAGCTTCAAGGTTTTGGTTTACCTTGCAGATAGCATTGTGAAGATCGTCGACGTCAGAGTGTACATACAGCTGTAAATCATCTGCATATAAATGGTACGAACAGTTAATAATGGAAGAGATCGAGTTTATAAACAATGAAAATATAATCGGAGATAATATACCGCCTTGCGGCACGCCACTGTGAAGATCAGCCCAGTCTGAACACTTCTGCCCAGAACAGACTGCCTGTTTGCGACCGCGAAGATAGTTTGTAAACCAAGCCAGGGCGCCAGGGGAAAATTGCAAGTAGGTTAGGATTGCAATAAGGATTTCGTGGTCGACTGTGTTAAAAGCATTAGAAAAGTCAACAAGTACCAGCACTGTGACCCTTTTATGATCCATAGCTTTTCTAATATCATCTGTAACTTTGATCAAAGCAGTGGTGGTACTGTGACCAGAACGAAACCCAGACTGATAAGGGCTCAGTAGGCTATTACAAGAGACGAATGCGGAAAGTTGCTTATGTACACAGATCTCCAAGACTTTTGACAGGAAGGAAAGAACAGAGATTGGACGATAATGGTTGGGAAGCAAAGGATTCGCAACTTTAGGTAAGGGATGGACTAAAGCCTTCTTCCAGGTTGTCGGATAACATCCAGAAGAGAGGGAAAAGTTTATGATATGGGTAAGGACAGGTAAAAGGACATCAAGGATGTTAATAATCATTAGGCTGTTGAGGTCATCACAACCCACCGCCTTGGAGTGAATACTCATAACAGCCTGCTTTACATCATCCTGACTGACAGTAGAGAACTGAAAAGGAGGTAATGGTAATGGAGGTTGCATTGTGGTTATAGACGCCATGGTTTGGGCACGGATCTGGGGGTCCAAGGTAGGACATGAAGAAAAATGATTATTTATATCTTCGAGGCTAAGTGAGGGTCCCAAATCCGTTATAGGTGGTTTACAAACACCGAGAGATTTTAGAAAATTCCATACACCAGCAGGAGAAGAGTTGACGATATTAATATGGATGTAACGGCGTTTAGCTATTCGTACCATTTGATTGCATCTGTTTCGAGCCTTTTTAAATCGCAGCCAATTGTCATCTGTGCGCTCTTTTTTATATTTACGGAAAGCGCAATTTCTCTTCCGTATGGCCATTCTCACTCCCGCTGTCATCCACGGCGCAGGAGGACGGCGCAACCTGACTTTACGCTTAGGGGCATGAACGTCGTAGATGTTAAGCACAGTACGACTAAGAGACGAAACCATGTCATCTACATCAGTCGCAGTGAATATGCGGGTCAAGTCACTTTCCCTAGCGTCTTTCCTAAGATCGTCCATGTTAATTTTAGCGTAGTTACGCAGTTGTACAATTGCCGGAGTAGACTTAGGAGTTTTAATTTTGTATGAAGCATATAAAAGATCATGCCTTGAGAAACCTGGAGCGAGTAACTGTCCGTGTATGTCTACACGATCAGGTGAAGCTGTTATGATATGGTCGATCCAGGTGTCCTCAGCATTGTGATTACGATGAGTTGCTGTTAATGGAAGTAAAGAGAGATTAACCGACTCAATAATGCTGCGAAGTCTGAGAGTACGAGGCGAACCCTTTAATAAGTCAGTATTGAAATTCCCCATGATTACGTAATGAGTATATTCCGATCCTATGCTGTCAAGAGCTCTTTCTAACGACGCAAAATAATCAACAGAAGGAGGACAGTATACTACACCCAGAACGACCTTATTGCCCTTCACATTCAATTCCAGAAACAGAAACTCGGAAGAGCCCGAGTACTGCGAGGGAGAAGCAAGAAGTACCTTGTAAGGAATAGAGGCATTTAGGTAAATGGCGACTCCACCACCTCCCTTGCCAGTACGGTCATTTCGAATTAAAACAAAACCAGAAAGAGGGTAAAATGAGGAACGTAATGATGGCTTCAACCAGGTCTCCGAAACAAGAATGGCGTGGGTACAATCAGAGGAAAAAACAGATTCCAACTCTGAAAAGTGACAAGGCACACTCTGCGCATTAATGTGGCAAATGTTCAAATTAGATTTACGAGAACTAAATATATCATTTAATTGATCTTTTAAACCAATAACTGTGTCATCTTCACAGGACTCAAAAGAATCCGTGCTATTAGCTGAAACATAAGAATCACTGTCTGTCATTATGCAATAATTTATAAACTATATTTATATTAATAAATAATAATATATACAATATGATAAATATATATAGAACAAGAACAAAAGTAAATATAAATTATACTAAATAGTTTTTTTTTAAAACCCTCTGCAAGCATTTACCTGCCTGAATTCACCAAATACTCTCAATCCAAAACACCATCCAAAAATTGACTATGCAATAAAACTATTTAATTGATAATTACAAAATAAAACAATTACACTAAACGACCACCAGACGACATGGAACAATTTAAGTTAATCCTAAGAAAAAAAAAAGTCTAAAATAATAGCCTGGTAGCACTGACTAATAACTTTCAAACACTATTTAAGTTTAAATTTTACAATAAATAACAATTCAAATTTTGCCAATAATATTTTAAAATAATTATTAAAATGCATGCAACCATTAACGACAAAAACTGTATTAATACTAAGTTTATACATTGTGTAGTAAGTTGTAAGCATGGACTAAAACAATTTATAATCTGTTAATAACAATGTAGTCAACCAGTTGAACGACGTAACTACGATACATTATCTATGGACTCTATGGTATTAACTTATGTTAAGTTTAAAATTACCTACTCTGTGTCGCAATGACAATTGTCAATGTCATACTCATACGATTAAAATGTTATGATCTTACAATAATAACAACGGTTAAAACTAATAAATATTAATAGAGGTAGTAAAATAAAAATGAATACTTAAAATAAAAGTGAGGGTGTACAATAAATTATAACGAATACGTATTGAACTTGACGAATTGTGTGCGCATACACACCGTTCTAGATCGTATGTACATAGACTTACGATGAATGATCGGAGAGCAAACTCGATGATAAAGGAGTGAATAAACCAATGTCCTACTTCTTAGTAGCAATGCGAGCAGTTCTCCGTGTCTTCTTTGATTCGTCTTGCTGGTTTGCTTCAATCGGCTGCTTTCGCTGGCCAGTATGCAGCAAATCCAGCGCTCCAGAATGCGACTTGGCTTTTACGCTATCATCTGTGTCAGACGGTGGAAACTTTGTAACCAGCGTATCTAAATCCTCCTCACATACAACTTTATAGCGGCCCCCATTGGGAATTTTAATATGGATTACACCATCAAGTGTCCAGACTTGTCGCATGCCAAAGACACTCCGGGCTCGCTTGAAAACCGCCTGTCTGGCCCGAGTAAGGAACTCAGTGATTATAATGGAGGATCCTTTGAGCTTTGTCTTCGCTTTCCAAACTTCTGCCTTAATTTTGTGACTGCTGAAATGCACGAGGACAGGCTGAAGTCTATCTCCAGATGAGACACCAATCCGATGACAGCGCTTGATACTGGTACTGGTTATATGTGCGAGTCCCAGATTGTTGTGGATGATATGAATCACTTCATTCTCCAAGTCTGACTCCGACTTATCATTAATGCCATTAAAGAGAAGGATTTTCTGACGTTGACGCATTTCCATATTATCTACTGCCTTGGAAGAATTGGAGATCTGTTCTCGAAGCAGACTAAACATTCCAGCAACAAGGACCTTAAATGACTGGAAGTCATTACTCAACTGGATTATATCAGGGTTGTTCTGAGATGACGACGCTGCAGTGAGCCTGGCTTCAAAATCGGCTAGTCTTCCAGCCAGGCTGTGTTCCAACTCCTTCTGCTTGTTCATTACTTCAGTCACGTCTGACATGGTCACGTTTAAGGTGTCACTTTTAGTGAATAGTGAAGTGAAAAGTGGTGATATTTGGTGAAGCAGGTAATGCTCAGTTTTATTTCACATGTAAGTAATTAATACTACACTTTGAGCAGAATGTTATTCAAAAACAGATATTACACTGATTGTAAAAAAAAAAAAAAATGAAAATAAACTATGTATTTTCAATTTAAATTAGGAACGATTCAAACCAGCTGTTATTTATATGCACCTACCCACAAAAAAAAAGCCTCGGATCGGACGCAACTTAACAGGTGATCTGTATCGTCATATGTTTTCTGATAGCTTAAAGGAGAAATGAATTAAAATTTGTTTTCGAGACGTAATGTTCATTCAATTTCAAAGATTTCTTCATTGCTGAGAAATTTAAATTTTCAGTCAACTTATCGAACGGAACTTATGAAATATGTAGTACATGAACGGTATTGCTTCTTTGCAAATACACAGACCTTGTAAGAACACTAGAGATATTGTGTTGAGTGCTGTAATTGGTGGGTGCCAATGTACAGTCGCATTGGGATGGACAATGCATAAGATGGTGATAACAGCTATGTGCGGATTTAATACTATTTTGAGGAAAGTACTGGACTATGCTTGAGTATCGTTCGATGAGTTAAAACTTGTTTTGAAAAGAGCTAAGCTAGTTTCAAGATAATTACCAGTTAATTTATATTGAATACAAGCTATTCTGTTTTGAGCAACTTTAAATTAAAAGCTGTGTCGTATAACTTGGTCAGTGAGTCCTTTGACAATTCTAAAATACCAATTTGAGTTTTAAAAATACTTTCGTCATGGGTAATAATTACTAGACAGACTAAGAAAATGCCAGTAGGTCACGCATCGGTCAGGATCGATGTGGATAAGGTTAATGACTATGTTCAAAATTAAGTTGTGGTAGAAAGTGGTTAAGAACTCCGCCTCCTATTCGGAGGGTCCGGGTTCGAATCCCAGGTCACGCACCTTTGAATTTCCGGATCAGAGGATCCAGGCACTGGAAGTGAGCAATGCGATTGCTGATCGGCTGGAAAGCCGGGACACTAGATGCCTTACTCGGGAGTTTAGTCTTGAATTTTGTAAAATCTGTGTACAGTTCATCGAGTCATTTTGTGATTTGCTTTGAATGACCGCGATGCGTGGCCCCGGCAATTAATATAATGAATCCCTTATATTCTAATTTGGTTAAATTTGGCTTAAAAAAATAAATAAAAAAAAACACAATTATGTTTTGGTGACCTTGTAATTTGCTCTAGAATGATGAATGTAGTTAGGAGTGAATAATAAGAATTGACGATATTGACATGGTAATCAGATCAAATAAAAGTTAAGTGGATATTCTATTGCATTAAATGTTCTTGACTTTATAAGTCAGAATGGGTCGACCGTTAAGAGATACTTTCGTTGTGTTTCTTGTTACAGGTAAATTCCGACACCACAGCTGATCGAGTCATCCAGTTTACGACGATTGTACGATGACGTATTGCGTTAAAAAGTTAAAACAAACTCACGTTAATAATAAATTCGGTAATTTTGCTCTAAACAAGTGTTGCAATGTTATGGAGTTTGTTCTGCCGGCTTCTTCTCCATTAAAAAAAAAAGAAGAAGAAAAAAGTCGGTATACGGGCGAAAGTTTTACGTGACAACGACTTTGAGTGGTAAAATAATTTTAATGTGAATATTCATTCGTATAGTAGGAAGAAGGATGAAATAATAGTAACAATTTAAAACATTTATTTATACAAAGAATTATATTTAAAACATTAATTTATACAAAGAATCTCATTTGAAGGGACGCGTGCCTTTCACTTTTTATGTCTGTCTCTCTCGCTCTTAGGCGGGCTAACCATGCCCGAGTGGAAGGGACGCGTGCCTCTCACTCGCTCTCATTGTGAGCGCATAACGTGAGCGGAGCGTAACGCAGTTTCTTGAAGTGTCACCCGGCAAACCAATTTATAAGACGTTGTCACGTCAAAAGAATTAAAACAAAACTTGGCGTTCAATTAAAGAAATTTGAAGTAATCTGAAAAACTTGTTGTTCAAATTAAATATAAAAATTGGTTGCCTGTAAAGTCGGTATACGGGCGAAAGTTTTACGTGACAACGACTTTGAGTGGTAAAATAATTTTAATGTGAATATTCATTCGTATAGTAGGAAGAAGGATGAAATAATAGTAACAATTTAAAACATTTATTTATACAAAGAATTATATTTAAAACATTAATTTATACAAAGAATCTCATTTGAAGGGACGCGTGCCTTTCACTTTTTATGTCTGTCTCTCTCGCTCTTAGGCGGGCTAACCATGCCCGAGTGGAAGGGACGCGTGCCTCTCACTCGCTCTCATTGTGAGCGCATAACGTGAGCGGAGCGTAACGCAGTTTCTTGAAGTGTCACCCGGCAAACCAATTTATAAGACGTTGTCACGTCAAAATAAAATTAGAACTTTGTTGTAACCTAATTAAAAGTCTCACACGAGAAAGTGCGAGTTACATAAAAAAGGGGGAATAGGTTATTAAGGAGGAAAAGGAAAAATTGTTAAACATAATTTCTAATGACGACTTACGTTCATTTATTAATTTAATACTTGGTCATGTTAAAATTTATTGTGTAATTTATGTTGTTAATTTCAAACAGTACGATAATACTTTGAGGGTAAATTAATTTAGTTAACGTTAACGAATTTAATAAAAGGAAAGAGGTGTGACGTCTACAGTGATGTTTCCGGTAATCATGACGTGCATGTCATGTCGGATGTCAGTGTCATGGCGCTAGTGGGTGCCACGTGCTAACTCGGTTCTGATGGCAGTTCGTACTGAGACCGCGAGGCGGCAGTTCGTCACACGTCTCTGACGGAAACCGACTAAGTGTGATACTCGAAGACACCACACCCACAATGCATCGGAATGTTTGGATAACTCAATCTCAATCTTACACGGACGGGAATGGGAGGTTTTACAATCCATAAAGACACTTTTATTCGAGGATTACCATTACAGGAATAGGCAGTTATCCTAACTTAGTTAAACTGAACTAATGATGAAACTGTAGCTGTGTTTATTTTTAAAGTTACGATGATCTATATTTTATTTTATACGTACATAGGTTAGGTTAGATGGAAAACTGCTAAATGGTTTTTATGTGAACTGTTCACTTTTTATAACAAATTACGAGCGCAGTGATCGCTTACTAGAACACGCCCTTTGTCAGTTGACACAAAAGGAGAACATCAGATTTGGGCCTGGAGCGTACAGCTTATTCAATACCCTCAAATAATCTTGCATATTTTAATACATCCATTTCATATTTAAGAATCTAGTTAAATCATATCACTAAGTCGCGACGACTAAAGTAGATACTTACTTTGTGCGCGCTGTGTAAGACGACTATATTTCATTATTCGCATAATTTTCCGCAAAAACGGAATATGCACAATGTGGTAACAATATCCTCGATCTAAAAAGCGATGTCTCATGCATGTTCATATTCCAGGCCCAAGGTCCTTAAGAAAGTTGCTGGTCTCCTTTGCATCGTAATTCGTTAATGTTAATAACAATATTAATTTTAGGTAATTTGAGATGACGATAAGATAATTGATGATTATGAAATATGACAATGTTAATCCTTACTTCCTTACTATCCTTACTAATATCCTTACTAATATTATAAATGTGAAAGTGTTTGTTTGTTTGTTTGTGACTCTTTCACGTCGCAACATGGCTATTATATGGTATGGTTTATGTGTATGGGGATAGTTAGGAGGGTGGATGGAGAGTGACGTAGGCTACTTTTTACCGCGGAAAAACATCTCATTCCTATGGGAAGATCGATGTTTTGTTAGTTGCTAGATATTTAGTTCCGGATGTTGTTAATAGATGCCGTTAGTAAAATTCATTTGCAAGTTCTGAATCACGCTATCAAATAGTAGATGTAATTTACTTAAATCATAGGCAAATGTTACATCTGATGTTGAGGAAGCTGCCTTTCGCCTACCCTCTACTCGTGCTACACGAACGATATTCCAGCGGAGGGGGGCGCCATGCTCGCCCTCTACGCGGACGACGCGGCGTACCTGACCACCTCGATTAAGTCAGGTCACGCCGCCGTTAAAATGCAAAGATGCCTCGACGCCCTCCCCAAGTGGCTACACGAGTGGAGGATGGCGATCAACGTAGGGAAGACGCAGGCCATCCAATTCGGAGGAACCACGATGCGCGACCCCACTCTAAAGCTCCTCAACCAAGACATTACCTGGACAAGACAGGCCAAGTACCATGGGGTAACCCTGGACTGTTCCCTGACTATGAAGCCCCACGTGACCAACGTCGTAAATCACGCCAAGGCAGCAGCTGTAGCGCTACGTCCAGCGCTCTCCTCGAGTCTCCCGTTGAGGGTCAAACCACCATCTGGAAGACCTACATCCGCCTCAGACTCACGTACGCGGCCCCAGCCTGGTACGCGCTCCCGAGTGAACCACAACGCAGGCGTCTACGCGTGGTTCAATCGAAGACGCTGCGCCGGCTGGCAGGGGCGCCGTGGTGCATGAGGAACGCCACCATCCAGCGGGACCTCAGAGTTGAGAGCCTGGACGCCCACGTGGAGGACCTAGCGCAACGGATGTTTGCGCACGCGGACGCGGCGCGGTTTCTGCACCTGCGGAACCTGGCGCCGCTCCACGCCCGCCCCCTGGACCGTTGGGCACTCCCGCGCGACCTACTGCGCGGGAGCAGCCCGACATGAACCACCTCGGACAAGACCGCAAGCCGCCGTCCGGTCGCAGATCGGCTCCTGCTGGGCTTCCCACCAGCCGCTCTCACTTGGTAGGGCCTGATCGCCCGGGCGGCGTGAAAATCATCATGACTCCCCGGACTAGACACCCATACTCCACATCACCATCTGGACAATCTTCGAGGACCCATACAGGGTCCCAACCCAACGACCGGTCCGTTGTTACGGACCGCGGCAGACACCTCAGTCAGGGGGCCACCGGCCCCGAAACTGAATCCCCACGGCTATGTTAGCCGTGAGTGAAGACAGGACGGATTCTGATGTTGATGTTCCAATATGTCATATTATAGGCTTATCTTTGGCCGAGATTCCTACGGGAGCGGGACCTACGCGGCTGTTACCTACGGGTCCCGAAGCGAAGCGCGGGCGGTTCTCTAGTTTGAGATATTTCACATTATTTCACTTTACATAGGTATGTATCGGTTTCAATAGAACTGTAAACATACCATTATTATACCAGTAGGGTTTACATTAATCCTATCCTTCCTATTCTATCCTACTAGTCCTACTAATATTATAAATGCGAAAGTTTGTAAGGATGTATGTGAGTGAGTGTGTGTGTGTTTGTTGCTCTTTCACGCAAAAACTACTGAATGGATTTTCATGAATCCTACTTCCTATCCTACTTCCTACTTCCTACTAGTCCTACTAATATTATAAATGCGAAAGTTTGTAAGGATGTATGTGAGTGAGTGTGTGTGTGTGTTTGTTGCTCTTTCACGCAAAAACTACTGAATGGATTTTCATGAAACTTTGCAGTAATATAGCTAAGACATCGGAATAACATAATTTGTTAAAATTTATAGACATTTTTGAAGGGACTGGTTACCCGAAGCGAAGCGAGGGCGGGTTTACTAGTGTATAAATAAATAAATAAATTTTATATCTTGTGATAAGCCTAGATAAATCAATCCTTTTCATCTACTATTACTAATCCCTCCTAATTTCAACCTCATGTCATCTACAAAAGGTTCAAATTCGATCGGTCATCAACCTATGGTGTCTACAGGTATCATTTATAAAAGCTTCCGCGTCTCAGATGACTCGAGTCTTCAGACGCCATACATCACGGAGAGGTGTTCAAATGTGTTGGAACAGTTAGAACGTCCATACCTTCATTACAGGCATAAATCAAAAGAATTGTTTGTCCGTCTGTCAAAATAAATAGAGAACGAGCCGCGACGCTACGAGAGTACTGACGTGTTTTTTAACGCCATTTGTATCTATTGGAATAGGCCAGTAGATGAATAGATTAATTTTATTCATGTAAGCAGTTTTTTTGAACTGGCTCAGTACACCGCTTTGGGATGGCCTGTGTTGGTTTATTTTATTTCCGTGTGCAAAAATTAATCTAGTTGTTATACTGACTTTCAGTTGAGCACAGTAGAGCCACCTATGTGTTTTCTGTTTTTTTCTACTTGGACATGTGTTATAAAAGGCCACTCAATCTAGTCTACTCTCTTACTTCTCTTCTATTCGGATTTGCGATAGGTCACAGACGTATTACTTCCCAGTGTGTATTAAGAGGATAAATATACGTGTTCATTATAAAGTCCTCAACTCTGCATTTAATTTAAACTCCCATAACCTGATTCCCTATAGCCTGTAGCCTTATGGAATTGGTTTAGCTGTCACCCACCTTTCCTGTGGAATAGAATTGACGTCCCATATTGGTGTATGGTTACTATATCGGACTGCACTGCACTGCTGAATCCTAGGCTGGATTCTCCGCGAGGCCTTAATTAGCGTGTTAAGATATTTTTTTAAACCTAAAACAAGTTAGGTGTGTGTTATCTTGTTGTTGCTATAGATGCCACACACGACAAGAGTAATGCTAGTCCGGAACATTGAGGTCAGATTTCAGCGGCGGGGTTCCTTTTCCCGCATGCCTGGTAAGGATTCAGGAATTTAAAAACCCATACTAAAATCGGATCATTTGTGCAGGAGCTACGGTGCCACAGATAGACACTTATAACACCCCCCTTTTTTCGTTAGGAGCAAAAATATAGCACATTCGTATGCCCCGGTACATTTTCATAGTCAGAAATACATCAATTTGTAAAACTGATAGCCTATAAAGAACTTTACCTGATTAATTCAGTAAGTTCAAAATCAATCAAGTCAATTTGATGAAGACATTCTTCAAAGCTTATTGTAGTGTATGCGCAACCCGACGATGTCATGTCACTCGCTCACCGACCGTGACCGCGTGCAGATGTGTTTGGTGTTCCGTCTACATTACAATCACGGAATGATAACGATAAACAGTGTTAGTGTTTTATTGATACATTACAAGTGGCGACGAGGATAAAACTGAGTACATACCTGTCTAAAAGAAAAAAAAGAAGAAGGAAGGTAACATTGTTATAACCTGCAAACAGTTTTTACGTATAATTTAGTTTCATATGAAATCACTTAATCATTAAGAAACAGATTTCATTTTTTAATTTAATATCTATATCAAGTGAGACGATACGTAAATAATTGTTATGGTTAAACAAATTTATTCATACCTACTATAATCTTTCACTGTAAAGGGCCATGCATCTATCAGATCTGAATATATAAAGGCCACGCAAATACAAAAAGAGCTGTAATTACGACATGCTTAACGTAGGTATAAACCTACTACATAACCTATGTACATTGTGCAGATGTGCAATCTTACGGTACTTGAGAACACAAATCAGTTACTTAATTGAGATAACTATTACATTTATAATACTTAAATTGATACTAATTTAGTACAAAACTGAACCATACAATTGAAGATTATGTAATAATGCTTTAATTCCAATGGAATTGTTTTTAGATATTTTAGTATGAAATTTTCATATGTACCCTCTATTTTAGTACTATGTTTTTAGTTTGTTTCTATTTAGACGTAATTGATTGCATATTGACACTACAATGTACTCGAGGTCGTAATTACAGAAAAGGTTTTAAGCAAAAGTTCATGACGAACAAAAGGGTCTGTGCACAAATTACATTAAAGGTTTTAAACCACGCAAAAAGTAGTACGAGATAATCTCGTCAAAAAGGCTATGCGGTCATGAGACTGTTACATTATGTAAAGAGCCACGCAAAAAGTAGTACGAGATAATCTCGTCAAAAAGGCTATGCGGTCATAAGACTTACATTATGTAAAGAGCCACGCAAAAAGAAGTACGAGACAATCTCGTCAAAAAGGCTATGCGGTCATGAGACTGTTACATTATGTAAAGAGCCACGCAAAAAGTAGTACGAGATAATCTCGTCAAAAAGGCTATGCGGTCATGAGACTGTTACATTATGTAAAGAGCCACGCAAAAAGAAGTACGAGACAATCTCGTCAAAAAGGCTATGCGGTCATGTGACTGTTACATTATGTAAAGAGCCACGCAAAAAGAAGTACGAGACAATCTCGTCAAAAAGGCTATGCGGTCATGTGACTGTTACATTATGTAAAGAGCCACGCAAAAAGTAGTACGGTGATCCGACATTTGACGACCCTGTAGCCTAGTTGGTAGCGACCCTGCCTGCGACGTGAGGGGTCCCGGGTTCGATTCCCGGCCGGGCAGATAAATATTTGTACTCGGGTCATGGAGGCGAAGGTGATCCGACATTTGACGACCCTGTAGCCTAGTTGGTAGCGACCCTGCCTGCAACGTGAGGGGTCCCGGGTTCGATTCCCGGCCGGGTAGATAAATATTTGTACTCGGGTCATGGATGTAATTGTAATCCTACTAATATTATAAATGCGAAAGTTTGTAAGGATGTATGTATGTGAGTGAGTGAGTGAGTGAGTGTGTGTGTATGTTTGTTGCTCTTTCACGCAAAAACTACTGAACGGATTTTCATGAAACTTTGCAGTAATATAGCTTAGGCATCGGATTAACATAATTTGTTAAAATTTATAGAGATTTTTATATCTTACTAATCTTATTAATATTATAAATGCGAAAGTTTGGATATTTTATCACGCCAAAACGGCAGAACGGTTTTAAGCCAAATTTGTCACACAGATAGTTATTCACGAGACCTAAAATACCAAATACTTATAATCCCGGTAAACCTATCGGTTCCCGCGGGATAAGAGGTTTATAGTCGACACGTAACTGGGAGATATCTAGAGGAAGTTGTAAAGTAACGTATAGGCTACTTTTTATCCCGGGATTTCCCGCGGGATCAGGATTCACGTGGGAAAAACTTTTATGCGCGAAGTAAGAATGGGCTTATATTTTTATGGGACTTTCACTGGGAGATAGAGGAAGTTGTAAAGTAACATATAGGCTAATTTTTATCCCGGAGTTCCCGCGGGATCAGGATTCACGCGGGAAAAACTCTTAATACGAGAAGGCGCGGCATATTTTTTTATGGGACTCACTGGGATAGAGGAAGTTGCGAAGTAACATATAGGCTACTTTTTATCCCGAAATTCCCGCGGGATCAGGATTCACACAAAAAAACCCTATTCGCAAAGTTGCGTGCTTAGTTTTTTATGGGACTAACTGGGAGATACCTAGAGGAAGTTGTAAAGTAACATATAGAATACTTTTATTCCCGGAATTTCCGCGGGATCAGGATTCACGTGGGAAAAACTCCTGTGCGCGAAATAGTGGGCTTAGATTTTAATAGGACTTTCACTGAGAGATAGAGGAGGTTATGGAGCATTGTATAGGCTACTTTTTGTTCCTGACTTCTCGCGGGATCGAGATTTACGTGGGAAAAACTTTGTGACACACTCAGTTTCACGCGAGCGGAGCCGCGGGCACAGCTAGTGTGTTATATGTGTAGTCCATGCCACCCACGACACAAGTACATAGTAACCTACTGCGGGGGTATGAGTGTGTTAGCGTTTATTATTAATATTTGTTGGCACTTGTAGGGTAAAATGGAAGAGGGCATTTGAAACTTGAAATAAATGAAATAGTTACTTTGCTCCAAAAGAAAGTCGAATTTATGAAAGATTAGCATTTACCCGCAGCTTTGCTTGCAGAACTTGTATTCCAAAATAAATTTGCCTACAACTGCGCTGTCCCCTGTTACCCATCGCAACTGTACACACGCTCTAAAGCTGTTGTTACCCTCGTGTTTCAGTCGTGGTCTTGTTAAAGACGGATTGTTGTTATTACGTCAATATTAATGGTACGTTTCCACCAATATAAACAAGCGTGTACGAATCGACGCGAGTCCACTGCATAATATAATGTATGTGTACTTACGCACAAAAGTGTACTCACAGATGTGCGCGAACAATTCTAAAATAATGTTCGAACACAATTTGTTATGCTTTGGCCGCATGAGTCGACTAGCGTGAACATATGTGTCGTGCACTGGTGGAGTCGCATCTTAACATCAACCAATACCTTATTACAATTATTTGAAGATTTAAAGATTTTTCTTGTGTATTATATAAAACAATGAAGCACAATTGAGAATCATTCGTAAACAATCCGTTTAAAAGTTAAGTAAACATTATGTGAAAAAAAAAACATATATTTATATCACACGAAAGTGAGATGATCGTTGATGGATTGATTTTACTATACTTATCAACAGTACCAACAACCAACATTATAAACACGATTCAACTTCTCTTTTGGGTTACTGAGTTGTATGTTTTGACTCCAAAAGACTTCACCAGATCCTGAAATGGTCAACGATGAACTGGGTGTAGGTACAAGGGTGCGCAATGTTTTAAAAGGAAAAGACCAATATCTTGTAGACATACTTTAATCCTCCTAACTTTAATGCTCCTCTGAGTCAAGGAGTGCATAGTTGACGTCGAGTCATATCATCAGATGTTGAAATGGTCAATGGTGGCCTGGTTTTGCATGGTTTATATCTTTAATCACTTTATAACAAACTTTATAACTCGTAACTACCTCTAAGTAGAAAGGCACATGGGTAATAATTTATTATTTACATATAATTGTATTACTTATGTTGTGTACTTTCTGTTGGTAGTGCAAAACAAATAAATACCTTGACGTTCACGCTCCTGTGAGGCCTATTCGTGTTCGCCATCTTCCTGCTCCGTGGCTCACAGAAGAGATCAAAGTGTTGATCGCCAGGAAAAATAAAGCCAAATCGAGATACAAGTCGGATCCTAGTGAAAAAAACCGCCTAAAATACAGATCTATCAGAAATCACTGTAATAAGGTGTGTAGAGATGCGCAACGACGCCATATCCACAATTCTGTCCAAGACCAAGACCCGGCCAAGGTTTGGAAATTCTTGAGGTCATTGGGAGTTGGGAAATCGCGCACTAACTTGATTCCTAATAATATAGATGTTAATAGTCTCAATCATCACTTTGCAACGGCCCCTGCCGTGGATAGTAATTCAAAGAAAACAACTTTGGACTATCTGACTTCGCTTCCCACTCCCGACTTTCCTACCTTCTATTTTAGCCGATGTGACATTCGTGATGTTAAGAAAAGCATTCTCTCCATTCACTCTGATTCAGTAGGGAGCGATAACATTAGTCGTAACATGATCATTCCTATAATTGAGTTTGTTGTTCCTGTTATCACACATATCCTTAATTTTTCCATCTCCTCTTGCGTTTTCCCTACAATTTGGAAAGAGGCTCAAATAACACCCCTTCCGAAAAAGAATAATCCAACCTCTTTTTCCGATTTCCGTCCCATATCCGTCCTTCCTTTCCTTTCAAAATTTTTTGAGCGTCTCATTTATCAACAGTTAAATAATTTCCTATGCACTCATAATTTACTCAATCCTTTCCAATCCGGTTTCCGTCCTGGTCATAGTACGACTACTGCATTGCTTAAAATCACTGATGACATTCGTCTTGGGATGGAGAGAAAACAAGTAACTGTTTTAACTCTGTTGGATTTTAGCAATGCTTTTAACACAGTTGACTTTGATATCCTGATTGCCACTCTAAGCTCTCTTAACATATCTCCGTCTGTTACTCGGTGGTTTCATAGTTACTTGTTGGGTCGTAGACAGCGTATTCGAGTCCAGGATTCATTTTCCTCCTGGTCACAATTGTCCGCTGGCGTCCCGCAAGGTGGCGTGTTGTCTCCTCTCTTATTTTCTATTTATATCAATTCGATAAGCCTCCAATTATCTTCTCTCTACCACTTATATGCTGATGATCTACAAATATATTGTCAATGCCCGGTAGAGGATCTTATCAAAGCTATCGGGTGTATAAATACTGATTTGGCTTGTATCTCGAACTGGTGTCTGTTTCACGGATTAAAAGTAAATCCTCAAAAGACTCAAGCGATTGTCTTAGGCAGTTCCAGGCAACTTTCAAAAATAGATTGGCCAAACCTACCGCAGATTGCCTTTGAATCTGTAACTGTGCCTTTAAGCCAAAAAGTAAAAAACTTGGGAGTCTACATGGATAGCACTCTTTCTTGGCATGCTCAAATTAATGATGTCAGCCGGAAGATCTTCTCGTCTGTGGGATCTCTTAGAAGATTACAGAATTTCCTTCCAATCACGACAAAAATTACGCTTTGTACTTCTCTTCTCCTTCCAATCCTTGACTACGCTGATGTTTGCTATTTAGACCTAACTGAGGAGCAACTTAACAAGCTTGAGCGTCTTCAAAATGTCTGCATCCGTTTCATATTTGGTATACGGAAATATGAACACATATCTGAGTATCGCACGAAGCTCAAGTGGCTCCCCATTCGTCTTCGCCGGAATACTCACATTCTTTCTACTTTATACTGTATCCTGTTTAATCCAAACACGCCCAGCTATTTAAAAGAAAGATTTCATTACATGCATCTTTCACATAATACTCATTTTCTTCGTTCAAATGTAAACCTTGCCCTTTCTACCCCTAGTTTCTCTTCTTCTTTCTATAGCAAATCTTTTACCTCAGTGGCTGTGCGGCTCTGGAATTCCTTACCTGTGTCAATTCGCCGTGCTCAGTCACTGGACTCTTTTAAGAAGCAAGTAAGAGAACATTACTTGTCGTTATAACAGCCACTGTCGTGCAATTGTTATTATATATTGAGTATTATTAGTATTTATTTGTTTTGTTTTTTTTTTCTTTCACCCTTATCCTTTTATATATAACTTTATTTCCTGTACTTATACCTGTAAATATGGATTGCAATTATTGAAGCTACTGCTGACATTTTGTTTTAATCAATTTGTTTTTTTGTGCACCCTACCCTTTTCCTGTGTTTAGCTTTTATCACTTTTTAAAGGTTGTCTGGAAGAGATCGCTAATTAGTGATAAGACCGCCTGTTGTACTTATACTATTTTATAAATTACTGTGAAATTTTATGGTGTACAATAAAGAGGATTTGTATTGTATTGTATTGTATTGTAAATAGTGAATAAAACACACTTTAGTTGCTTCTTTTCGTTAAGGAATAGCATAGGTATTAAACCCAGGGGACGACATTAAACCCTGACCTATTAAGACCATCAGTGTATGCTACATCTATGATTAAGACAGACTTTGGCTAATGACTGACATTTATTTCTTTGTATTAAATTTTCTAGATTTTTTATTATACAGAACAATAAAGTTGACTAACTAAAAAAAATGTTTTATTTTCCAAAATAATAATTTGAAGTGTTAGCGGTATTCAGTCTGGGTGGATAAAACAGTTAAGTACCGCGATAGTTTGTTGACAACCTTTAATATTGTTTAACGCCATCTATTATTATCACCATCGAGAACTAAGACAAGAACTGGTAAATGTTGGGAGGGGAAAGTGCCCTCTAGGTCTGGCTATAAATGGTGCAAGAGCTATGGCTCGAGATCATTCCACTCAGTGACAAGTCGAGGTAGTCAATTCATCTAGTAATTACCATTGTACCCCGTGCTATAGAACGTATTGTTATGGTATATTATGGAGTTGCTTACATCAAAAGAGTGTTCTAACCTTACGTCCCACACGTGGCTGGTTAAATTATTTAAGGTTTTCAGATCATTTTAGGTTACTGAGATCCACAAATAGTAAAGAGGTGTAATCACTACTTCATGATGGAATTTAAGGATTTTCATGTAAATGGCAAGTTTGAACACAACTTAGGTAATATGTAAGGATTTTAAAGTAGAACGGCGAGTATGGTATGTTTAATTATTATCATTTATGGTGGAACAATTCACATTTTGATGATTGGTTTAAATGATGCGACGACGGTCAAGTTCTATTGATAAAGAGGTCGTTTATTTATAGTTTATTGGTTAAATTTGTTTTAAAAGTGAAATACATTATAATTTTCGTTACTTCTATTTACTGTGACGTGTTGTTTTGAGGTTATCTCACGCATTGCGATGCAACGCGCATCTCGATCTGTTGTTCTAGTAAAGTTTCGAAGACGTACGAGTCGTTCCTATGAAACGGCGGCGATGGTGAGCAAAGGCAGCGATATAATAACCTGCGCGTTGGGTGTAACATAACCGACGGCTGCGCCTGCGCGAGTCCTGAAATACGTTTGTTAACGCTGTCGAGTGAAGCAATGGTAACCTCTCTAGCATTATGGATGGATGGTATAACCTCGTACCCCAGGTGACCCGTATTGTTCAGTCTATTTTATTTCTTGTGACATTAGCTATTTGCAAAATAACTTTACGCTACTTGCTTTGAAATGCGTAAGAGGATAAAACCAGACAGGCATATTGCATTAAAAGTGATATACCTAATACGTCACAGTAGTTTTGTGAAATCGCTTTTTAATAAAATAGAAATAATTCATAAATAAATCGTTTAGTATAAAGGGATTTGGATGTAGTTAGTAAAATACAAAAACTTTATTTTAATTGCTTCAAACTTACAACCTTTGACGTCTTACATAATGATGGATGTACGGTTAGAACTTGTTACGCTTAAGTGAAGCTATGCTATGCTCTTTAAGCAGCAAAAACTACCCACGGTATATAAGGCGAACCTGGAACACTTAAAAGAGGATAGCATCTTGGAAAGTGCAGGCGGCTTCACTAACATCAAAAAAAAAAATTGGTTGCCTGTAAAGTCGGTATACGGGCGAAAGTTTTACGTGACAACGACTTTGAGTGGTAAAATAATTTTAATGTGAATATTCATTCGTATAGTAGGAAGAAGGATGAAATAATAGTAACAATTTAAAACATTTATTTATACAAAGAATTATATTTAAAACATTAATTTATACAAAGAATCTCATTTGAAGGGACGCGTGCCTTTCACTTTTTATGTCTGTCTCTCTCGCTCTTAGGCGGGCTAACCATGCCCGAGTGGAAGGGACGCGTGCCTCTCACTCGCTCTCATTGTGAGCGCATAACGTGAGCGGAGCGTAACGCAGTTTCTTGAAGTGTCACCCGGCAAACCAATTTATAAGACGTTGTCACGTCAAAAAAATTATGCAAGACATGTATTATTAAATTTCCATTTATGTATGTTGATATCCTAATCACCTATTAACATTTCGTGTTTTATTATTGCATATGGACTCCCAGAGTGCCTGAGGCAGGCACCGTGCATGATGGCCGGGTTGGTGATTGGAAAACGAGAGGTCGACACCATCATCCTCTGCTGATGAAGAATGGGTTATAAAATGGTCGAATGAAAGAAAAGGGAAAGGGGATGGTGACCTAAAAAGAAAAGCAATAACCCCACTACACATACAGTCACTGTTGTGGCTTGTGGCGATGTTAATATTTGGAACGATGATATAAGAATATCGTCCAAATATAGTTAATTTGAAAAGTTTATGATTCATGTATGATTCATGGACTGTGGTTGATAAAATTCTACTAATGATAATTTTGAATTTATAATATACATAATATATTACATTAAATTATTTACGTTTAACTTGGTTTACATGTTAACTTGTATTTTCATTTTATGTTATGTTATTTTCATTTTCATTTTCATTTTATGTTAACTTGGTCCAAGCCGTCCGCTCATGGAATTCCCTACCCGATAAACTGAGAAGGCCGGCTGACAGGTTCACTTTCAAGAAGAACCTCAGGGTGCACTTGATGGAACGCCACTGACTGAGCTCCTTGTAGGTATCTCTAACATTATTTTAATTATGATAGGTTGCTGATACTTACATGAAATTCATAATAAGTGGTCATGTATATATGTATATATAGGTGTATATATGTATGTATATATATAGGTGTATATATTGTATATAACGGCGCTAAGGTCCGAGCGGTCGATATAATTTGGGTTATACGTGGCTGGAAGTCAGAAATAATAGTCAGTACACCGAGTTTAAAGGTCTATTACAACACTTCAATACAGTTTTATAACAAATAATGAACTATTTCGAAAATAAATTCAGATTACATTAAATTAAACTTAGAAATAAAGCTTACGACAAAATAATAGCAAAGTAGCAAAGGATCAGCAAGATTACTTCGGATTAAACATGGAAACGCGACAAGTAGTTTCAGCGATTCTCCACAGATGGCGTTGAAAGACCAGCGCAGGACTTGAGTGCGCTCCGACACGGCCATCCTGAGTATCACACGTCCTCGTGTGAAGTAACTGGAATGAAAGAAAATTCTCGAACAGTACTGGTTCTAGTCGTTCGGCCATTCCTGACCCAAGTGGGCAGGGAATAAAAAAACAACTTTATCAAATCATTACTAATTTTGAATATCATAACAGATTATTTCTCTCAAAGGCCAAAGCCGACATGTCGATCAACACCCATACTCAGTCAAATAATAGGAAACTCATTGAAATATTGCAGTGCTCGTACCCTGACCTCCATCCGGTCCTGATCATCACACTTATAACCTCCATCCGGTCATAAGCATCAACCCAATAGGCAACCTCTATCCAGTCACCTGCGCATGTAACCTCCATCCGGTTACAAACACTACACCACCCAGATGATCATTTCGAGCTTTTATCAAAAATAATCTTAAAATGGTTTGTTCAACATGTCGCTTTATTTATCCTATCACATTACAGATTAATCCAAAACAAACTTTACATTCCTCATAAAAGTTACTTTTCTCAAAAAGTTATCATTTCTCAAACAAGTTGACTTATCGAACGGTACTCAAGTACAATCATGTACTTCTCTGAAAAATAACGACCGTATATGTCGGCGTAAACTCCTCATCGTCGTTGTTATGATCCATGATTTAAATGAAACTCGTTGGGTAAATGATAAATCTCATTTTAATTTACTCACTTACACACAAAATACAACAATTGATTGTTAAACCGGCAGAGTAACGCCTTATACAAAATTTGATACGAAAATGGTACAGTTCTAACCGCGCTCTCTCTTAAATACAGTTCGGAAAACAACCCTACCATACCCCTACCCTTTTACCTGCTCCTTTTTACCTGGCGCAGGTAGCGTGATTTACAGTAAACAAAGAAATAGAAATCGAAACAGATTTTCATAATAAAAATACTTAATAATATTAAAATATTAATTAATTTAATTAATTAGACACAAAAAGGTTCGCCGCCCATACGGCCATACTGCTATAGTGCGCTCCCTGCGCTAATCTTACATAATAACATTTCGACTTCATAAATATCAATATAACATAACAAAGCGCTTACAGTTATAACTCATAGCAAAATAAATAAATCATACAACGCAAGCATCTCCCATCCTGGGATTTAGCCGAATAGAACTCAACAGGCATCACCCATCCTGGGATCTAGCCAAAACACACAACAGGCATCACCAGTGGCGGATTAAGACTTTCCGAGGCCCTAAGCACGGAGGCTGTGTAGGCCCTCTTTTGCTGGAAGGAAGTATAAAATGATTAAATAAATAAATTGAGTCGGCCCCATTCCGAGACTTGCTCCAGAGAGTTCTTGACTTCAGACACAAGTTTGATTCTGCTATCCTCCACTTGTGAACGAGAGGCATTTGCAGGGCAGGCAGGCATCTCCCGTGTTGTCATCTGCATAGCAATGAATGCCGTTAGCACGCTCCAGCATGTCATTGATATGCAGAATGAACAGGGTAGGAGACAGCACAGACCCTTGGGGAACACCAGCGTTTATGGGTATCTGAGCAACAACCTTTATATGTCGCTCAGACAGAAAGCTGGCTACCCAACTGCATAACCTCTCAGGGATACCGTAAGATGGTAACTTCGCAAGAAGAGCCCTGTGACAGACCCGGTCGAAGGCCTTAGCGATGTCTAGGCTGACTGCCAGTGCTTCCTGCTGTCTAGGGCCTGAGCCCACCGGTGCGTGAGATAAACTAAAAGATCGCCAGCTGAACGACCGCGACGGAAACCGTATTACCGATCATTGATCAGCTGGCGATTTTCGAGATATCCTAGGAGCTGTGTATTTATTATACGCTCCATCACCTTCGCAAGCAGAGAAGTTACGCTATAAGCCTGTAGCACTGAGATCGCCCTTTTTGGGGATAGGATGAACTAGGGCTACTTTCCACGAAGACGGTACAATTCCTGAGGTGTAGGATAGCGAGAATAAGCACGGGAGTCAACTCGGGAGCACACGTCTTTAATACCACTGCGGGAATACCATCCGGCCCACTCGACTTCTTGGTGTCGAGAGACAGTAGAGCTAGCCTGACAGCCTTTTGAGTAAAAAGTATGTCATTTAGCGAGCTCTCATACCGCGGGATGTTAGGCGGTACGGCCCCTCTATCGTCAAGAGTCGAGTTGGTGGCAAATAGGGTACCAAGGAGTTCGGCTTTCCCCTTTGCCGTGTGGACAACGGATTTACTAGTCGCTCGCCAATTCTGCCGATGAATTGGGCCTTCGCCCTGGACATTTGCTTCTTAGCCGACCGGGAGGCAGCGTTGAGCTTTTTCTTAAGCTCTGGGGCTGATGGGTTCTTCGAAGTGTACGCTGATGCCCAGGCCTGGTATGCGGCCCGCTTGCGGTTAGATGCCGCAGCACATGAACCACTGTACCAGGGCTGCTTTTTCCCACCGATGGATACGACAGAATTAGGAATGAAACATTCCATACCCTGTCGTATCACAACAGCTACTGAATCAGCGCACACGTTCGGGTCCCCGGAAGCGAAGCAGAGTTGCCTCCAAGGGTACGAACTCAGGAATTCCTTAAGTCCGTCCCAGCCTGCTGACTTATAGTGCCAAACTTGACGCGTGCCAGTGGGCCGAGAGCCCTCTTGCCGCGTCAAGGGCACAGTTGTCCTTATCAAGCAGTGGTCAGAAGATCCAAAAGGAGCCCCGACCACCACTCGGTAGTCCGTTGGGTGAGAAGTCAGCAGTAGGTCTAGCAAAGAAGCAGTATGGGCCTCAACGTCAGGGACTCTGGTGACGCCAGTAACTACCTGAGTGAGACCGTAGGCCACGGAAAAAGTCGAAAGCAGTTCTCCCGGCGAAGTCGGTGATCCTGGAATGATCTTGTTATATTGGAAGCTAAATAAAAATACTAAAGTGGTGTTTACGTGGAATTTTTTATAATGAAGTAAACAACTTAGACAAACCAAAAACAGGTAATATCAAAACGTAATTATCATTTTCACTAACAGTATGAGGGGTCACTCCCGGACTGCCCGCGCCTTGTGATCTCGGACATGTGGGTGAATCTCGATAAAATGTAGGTATAAAATGAAACGCCAGCAGAGAATGGAGGCCCCTGGAGAACAGGGGCCCCAAGCACGTGCTTGTAGTGCTTATACGTTAATCCGCCACTGGGCATCACCCATCCTGGGGTCTAGCCTCTAAGACCGGGAAAAGGAAACGCATGGTGGCCAGCCAGCGTTAAGGAAGGAAATGTGGAAAGGAAAAATAAAACAAAAATACCACTTTATTAACACATCATTGAACAATATTTAAGATAATTTTAAATACTTTTTTCTGAGCCATCTGTCTCATTATCCGCCCATACGGAGGATTCATTACTTTCATCAAATGGATCTGCCTGTCCCGAAGGGGCAAGTCTCAAACAGTCATGACTAGCGATCTTTTCTGATCATCCGCGTAGATTTATATGCTTTAATTTGTAACGGTCGTTAGGTAAAATTTCTAAAATTTCCATGGGACCCTCAAATTTAGGTCCTAATTTTGTAGTGTGACGCTCGTGAATACGCATTAAAACGAAATCTCCGACATTAAAGTGTTTAATTTGAGCTTTACCCTTATCGAATCGAATTTTGTCCTGAATAGATCGCTCGTCCATCCTATCTTTACTAGCGTTCCTAATAGCAGTAAGATCATCAACAGGTTCATCATCATCTACTTGGAGGAGCTTGATAGCTGGCGGAGAGCATTTTTTGCCAAATAATAACTCCATCGGACTTTTTCCAGTGCTTTTGGATATTGTGCAATTTATAGCTAGTTGTAAATCTTGGATTGCATTGTGCCATGGTTTATCAAGCTCCACCACTGACATATTATCTTTAATGATCTTCATAATGCGTTCAACCTGACCATTAGCCCTGCTAGCTCCTCTTGCTACAACGTGATGTTCTATACCGAAATTTTGGCAAAATTTCTTAAAGTCCAAAGAAGTCATGCTTTTATCTTGGTCAGTTATTAATCTAGTGGGGGTGCCAAAAATAGTAATAACCTCGCGAAAACACCTAATGGCAGATTCTGATGTTCGATCTGTTGTGTAAACTAAATGAACGTATTTAGTAAATGCATCTATATAAACGAAGGCATATTCAGGTTGGTTACGTTTCCCATTCATTTGACCAGTAATATCCGCATGCACAGTATGAAACGGAATTGTAATTTTGTCAATTGGGTGCAAAGATATTTGTTTGGCACCTGAAAAACCTTTCCTGACTCTACAACTAACACAATTCTCAATGAATTTTCGGACCAATTTTGACATATTAGGAAACTAATATTGTTCTCTTATTTTTGCCAATACCTTTTCCCAACTGAAATGCTGAAGCAAATTATGGTAGTGAGAAATAAGATTCCATCGGTAACTGCGAGGAACGATGATCAATTTTCGTGTTTTATTTTCTATTTGCACTTTTCGTCGTAGTAGTTTATCTTTTAAAATAACATATGTGTCTGCAAGATTTTTAGGAATGGAATCAGACTGTAATTGGTCAACTATGTCCTTGAGTACAGGGTCACGCTTTTGTTCGATTAGTAACCAATTGTGATCAAGCGTTGAAGCGTTGACAGGAAATCGCAACATTTGAACTGAACAAGATGCACCAATATTACTCATAGCAGGGACTGGTTTTAATGAGTTTGACGTATCGACTGGATTCCTACTAAAATAATCTGCGTGAGCTAATCTGTCTCCTTTGCGATACTCAATTTCAAACTGAAACGACTGTAAGAAGGACCACCAACGATGTACTCGGGGAGACAGTTCTTTCTTATGCCTTGAGGCCTTAAGCGAATTACAGTCAGTCACAACCTTAAATGAGCGTCCATATAGGAAATGGCGAAAATGCTTAATTGCTTTGACAACGGCCAGGGTTTCAAGCTCATATGAGTGATATTTGCTCTCGGTACTGGTCGTTCTCATACTGAAATAGCCGATGACATGAGGGGTCTGATCTTGTCTCTGTATCAACACCGCACCGTAACCGAGAGCGCTAGCGTCAGTATGTAGTTCGGTTGGTAAGTCAGGGTCAAATATTGTCAACAGAGGGGATGATGTTAAGCGACTAATTATCTCTTGTCTGGCTTTTTCTTGAGCTTCAGTCCATTTCCATGGTGTGTTGGATTTCGTGAGGTTATACAATGGTATCATTATTTTGGAAAAATGTGGAACAAATTTTCTAAAGTAGCTTGCTAACCCATTGAACTGACGAAGCTCTTTTACATTTTTAGGGATTGGCGAGTTAGAAAGTGCTTGAATCTTTAGAGGACTAGGCTTAACCGTGCCATGTTCAACCAGATAACCTAAGAATTGAACAGAGGTTTTCAAAAAAGAACATTTTGCAATGTTTAATGAAAATCCCGCATCTGTCAGACGTTTAAGGACAAGATTTAAATTTTGCAAACCTTCCTCTGCGGTCTTGGATATAATTAAAATATCGTCTATATAGACAAGAGCGATTTTGTCTTTATAGTCACCTAAAGCCTTATTGATTGCTCGCTGATAGACCGAAGGCGCGTTACAAAGTCCGAAAGGCATTCGCAAGAACTCATACTGGCCATCAGGGGTCACAAAAGCGGTTTTTTCTATTGAGTTTTTGGCAATAGGTATTTGGTGAAACCCTGCGGCCATATCGAGACATGTAAAATAACGCGCCTTCCCCAGCTTATCAATTTGGTCCGCGATTAATGGTAACGGGTAATGGTCTCTAAGTGTATTGGCATTGAGCTCCCTGAAATCAACACAGAGTCGATCCGAACCATCTTTTTTCTTTACCAACAAAATTGGGCTACTAAAAGGAGAAGAACTGTCACGGATTATATCATGGCCTTTGAGTTCACTAATAATGCTTTTAACCTTCTCACGTTCTACAGGGGATAATCTATATGGTCTACGCTGAACAATTTTATCCGGATTTTTCAATTTGATCTCTAACTCACCCGTTTTAACTTTTGAAACATTATACCCTGTTGTAAAACTTTGTCGGAAGCTATTAACAATATTTTTTAATTTGGCAAGCAAATTTTGGTCTTTAATGTCGGTATCAAGTTTTGAAGAGGAGCTTAATTTTGAACATTCATTTACAAGCTTTACATCGTAATGGGCATCTTGTTTTACTGAAATTCCGGTATTAGTCAAGGTAACACTGAGACCAGGGATTTGCAAAAGGTCATAACCGATCAAAATATCAAACTGAGTCTGCGTATCGCCGACTACATAAAACTCTAGCTCTACACTCACCTCATCGATTTCGACAATGGTTGTGATGGTTTGTGTTGAACGAACTGGACAACCGCCAATACCCGAAAATACAACATCTACAGTTTTCCTTTTCCCCGGTATTGAGCCAGAAAAACGTTGACGAATTAATGAACAATCGGCGCCTGTGTCAAACAAACAGTTGTAAAGTTTAGTGCCGATTTTTACTTTCGTAGTACTACGATTTATCGAATTACAAAAATTTATCGATTTACTTTTTAAAGTTAAATTACGTTCGTCGTTTTGTTTCCGAAAGCAATTCTTCTCTAAGTGGCCAATTTTATGACAATACTTGCACTCTGTAAACTTTAAGGACGTACCTGGAACGACTGTGTCTTTAGGGGAATTGGGCTTGGGGGTCAATACAGGTGAAGGGACAGTAGTCAACTTACAATCACGGAAACGGTGACCTTGCTTGTTGCACTTAAAACACGTAACTGTTTGATCGTTCCTCGCAAGGGGTTCAGATACTCGTGGTTTTTTAATATTGCTGTTAGGTTTTTCTAAAGTATCAAATTTTCGTTTACGGTAAGTTTTTAAAACTGAGACTAGCTTGGGCAAAGAGTCAGGTGTGTTTCTTAATAATTCCGATCTAATGTGTTCAGGATAAATACCTGTTAACAAAGCGTCAATAACCTCGGCGTCTGAAGCTTCCGGCCGGACCCGTTTGAAGAGTGTCCATCCAGTTGTCGCGTACTCGGCGTAGCTGGTAGCTTGATCCGATGTGTAACTGCGCCACTTGGAAACGTCGTCAGCATACCGAAACTCCTTCCCAAATGTCCGAATCAAATCTTCCTTCACCTGCTCCCATGAAGTAGATTGGAGGGACCAGGTGTCGGCCCATATCTTCGCTCGTCCTTTCAGTTGCATAATAGCTTTCATGCGTGCTTCTTGAGGCGAAATATTGAAGGCAGCGATAGTCTCGTCAATATTTGCACACCAATCCCTGATGTCGTGTGAACGGACATCCGGGTCGAACGGTGGCAAGTAGAAGTTGCAGCGATCACGTGGCGGGATAGTGGCAGACATCGCCGCAGTAACCGCACTCGTAGCTGCCTGTTTCGTCACGGTTGTTAACAGGTTCATCACTTGTTCCATCGTGAAAGTTGGATCGGGTCGATAATTCGTGCCTCTGGAGGTTCCAAGTATAGGGGATTGTGATCCCACCGCTGCTGTCGGCGTAAACTCCTCATCGTCGTTGTTATGATCCATGATTTAAATGAAACTCGTTGGGTAAATGATAAATCTCACTTTAATTTACTCACTTACACACAAAATACAACAATTGATTGTTAAACCGGCAGAGTAACGCCTTATACAAAATTTGATACGAAAATGGTACAGTTCTAACCGCGCTCCCTCTTAAATACAGTTCGGAAAACAACCCTACCATACCCCTACCCTTTGACCTGCTCCTTTTTAGCTGGCGCAGGTAGCGTGATTTACAGTAAACAAAGAAATAGAAATCGAAACAGATTTTCATAATAAAAATACTTAATAATATTAAAATATTAATTAATTTAATTAATTAGACACAAAAAGGTTCGCCGCCCATATATACATAGCTCTCATCTGCATTGCAACGTCCGTCCCGATGCAAAACTGTCTTGGCACCCACCAATAACAGCACAGAACACTTCTATCCAGTGATCATATAAGGGCTATGCATTTTTCAAAGTAACAACACCATTCAATTACAATTCCAAAAGTTCCGTTCGACAAGTTGACCGAAAACTAAATCTCTCAAAAATAGACTTTTACCAAGTGAACTACGTCTCGAAAAGAAAAGTTAATTTACTACTTCTTTAAGCTATCACAAAATAGTCTGAACAATACAGATCACCTGTTATATTGCGTCCGATCTGAGGCTGCCAGTTGCCAGAGCTTCCTCCTTCAATGTCACACGAATGAACTCCAGGAAGCCCACGAGTGCACGCACGCAGCCGTCGATTCGGCTCCAGACAACACATGTGTAACCTGCGTATGCTGCTGCCTGTGCATCCTCGAAAACTTATCTGAAAACAGAACGATGCACATTGCATCGTCACATGTGAGATTACTTTAAACTCATTGGTTTCACAAAGTAAATTAAAACTAATCGAAGTGTGCTGCACTTGTAAATAAAATAATTGGGCCAACTGATTGTATCCAACTGCTACTTTAATTAAAAATTTCACTAAACTTCCACAAACCGCTATTGATTTTTTTTTCAGCAAATAGAAAATGACGAAAGTTTTTAAATTAACAAATTTTACAGAACCTTCGATATCTTAATTGTTATCTTTTGTCATTGTTCATTAATTACAAGACACATTAAAAAGTCATATTTTCACAAGGAACGTAAATAAAATGGAAGTTATAAAACTCCAAAAACACCAGATTTAATAAAATAAAACTTTGTCATACCAAAAACGCCGTTTCACTTTTACCTTGTTTCATGTTACCACAACAAGGTGATGTCACCCTTGGTTCCAGACAGGTACCAGACAAGGTCTTGGTCTCCAGTTCCTTATAACCTAGAATCGCTTCCTAAACAAAGCTTAAATCCGACGTGAACACTTACGTCGACTTTATTTATTTCGAAAATATAGTGACTAAAGCGGGTAAGAATCCAACTAATTCGTCTGTAATAACTCTAATGACAATGTTTTGGATCATAAGATAACGCTTACACAATATTTAAAATTAACAATGAACTACGCGGGTATTTAGAATACTACAAAACAATAAAATGTGCTTTATTTTTAAAACGATGCAACAAAATTACCTGAAATCGAACACTTTTTTTTCTAATTAATGGCTCGATAAACGTCACTATAGTGAGATTACTCGAAAACATTTTGTCACATAGTAAATAAAACTTTGAAAATTGTATTGTGTTTCACTTTTAAAACAACGTGAACTAATGAGTAACTAATTCGATCGTCGTCACTAATGAAAAAACCAAACCGTTCACTTTTTAAAAGCTAAGCTGATTATTGTTGTAGGTACTCGATAAATGGAATACTTCGTCAAGTTGAGCACAAAAACTATTTTGTGTTTATCTTTCTCCAACTAATCCTTTTCAGCGATAAGCGGCGCACCAAATTATCAAAAACCAAAATAACTATCACGAACATTACACGTTTGATAAAAGTCACTGCTCTGTGAGTCATCTCGTTATCAATTAAAAATTGTACCAACACGGAATGCATAATAAAATGCCTGACTTTAAAACGTTTGTTTTTCTTTTTCGACCAGACTACAAAATCTTATCCACCAAAGGGGGTATCTTTAAGAATTTTATGAACGTAAATTAATTATTGTAACTTCGGAACATAATAATTTTACTTTAAAATGACTCGAGTTACGTTACATTTCGATTAAATTAAATGAACAAAAATGCTTACCCAACCAAGTACCATTGTTATCCAATAACTCTCATCAACTATTATCATCTAGGTATCTCAAAACAAATCATGAATCAAACCCGTGGCCTGTGGCTTTTCGCTAAGCCCAACCAACAAACTACGTTTGTTACACGCGCATTCTTCCGAATGCCGTACGGGTCGCACGGATTCCTCCGTGGTCTAACCTGGACCCCGACCTCCGCCAGAGCCACCCGCGTACCGCGTATCCACGGTCTACTTAAAGTAGATTCGTTTCCACTTCAAGCAGATACCGACTTCTAACGGACTACGGCTACGAAATGTCTACTGGTACGGTCCGACCAGCCGAGCTAAGATTCATCGCTATCACTCTACTCAAATTCACTTTTTATATCACAACACTTCAAATGGTACTTAGCTCTTGGGCATTCTAACAAAATAATACCACTAATCTACCCACATATTAAACTTCAACAAAATGATCGCATGATAAAAGTGTGTTCCGATGTTATAATACTTGGTTAAATTACACTAAAATCAAAGGCAAAGTAACAAGAGGTCATAATAAGAACGATTTTTCTTTTTTTTCAGCGATTAAACATCAAAATAAGATTACAATGAGGAGCGATTTGTTTTAATTACGGAGCTGCGTTAAATGATTTTATCACCGGAAATTGATGTCTTTATTTTCACTCACGATTATCAAACAAACTACACACACACAATATAGTTTACACAAAAATTAAAATTTAAGCAATGAAATTCTGTTACCAGATGTAATGAAATAAAAATAAACCATACCAATACTTGCCGTTTTACTTGAAAATCCTTTACACCGATACTTGCCATTTTATTTCAAAATCCTGTTTTACCGTGGCATGGTGGTCATATCTCTTTACTTGCCATCCATGCCTCACAATATTATCACCTGACATTTGCAACCTGGAAATAACCTAGCCAGCCATGTGTGGGACGTGAAGTTACATCCAACTTCTGATAACGGCGCTAAGGTCCGAGCGGTCGATATAATTTGGGTTATACGTGGCTGGAGGTCAGAAATAATAGTCAGTACACCGAGTTTAAAGGTCTATTACAACACTTCAATACAGTTTTATAACAAATAATGAACTATTTCGAAAATAAATTCAGATTATATTAAATTAAACTTAGAAATAAAGCTTACGACAAAATAATAGCAAAGTACCAAAGGATCAGCAAGATTACTTCGGATTAAACATGGAAACGCGACAAGTAGTTTCAGCGATTCTCCACAGATGGCGTTGAAAGACCAGCGCAGGACTTGAGTGCGCTCCGACATATATATATATAATAAATTATGCATGTATATTTGTATGTAAGTTTGTTTATATGTATTTATTTGTGATATATTTGTGATAATAAGTAAACCGCTATTCGTGCTTATCAGTTTAGCCTAATGGTTAGCTGGTAGAGAATGCTACAGCATTAAGCTCGCCATTTGTGCCGTAATATTTATGTTATGGTGGTCAATAAAGCCTAAATAAATAAATAAATAAAATATTTTAAATAAGTAAGAAAATGTAATATTATGATTTAATTGTAATCTTTAAAAAATCTAAAATAAACGAGGGATGTAGTGTATGCGCAACCCGACGATGTCATGTCACTCGCTCACCGACCGTGACCGCGTGCAGATGTGTTTGGTGTTCCGTCTACATTACAATCACGGAATGATAACGATAAACAGTGTTAGTGTTTTATTGATACATTACACTTATTAATAGTTGTTTGAGTCTACAATGTGAAAATAATATAATACGTATACATATACTATTACAATGTAAAGATCTCAACACTGCCACATACGAAAACCTATTAACAAATAAGAAACGATTAATTCAAACTACTCGTTCATTAGTCAATAATAATTTAGACGCTAGGTGTAGAGCATACAAATCACTAATTAAATTGAATGATTAGCTCCTGGCCTATTTGAGAGAAGTGGCTGAAAACATAGGGGAGTAAATAACTTGCATTTTTTCCACTTTACAGACGTTAGTGCGAGGCCGCACTACGGTTTTTTTCCCGCGGTTGTAAACCGCGGAACCGCGTAACCGCGCAAAGCGCACACACTACGAATAAAAACCGCGACCATAGAGATAAAAAGTATATAGACATGCTCCATTCCTAAACTTCATACGAACTTTGCCAAAACATGTAGCCATTTGACCTTACCAAAAAATTGCTTGTTATGTTACAGTTCTTGACAGTTATTGAAATTAACAATGAATGACAGTCATGGGGAATCAGATGAAAATTTTCATATCCATAATTATCATAGGCACACTTTCTTTGCATAATCTTTTATTTAGAAAACTATAAATTTTATGCATTAACTTATTTTTGTAAATTAATCAGCTATAAGTATTTGGATGCTTTAGCGACCATAATAGTAAGAGTTGTTTAATAAATACAAAACAGTGACAACTACAAACAATGGCTCAACATCATAGAAGACAGTTTATGTAGGTAGGTACTCTATGGTTTCTGTCTTCTCGCTGACGCGACGTCAGAAGTTTGACCCTAGAGTGCTCGCGCTATGAACATTTTGCCGTCCACGGCTGTGTGTATATATTAAACATGTATAGGAAAGGATGTCCATCCAAAAAACAGAAGGACCAAAAAAGGTTGCAATAGACACAAAGTTACTATGCAACGAACATTGTATGTTTATGTGGCAGGCAGGACAATCCGACAAAATAGTAACGTGAGGTAAGCCGTGTGATATACGTAAAATGTATTCAAACACTCACGAATCATTCAGTATTTCGTTTTTGTTTTATTTAAATCTGTTTCAATTTAGTTAAATTGCTAATTTGCTTAAATCTTATTGCCTGCATAAACCGTGTTTGTGCAACAAAGCAAAAAAATTAAGATTAAAAATCCCTTCTCTACATTACGCATAATAAACAGAAAACTTAGCAAACTAAGAATAAACATGACAATATCAATTAAAAATTGATTATAATAATATTATTGATCAATTAGCGAGCGGCGCGGCGGCGGCGCGGCTGCGGCGCGGCGGCGGGGCGGCGGCGGGGCGGCGGCGGGGCGGGCGCGGCGCGGGCGACACGCGGATGGATAAATTTACAACGCGCTAACGAGACACGGGACGGAAGGTGTGTGGATGTAACTGAAAACTTGATTGGTTATCAATGACGAATATAATATTATGAAATTTAAAAATATATTTCCTAAATATGAAATATTGAAGTAGCTTTTTGTTTATGAAGGTTCTAAAAATTAATGATTGCCAACAAAACAAAAAAAAAATTAATTAAAATGTACCTACTTGTTTAAATTTCGTGAATATTGTTTTGATCGTCGCTGAAAAATTTAAATGGTTAGAAGATACTATTTATATTTAACGCCCTATTGAAGAATCTGTTCAGAGTTTCAAGAGTGCAAGAGATTTATAAATCAAATAAAACACACTAATTGATGATTAAACGAACTTACCTGTACGTGAAGTTCAATCATAATTACTTCGAAGATATTAGCACACATTACACTTGTAGTATCACGCACACAGACTCGCCATTTCGCACTGAAGTTTGGAGGTAGACAAAAAAATAATTATAAAATTATTAAAAATTTGAGGGTATTTTAGTTATGAAGGGCTGCGTTTTGACTCGGTAGCTCATTTAGTTTAGAGATTTGCTGAGCTGTTTGGTATTTCACGACAGGGGATATAGGGATATTTTTCCCGGGGAGGGTGGGATGCTAATATCTTCGAACGTAGCTCTTCGAGTAATTATGATTGAACTTCACGTACAGGTAAGTTCGTTTAATCATCAATTACTGTCGAGCTACGTTCTCGTAATTAGCACACATTACACTTGTAGATGTTTAGAGAAGATGGTCGTGAAATATATTATCAACAACAAACTTCAACATTTTATTGCATTATAATATATTTTTATTCACTCAAGATCAATAACGATATAATCAATATATCCTTAAGACTTAAGGTTTATAATCATCTTAAGCGTTCTCATAGCTTAATTTTATAATTTCAATCACTCTGATTATTAAGTATACTATTAAACAAAACATTTTCGTTTGATGTGTCATTTGATATTAATCTGTTGTAGAATTTGATAAATACAGTAGAATTCGCACTCCAGCCTGCAGTCTTACGTAAAACATCCAAGCTAACACCTAAGGTGTAAGCTTTGGAAGTAGCTGCGTGCCTAGTGCTGTGCGCAGTAAATAAGGAAGTATCTATTCCGCTTGACTGTAAAATGCTTTTCACCCATCTACTTAATGTTTGTGATGTTACCGCTCGATATGGTTTTCTAAAGGAAATAAAGAGTGATTGGTGAACTTGGCGCAACTGATTGGTCTTATCGAGGTATGCCTGAAGAGTACTAGCGGGACATATCTGCGATCTTTGTAAAAAATAAGGTAAAGAAAATACTGGTTGTGCCGAACCAATACGTGAAGTTTTAATTTTTATTACGAATCTTGAATCTGATTTGATAATGTTATTAATATGGTCTGCATTCTATGGGCCGTTACCAGCGCTAAAAGCGTTACTAATTTCTTACTAATTTGTTCTAGATTTAATTTATCATTAGGGTATAAACTTGCTAAATAGTTTAACACTTGGTCTGTATTCCAGGTCAAATCGTATTTAGGTTTAGTAGGTCGTAATCGAAAAATTCCCTTAAAGTATCTCTTAATACAATCGTTATTTACAATATCCTGACCCAATAACAATGACAGAGCAGATCGTGAACTATTAAGGGTCCCATAACGAGCACCATCATTAAAACATTGTGTCAAAAAATCAAGAATGGTAGGAAAGGAAGCAACATACGGTTCCAAGTTGTTGTGGTGACAATACGCAAACCACTTTTTTAGGCACGTGTCGTACTGCTTAACTGTGTTTTCTGACAATGAAGCTAACATTATAGGAATAGACGATGTGGGAATTCCTCTTCGAAGCAGCGATGTCCGGATAGCTTCCCGACAATTAGTGTAATTTGTCGGTGTATAGCACGTTCGCTACAACGAGAAATAATTAAATTATTATTACATTTAAATATAAGTGGCTTTGAGGTAAGTAATCTATTAAAAAGGGGGTACCATGGCTGCGTAGGCCATTGAGGCACCACGACAATGCCAGTGGCTTTGTCATTTACAATTTTTCGCAATGTTTTTAAAATAACAGATATTGGCGGAAATGCGTAAAAGTAATGTTCTGTCCAAGGTATGGTAAAAGCGTTGATAGCATAAGCGTCAGGATCGCTTTGCCAAGAAACATAAATATTACACTTATGGTTGGTTCTGCTTGCAAAAAGGTCAATGCAAGGAATACCAAATTGTTGTACAATTTCTTGGTATGCCGCATCCGAGATTTCCCACTCGATGTCGGTATGTACTCTCCTGGATTCGGCATCTGCGATTACATTGTCAGAGGAACGTATGTAGTCAGCATGAACCATGATTCCCCGCTCTTCACACCAATTCCACAACTGTTTAGTAACATCTGTTAAATGTGGAAATTTTACTCCTCCCATTCTGTTAATATAAGATATGGCGGTTGTATTGTCGATGCGCAACAAACATTGACAATTTAGCAAGTCTCGTGCAAAAGTTTTTAGACCCAGGAATGCTGCGAGGATTTCCAAATAATTAATATGAAGAGATTTTTCGTGCTCACTCCAAGGACCACTGGCAGTACGACCTCTACAAGCAGCGCCCCATCCCGTTGTTGAGGCATCAGTAAAAATTTCTATGGAAAATTTATCACCTTTTATTTTTGACATCGAATTACCAATAGTTTTAAGCCACCAGTCAAAGATAGGGAGTAATTCACCTGGTAATGTCATATATTTATCGTAATTTCCATCGTCTTTAAGATTTAAGAATTTACACCTTTCGAAATCCTTAGTATATAGCCAACCATAATCTACTGCTTGACATGCCGATGTTAAAAGTCCCACGAAGCGTGCAAATTCTCTTATTTTACACCTTCTGAGTTTTCTAAACCTCAACAATTCTTTTTTAATTTTTCTCCTCTTTTCCTGGGGCAATAGTACTTCTAACCTTTCAGAATCTATAATATAGCCTAAAAATTTACAATTATTGGAAGGTACAATAACACTTTTATGTGTATCCTACTAATATTATATCCTACTTGTAAGGATGTATGTGTGTGTGTGTGTGTGTTTGTTGCTCTTTCATGCAAAAACTACTGAATGGATTTTCATGAAACTTTGCAGTAATATAGCTTAGACATCGGAATAACCTAATTTGTTAAAATTTATAGAGATTTTTGAAGGGACTGGTTACCCGAAGCGAAGCGAGGGCGGGTTTACTAGTTAATGATAAATCCCAAAGATTTTAGTAACAAAACTGTGTCATTTATATTACGTAAGCAGTCACTATACGAATGACCCACCAAAAATAAATCATCCAAATAAAAGGTAGATAAATATCCCATACATCTCAATAATTTTGCAACTGGCTTAAGAATATTTGTAAAAACATATGGGGCTGTGTTTAAACCCATTGGCAGGGCATTAAACTCATAAAGGTTACCATTCCATTGAAAGCGTAAGTACTTCCTTGATTCCGGATGGATACGAATTAAAAAATAAGCGTCTTTTAAGTCAATTGACCCCATAAAACAATTCTTAGATATAAGATTCCGCGCTGTTCTGAAATCTTCTAATTTAAAGTGTTGAGTTGATATAGATTTGTTTAATTGTTTTAAATTTAGTATAAATCGGTGTTTACCATTTGGTTTTGAAATAAGAAATATCTTTATTTATTTATTTATTTATTTAACACTTTATTGTTTTACACCATACAAAATATTATATATACATAAAATCAGTCCAGGAGTCTAAAACAATGGGCGGCCTTATCGCTTTAAAGCGATTTCTTCCAGGCAACCCGATGTTATAGACAGGAACAGCACAGAAGTAAGTGGAAGTAGGCGTTAAACAATTAACAACATGAAAAGGAAAATTAAATAAAACAATTATAAAATAACACACAAACATTAATACCAATAATACGCAGAGACAGGAAGTGAATAAACAGAATCGGGAAGAGAGAAGAAAAGTAAGAAGCTAGGGAGGAAGATAGTAATCTTTAAGTTGTTTTTTAAAAGTATATAAGTTTTCAGCTTTTCTTATAGAATCAGGTAGAGAGTTCCAGAGACGGATAGCAGTGAGTGTAAAGGATTTATGATAGAAATTAGAGGAGTGTGAAGGAGTGATAAGTGTAAGGTTATTAGAAGAACGAAGTAAGTGATTATATGATAAGCAACGATATTCAAAGTTATTACGAAGATAAGAGGGGGCTAATGGATTAAACAGCACAGAGTACAGAGCAGAAAGTATGTGAACATTCCGGTGAAGTCGAATAGGGAGCCACTTGAGCTTAGCACGAAATTCGGAGACATGATCATATTTACGAAGTCCAAATATGAATCTAATACATACATTTTGGAGACGCTCAAGCTTATTTAGTTGCTCCTCATTAAGGTCAAGATAACAGATGTCAGCATAGTCAAGAATGGGCAAGAGTAAACTAGTCGCCAGCGTAATTCTAGTGGGCAAAGGAAGGAAATTCCTCAGTCTGCGCAGACTGCCAATTGTAGCAAATAACTTCCTACTGATCTCATTGATTTGCGGAGTCCAAGACAGGTTAGCATCCATTAAGATACCTAAGTTTTTAACTACTTTAGAGTATGGAATTTTGACGCCATTTATAAGTATAGTAGGTAATGTCAACCAATCGATTTTAGCTACTTGTCTCGAACTGCCGATAACAATCACTTGGGTTTTACTGGGATTTAAATTGAGTCCGAATGATTGGGTCCACGAAGAAATTTTGGCTAAATCATAATTCAAGTCTGCAACCGCTTTCGACAAATTTCCGCATGACGCTTGCGTATAAATTTGCAAGTCGTCTGCATATAGGTGGTAGGATGAAGTAAGTAAAGAACAAATAGAGTTGATGAAAATGGCAAAAAGAAGAGGAGACAACACGCCACCTTGCGGTACGCCGGCAGACAGAACAGACCAAGTCGACGATACATCTTGAACCTGAACACGTTGTCGGCGCCCATGCAAGTAACTATGAAACCAATCAACAGTGGTCGGAGATATATTAAGAGTGCGCAGCACTCCCAGCAAAATGTCGTAGTCAACACAATTGAAGGCATTGCTGAAGTCGAGCAGCGCCAATACAGTTAATTGCTGGTTCTCCATGCCATAACGAATGTCGTCGGTGACTTTGAGTAATGCAGTTGTTGTGCTATGGGCTCGCCGAAAGCCAGACTGGAGAGGATTCAAAAGGTTATGGGATTGAAGGAAGGAGCTTAATTGCAGTTGAACTAGACGTTCTAGGATTTTGGATAGGAAAGGAAGTATGGAAATTGGGCGATAGTCAGAAGGAGATAAAGGTTTAGGTTTTTTAGGTAAAGGAATAACATGTGCATCTTTCCAACAAGAAGGGAATGAGCTGGAAGAAATGGAAAAATTTAGGACTTGGGTAATGATCGGTAAAATTACATCCAATATGGGTAGGATCATTTTGCGGCTGATACAGTCAGACCCGACGGCATCCGATTGGATAGAAGATATGCAACTCTTAATATCACGATCAGAAAATTGATTAAGAACAAAGGGAGAATGATCAGGGGTGGGAATCTTAGAAAGAGAGTTAAGTGTAGAGGATTTCATAGCCGCTGTAATAGGGCTTGACGATGAGAAATGCTGATTGAGATTGTTCAAATCACTACTAGAAACAAGGGGCATAGAAGTTTTATTCGATTTCCCGACTCCCAAATTACGTAGAAACTTCCACACCTTGGAAGGATCTCCATCTTGGACTGATTCATGAATATGGCGTCGTTGAGAGTCCCTACACACCGTATTGCAGCGGTTCCGAACTTTGTTATATTTTGCACGATTTTCATCATTAGGATCAGACTTAAATTTAGACTTAGCGTTCAATTTTTTCCCTATCAACAATTTAACTTTGTCAGTTAGCCAAGGAGCTGGCAGGTGGCGAACACGAATGCGACGAACAGGAGCATGAACATCATAAAGTTGAATTAATAGTGAATTGAAAATAGCTACCTGTTCGTCGACCGTAGTTCCGCTCAGAACTGCACTCCAATCCATACTTTTGGCATCTTGCTGTAATTTTTCTAAATTTATGCCACTAAAATTACGCTGAAGGAAGTACCTTGACTTTTTTTTGGGAGGTCTTAACTTATAAGACAGAAATAGAAGGTCGTGATATGAGAAGGACTCGGCACTGCACTGCCCATGTTTTGCAACAAAATCAGGAGAAGAAACAAATATCAAATCAAGAAGAGAAGGAGTGCAGCCAGGAGAAAAATGTGTAGCAGATAGTGGGAGAATATGCATATTAGTTGCATCAATCAACGACCGGAGCCGTGCTGCCCTAGTATCAGATTTGAGAAGACATGTATTAAAATCTCCCATAACGATAACATGCTCATAGAATGGTACCAAATCTTCGAGAGTCTTCTCAAATGTTGGAAAGTAATTAATAGTCATCGATGGACTATAAAACACTCCAAGCAGTACTTTTGTATGGGAGAAAAGGAGCTCAATAAAGAGATATTCAGCTTCGTTCTCTAAAACAGAAGAGGATTGAGTTAAAATAGAATAAGGAATGTGTGAACGAAGATAAATAGCAACGCCGCCCCCGCCCCGTCCAGTGCGATCGTTGCGAATTAACTGATAGCCGGGTAAAGAATATGAAGTGGAGGGCAAGCAAGTAAGAATTTGAAATTTGATAAGAATTGCCCCTTACATGGTTGACATAAAGACACTACCCCGGAGTTGACTAGTTCTTGTATTGAGCTTTTAAAAGCCTTATATTCCGATTCGGAATATGTAGGCTCTAAAGGTACAGTCGACTGAATAACAGCGTCAGAGAATACAATTTTATAGCCCGAAATCCAAGAAAGTACAATACTGTTATCGGTAAGTAAGCACCATTGTTTATAGAAATATGTAAGTCGGCCTGCGAGCCTTACCGTGTCTAACGTCTGAAGCGTGCTTGCGGCTGACGTGACGATATCTTGGAATCGTTGTTGTGCCTCGGCCTCGGTGTTTGCTTCGATGTCGGAGCCGGCGCTGGTCGAGCCTGTTTTACACCCCCCAGTGGTCGTTGCCTGTGAACCACTGGAGGGGCCCGGTAGTTTAAAGGCCTGTAAGCAGCTTTAGTGGGTTTAGAAGCAACAGACTTCATAGTTGAAGATGAACTTAAATCAGCTCCAGACCTCAAAATAGTTTTTGCGGTCTTTAATACGTCAGTAAGATTATTTCCGAAAAGCAGCTCATCTATCTTAGTTTTTCCCAACTGCTCTTTCAATTCTTTCTTGAGAGTTGAAAGAATAAATAGACGCCTAGATGTTGAATCACTATATTGTACATCTGCTAAGATTCGAGCTGTATCCATTATCAATTTCAGTAATTTTTGGTCTTTATGACTGGATGAGAGTAAATGCGTAATAGCCTCACTGAGAGAGGATAGTGCACAAGATGTGAGGACCTGTTTGCTCTCTATACCCTTGTCTCGTTTGGTTTGATTCTCATTTAATGATACTCTCACTTCTGGGTTGAGAGCTGGCGCTTTTATAAACTTGCAGTTTGCAGGAACTAAATACTTTTCTTTGAGTTCCTTCCGAATGTCTTTCGACAAGCCCGAGGTGGCTATATGGTTTAATCTGATAGCTAGATCTTTTTGAATTTCACTACCAAATTCATTAACAGAAGTTGGGTCCTCACCCAATATCTCCATTAATTCTGGATCCAACTCATGAACATCTGGTTGAGGTAAGCTAGGCTGCTCAGGTTCAACTATGTCTCCTGATTGTGGTGGTACTTCAGGAGAACCTACCACTGGCGGTCCTGCAGCTTCTGTAGACTGAATAGGCAAGTCAGCATTAATGACGTCCGGGTTTGATGACAAGTGTTCATTTGCTGCAGGTGGCTCCGCTCTTGGGGTTGATTCCCAGAACGAACATCCCGGTTGTGAGTCATCGTAAGTTGCATAATCGTCATCAATGATTTTTTCCTCCTCTGCAAGCAAAATATAAATTTTGCTATAGGTATAGATAAGGACGTGTGAGACTCCTTATGAGAAATACGATTGTCCTAGCAAATGGAATAATAAGGACGTGTGAGTCCCCTTATGAGAAACACGGTTGTCCTAACAAGTGGTATAATAAGGATGTGAGACTCCTTATGAGAAACACGGTTGTCCTAGCAAGTGGAATAATAAGGACGTGTGAGTCTCCTTATGAGAAACACGGTTGTCCTAACAAGTGGTATAATAAGGACGTGTGAGACTCCTTATGAGAAACACGGTTGTCCTAACAAGTGGTATAATAAGGACGTGTGAGACTCCTTATGAGAAACACGTTTGTCCTAACAAGTGGTATAATAAGGACGTGTGAGACTGCTTATGAGAAACACGGTTGTCCTAACAAGTGGTACAATAAAGACGTGTGAGTCTCCTTATGAAAAACACGGTTGTCCTAACGGATAGTATAGCTAAGGACGTGTGAGACTCCTTGTGAGAAACACGGTTGTCCTGACAATTGCTATAATTAAGGACGTGTGAGTCTCCTTATGAGAAACACGGTTGTCCTTATACACCTTCGAACGCAATGGTAACACTCTTTACGTTGTTCGGATCGTAAATTTAATAAGCTGTTATAACGCCGTCGGTATAAGCATTTAATTATAGGCGTTAAATTAATGCAAGCAACGGAAAAATCTTACAGTTAGTTCCGTGAAGCAAGCCCGGTATAAATCGGGTATACCTAACAGCTGCACTAATGGTGGTTAACGGTTTTTAACAAAGATACTACCCCCGACGAATAATCGGGGCTTATTAAAATTACTTTATCAGTATTTCAGTAACGCTTGCAACCTCATGTGAATAAAGGAAAAACACACTCCACTTACCTTGCTGGGAATAGGGCGTGGCCGGGTCACTATCCGTTGAAGATACACTAACATAGCGGCGTTTACGCCCACGTTTAATTTTCTGTTCCAACTTTTTAAGTTTCTTACTTAAATAATCAAAATCGTCGCGACTATTATTAGGCTTCCTTTTTGGCATTTTTTATTTATAATTTAAACCTTTAATTTACTTTAATTAAGTATTTAGCACATGCGAAACAGCGAAGCACTGAAACGTGAATGAGCTACCGAGTCAAAACGCAGCCCTTCATAACTAAAATACCCTCAAATTTTTAATAATTTTATAATTATTTTTTTGTCTACCTCCAAACTTCAGTGTGAAATGGCGAGTCTGTGTGCGTGATACTACAAGTGTAATGTGTGCTAATATCGAGAACGTAGCTCGAGAGTAATTAATCATAATATTAATCTAAATAAGTAACGTAAAAGCGCTCCCTCACCGGGAACATTCGCGGGTAATGTAACATTATAGATTCGACTTTGAACATTACATAAGGGTGCGTACAGATTATGTAACATGTTATATAACTTCTGTTTTATAATACGTCCACACTATCTAACATTGTTGTCTAACAATGAAACATGTAACAAGACCGTACCTACACATTAAAATAACATTGTTGTATAAGAGTGTTTTATAACAATTCAATGCGTGTCATTTCTTAAAATATAGCATATAACATTGTTGCAAAAACTAATAACATGTTATATAACCTGTTTTTGTAACACATATCGTTACTATACATTACAAAAAACATGTTATTTAACTATGTTTTATAACATGTTTTGTTATAAGTATAGTCTGTACGCACCATTACAATACTAACTACCTCCCTGACTGACGAGCATTCGCGTATAATGTAACATTTAGGATTTGAATTGTATTTACATTGTATTGTCGGAGACACTAGTCAGGATGGTGGTATAATGCTCCGATTATCAGGTTGTAAGGTGAAAAATAAAACACAGTGGGCGTTCAATACGTTTCTTCATGATTTAAATTGGGTTTACACAGTTTAACTTAATTTGATTAAAGCTTTTAGGTTATGTTAAAACGTGGTACGACTGAAATACACTTAGAGAAACGTTATGCCGTCGGGCATAGGTACGACGCAGTATAGGATTTTATTACAAAGTACACTAGTTAACTTAATGCGACCGTTCAGCTCGACGTCTGCTCGAGAAGTCCCCGCTGTTCGTAAGTGGCTGCAGAGGTGCCCTCTGTTGGGTTCCCCCTCTCCGATATCCCATCGAGACACGTTTACAATTCGTACAGAGTTGCCATTTAAATTACAGTTTCCGGATTTACGTTTTATTCAAAGTTTAATGATTTATTTAGTTTGATTTTAATCTAATTTTATTTCCGTCCGACACGGCCATTCTGACAAGCACACGTCCTCGTGTGATGATTTTTACTTTAGGTTACAACAAAGCTCTAATTTTAGTTTATTCAGCAAAAGCTACTAATTTTAAACGAGACTACAAATTTAATTTGAACAACAAGTTTTTAGATTACTTAAAATTTCTTTGATTGAACGCCAAGTCTTTGTTTTAATTCTTTTTCCTTTTTTTTTTGCATTTTTTTAGCCCTAACTACCTACACTCCCGCCGCGCCGCTTCCGGTGTCGTCGCTATGGAGAAGAAACGGCAGAACAAACTCCATAACATAACACTTGTTTAGAGCAAAATTACCAAATTTATTATTAACGCGGGTTTGTTTTTAACTTTTTAACGCAATACGTCTTCATCGTAAAACTTGATGACTCGATCAGCTGTGATGTCGGAATTTACCTGTAACAATAAACACAAACGAAAGTATCTCTTATGGCTCGGCCCTTCCTGACCTAAGTGGGCAGGGAATAAAAAAAACAACTTTATCAAATCATTACAAATTTTGAAAATCTTAACAGATTATTTCTCTCAAAGGCCAAAGCTGACATGTCGATCAACCCCCATACTCATTGAAATAATAGGAAACTCATTGAAATATTGCAGTGCTCGTACCCTGACCTCCATCCGGTCCTGATCATCACACTTATAACCTCCATCCGGTCATAAGCATCAACCCAATAGGCAACTTTTATCCAGTCACCTCCGCATGTAATCCAACCATCCATCCGGTTACAAATACTACACCCCCCAGATGATCATTTCGAACTTTTATCAAAAATAATCTTAAAAAGGTTTGTTCAACATGTCGCTTTATTTATCCTATCACATTACAGATTAATCCAAAACAACTTTACATTTCTCATAAAAGTTACTTTTCTCAAAAGTTATCATTTCTCAAATAAGTTGACTCATCGAACGGTACTCAAGTACAATCAGTTCTTCTGTCCAGAAATAACATTCAAACCGTATACCTACATAGCTAAGGACTATACATTTTTCAAAGTAACAAAACCGTTCAAGTACAATTTCAAAAGTTCCGTTCGATAAGTTGACCGAAAACTAAACCTCTCAAAAATAGACTTTTACCAAGTGAACTACGTCTCGAAAAGAAAAGTTACTTTACTACTTCTTTAAGCTATTACAAAACAGATATGATGATACAGATCACCTGTTTCGTTGCGTCCGATCTGCGGCTGCCAGTTGCCAGAGCTTCCTCCTTCAATGTCACACGAATGAACTCCATAGAACGCGCGAGCGCAAGCACGCAGCTGTCGATGCGGTTCCACATAACACGCGTGTAACCTGCGTGAGCTGCTCTTGTTCCTGATTGCCCTTGGAATAACCTGTGCATCCTCGAAAACTTATCGGTAAACAGAAGCTCGATGCACATTGCATCGCAACATGTGAGATTACTTCAAAACTCATTTTGTCACATAGTAAATAAAACTTATGAAAATTGTATTGTGTTTCAGTTTTAAAACAACGTGAACGAATGAGTAACTAATTCGATCGACGTCACTAATGAAAAACCAAACCGTTCACTTTTTAAAAGCGTAAGCTAATTATTGTTGTAGGTACTCGATAAATGGAATACTTCGTCAAGTTGAGCACAAATAAAGCAAACTATTTTGTGTGTGTTTATTTTTATCCAACTAATCCTTTTCAGCGATAAGCGGCGCACCAAATAACCAAAAACCAAAATAACTATCACGAAAGGAAAGAACAAGCCTGATAAAAGTCACTGCACTGTACGTCATATCTCGTTATCAATTAAAAATTGTACCAACACGGAATGCATAATAAAATGCCTGACTTTAAAACGTTTGTTTTTCTTTTTCGACCAGACTACAAAATATTATCCACCCCCTTTATCTTTAAGAATTTTATGAACGTAGATTAATTATTATTGTCACTTTTTTTTTTTTTTTTTTTTTTTTTTTTTTTTTTTTTTTTTTTTTTTTTTTTTTTATGGAATTAAGATAGCAAACGAGCATGCAGTACCACCCTTCCCCTGCCGCCCATAACAACTGTGACCGATCTAGAACTAGACTCAAAGGGACTAGGATGGTTAGTCCAGTTAGTAGATGGTGTTAGAATATTAGTTGGTTAGTTTGTTTAATAAGTGCGAGGACAGGGTATGTTAGTGATAATTAGTCCTGTTAGTTAATGTTAGTAATAGTCCAATTAGTTATTGTTAGTATGAGTCTTGTTCCAATTCGGTCACAGATGCGTTGCTACCCCTGAGGTCTGAGATGGTCGCCTCTAAAAAAGTGAAACCGGCTCCACGGACATAATAATTTTACTTTAAAATGACTCGAGTTACGTTACATTTCGATTAAATTAATTGAACAAAAATGCTTACCCAACCAAGTACCATTGTTATCCAATAACTTTCATCAACTATCATAATATCATCAAGGTATATAGGCATGCGGACGTGACGGTCGTACTATTTATAGTGGTTCAATATTGTGTTAACGTTGTACTGTTATTTCTCTGATTAAAATATTCGATGTGGTTATCGTTATTTTTCTTTTTAAAAATCAACTCGACTCCTGATTTATAACATCAGAATTGGGATTCGAACGCAAAGCCTGGCTCTTGCTGACAAAATCATTTTCCACGTAAATGAAAACCCGTTATTTTAAATTTCTGGTGAGGTGTTATGTGTCAACAAACCGTGAGTACATTTTCTTGAATAATGACAAAACGACCTTCGCGGTCTGATCAAGGACAAACTGTACACTATAAAATCTGCTTCGGACCGTCACATCCAACTCGTGAATGCCACACTACTGTTGCGAGTTACAGACTTGACACTTAGCCGGTTAAGTACGTTTGTTTCCAATAAATTGTCACCACATTAACGTCATCAAAGCCGCTATGGTAATTACGAACAGCGAATTAATAGAAAACGACGAGATCGTTCTCCGGATGGTGCATTGCGGAGCACAATGGAGGCGATCTTGTCTTGACTTTCAGAGCTCGAGGAGCGGTCTGTGGCGCGGTCTACGTGCACACTTCGCAGCCCACGCGGGACGTCTTGCGGTCCTCACCGGGCGCTAGAGCGGCGGGCACCTCGCAGTCCACATCGGACGTCGTGCAGTCTACACCGGGCGCTGCCATCACCACCGCGCTGTCTGCGCCAAGCGTCGCCATACGCCTTTGTCGGCGTCGCCCAGGTGACGCCCGGCGAGCTGGCACCGGCAGCTCCGCCGTCATCGACACGGTCTGCACCCGCTGCTGTCGCGGCGAATCGTGCGCCACTACCGCGCTGCGGCGACGGTCGTCGCCAGCGCGTCATCCATCGCCTGTCGTTGCTGTGCCTCGTCGACAGTCGAGCACCTAATAAGGTGTCTGATTGCCAGAAGCGGATGCAACAGAGCTGGTGGTCAGCGAAGTTTCGTCGACGCTAACAAATCGCATCGTGGACGCGATTTACTCAATTGGAAATTTGGTGAGATCTAACCCACATTAATACATTCCAAATCTTGATCCTAACGTGCATAATTTTGATATTTAGTGCGCGAATGTTAATCAAGGTCACGAGCTTAATCTATGTGATTATGGTGAGTGCCTATAACGTTTTGCCCTTTTGCCTTTAAGGCGATGTCTGTATATGGTTGGATGGTTTGTCTCCAGTGTTCGCACATGGACCATTTTGAGGGTATTATTTCGATTACTCTGCCTACAGAATAATGATTTCGCTAACAGGCTCTCTTTGCTTCGTATTCTGAATACGTGCGTAATATATGTGCGTAAGTCACTGTTTCGTGTAATATTGTGAAAAGGTTATCTGATGATCTAAAACACTCCACTGCCGTTCAAGGTATTACAGACGAATTAGTAGCATTTTACCCGCTTAATTTTCAGGCTTCCACTATTATAAATTTGAAATAACTGAAGTAGATGTTGTAATGTCTATGCGATTAATAAAACACACTTTTAAGATTTCTAGCAATATAGTGCATGCACCTCCGGAACGTCCCGCACGCGCTCGCAGCTTGCTTGCGAATGCCGGGCGCCCCGCGCCAGCGCATACACTACATCCCTTCTTTATTTTATAATCCTTACTAATATTATAAATGTGAAAGTGTGTTTGTTTGTTTGTTTGTTTGTTTGTTTGTTTGTTTGTTTGTGACGCTTTCACGTCCCAACAAAGCTATTATATGGTAAGGTTTATGTGTGTGGGGATAGATAGGAGGGTGGAGAGTGACGTAGGCTACTTTTTACCGCGGAAAAACATCCCATTCCCATGGGAAGATCGATGTTTTGTTAGTTGCTAGATATTTATTTTCGGAGTTCCTAATAGATGGCGTTAATAAAATTCATTTGCAAGTACTGAATTACGCTATCAAATACTACATGTAATTTACTTAAGTCATAGGCAAATGTAATAGGCTACTTTAGCTCTGCGTCGAGAACTCCCCGCTCCTGCTGTATTCAGTGTACCGCCCGCCCGCTGGCACTATCCTGTTGGCTGATGTCCGCAAGTTGCTGGACTCGCCGACACCGGTGGTGGGCGCGGGCGACTGGAACTGCAAGCATCCGGGGTGGAATAGCCTAGCTGCCAACAGAAGTGGAAGGCTACTTTTTGATGCCGCTGAACAGCACGGCTATACTGTCGAGGGTGTTTCACACCGTTACCGCGGCTCTGAATAAGAGAGAACGCGTGTGTGCAGTATTCCTCGACATGGAAAAGGCGTTCGACCGTGTTTGGCACGACGGCTTTCTCTACAAGATCTCGCAGTCGTCGGCGCCCCGGAGTGCCGTTAAGGTGATCTCCAGTTTCCTCGAAAAGAGAAGCTTCAGAGTAGTGGTTGAAGACGCCGAATCCACCGAGCGCCCGATGGCAGCCGGCGTCCCGCAAGGGAGTTGCCTGTCCCCGGTCTGCCTCGCCTGCTACACCGACGACATCCCGGCGGCAGGGGGGGCGTCGCTTGCCCTGTATGCCGATGACGTGGCGTACATCACCACGTCGCTGAATAGAACCCACGCCATCGTCAAGATGCAGCGTGCGCTTGATGCCCTCCCCGAATGGCTCGCCGCGTGGAGACTGTCGGTGAATGTCGGGAAGACGCAGGCCGTGAACATAGGAGGATACCTCAACAGGCGGGACCCTACTCTGGAGCTTCACGGACAAGATATCCAATGGGCCCCACAGGCCAAATACCTGGGGGCAAAATCGACGGAAGACTTTCGATGAAGCCACAGGTTACGAAAGCCGTCGTGAATTCTAGAAGCGCGATGGCAGAAACCAGTGCTCTCCTCGAGCCTCCCTCTCGGACTGAAGCTCGGGGTCTACAAGACCTACATCAGATCCCGCCTCACGTACGCGGCACCGGCGTGGTACGCGCTCGCCAGCGAACCGCAGCGCAAGAGGGTGCGCGCGGTTCAGGCGATTGCGCTCCGCCGGCTGACTGGTGCGCCGAGGTACGTTAGGAACGCCGTCATCCAGAGGGACCTTCGAGTCGAGAGCCTGGACGACTTCATCGAGAGATTGGCACGCAACATGTTCGGGCGTGTCGACGCGTCGCGGTTCCCACATCTGCAGGACCTGGCGCCGCTCCACGCCCGTCCACCGGACCGCTGGGCCTTCCCGCGCGACTTGCTGGTTGCGCGGGACGGGCCTAGCACTGACCGATACTGGGGCTTCGTAAGTCGTCGCCCGGCGCTGATCGGCTCCTGCTGGGCTTCCCACCAGCGGGATTCACCCGGTAGGGCCTCGATCGCCTGGGCGGCGCGAAGATGAACCCCATCCCGTTTAAGACTCTGTGGCCTGTAAAAAGGCCACCACTCACCGGACTTGACCTATTGGACCACAGATGGACAACCAAGGGCCTTAGGGCCCAACCCAAGGACCGGCCCGTTTTAACGGGCCGCGAGAGACACCCCCAAAGGGGAACTAACTGTCCCGAGGGCTCCACACACCTCAGACAGGATGGAGTGAAGAGAGCGAGTAGTAGGCTACTTTTTAGCCTAAATTCCTACGGGAGCGAGACCTACGCGGCTGTTACCTACGGGTCCCGAAGCGAAGCGCGGGCGGTTCTCTAGTAAATCATAAATTATATAAAATACAATAGTTTCATTTTACATGAACATCTCCAAAAGATCTGAATCAATTTAAACACATTAATTGATGGGGGCGTGAATTAATCGCTATCTGACGTTTGTGACTCCTTTGAATCTCTATTGGTGTCCACAATTTCCCATGAATCATTTATTTTCTTTAAGTGAATCACATTCCTACGGTATTCCTTACCAGTTTCCTCGTTGCGGATATTAATGTCACCATCGGTAACTCGCGTCACTGTGTGAGGGGTAGGGTTGAAGTTTGGCGTCAATTTATTGTCCTTACTTATATTTTTGACTAATACTTTTTCACCTATTCCTATTCCTGAATCTATAGCTCTTCTTTTCCTATCTCCGTATTCTTTCCCCTTTTCTTTCATTTGCTTATCTCGGTCTCTCACTTCAGTATCTATAGATTTATGTTCCAAATCGGGTGCAAATGGAACTTTATCTCGGAAATGCCTTCTAAAGAATAACTCTGATGGTGATTTGCCTGTAACAGTATGAGGTGTGCTATTATACATCATTAAGTATTTAAAAATTTCTTCCTTCCAGTCCTTTTTTTCTACTTGGCTTATTTTCAGTCTCTTTAGAACGTCCCGGTTCTGCCTTTCGACTTCTCCATTCATTTGGGGCCAATAAGGTATGGTGTTATTAATAATTATGCCGCATTCTTTGCAAAATTTTTTAAAAAGTTCATTGGTAAATTGATTCCCGTTGTCGCATGTGATAGTTACTGGGTAACCTAGCCTTGAAAAAATTTCTTTGAGAACTTTGATTGTGTCGTGGGCAGTTATATTTCTCATAACTTTAATCTCCTTATATCTGCTGTAATAATCTACAAGTATTAACAAGTAATCTCGGCTAGGGAGGGGTCCTAAAAAGTCAATTGCTACGTCTATCCACGGTTCTTGGGGTAGGGAACGTCTCTTCATCGGGTGTGGTGGATTGGGAGCGGATACAACAGTACAACCACGGCAACCCTTCACCACACGTTCCGCATCCTTGTCGATTTTTGGCCACCACACCTTTGTTCGGAGACGACCCTTCATGGCAACTATACCAGGATGACCTTCATGAGCTGCTTCTAGCACTCGCTGACGAAGGTCTTTTGGTATGACTATTTTAGTACCTCGAAGCAGAATATCTCCGTAAAAACAAAGCTCGTTTTGAATGAGTTTAAAATTATTAATCGATTCATGCCAATAATTATTAAATATTCCATTTTTGACTTTCGAGACTTCATCGTCTGCAGACGAAGATATTTCGATTTCATTTAGTGAAATAGCAATGGGTTGGGAATAAGTTATAATTTGATTTATATAATTTTCGCTATCAAAAGGTTTTGCTGAGGACATTTGACAGAGTCTAGAAATGGGGTCTGCTATGTTAGATTTACACGGCCTGTAGATTACCTTGTACCTGTATGCCTGTAACCGAAGAACCCAACGTTCTATTCTAGCACAAGGTTTCGAATGTCGACCAAAAATAGTTTCAAGTGGCTTATGATCGCTTATGAGCTCAAAGTCCCTACCGAACAAATACATTTTGAAATGCTCGACAGCCCAGACCAAAGCCAGCGCTTCTTTCTCAGTTTGACAGTACCTTTTTTCGCAATCTGTGAGAGCCTTGTGCCCATAAGCGATAACACGTGGACCTTCTTTGCCAATTTGGACAAGTACAGCACCCAGACCCACTGGAGACGCGTCGGCAATGACCTGCGTTCTATCAAATGGATTGTAATAATTCAGGGTTTGTATGTTTGTCAAGCTAAGTTTGAGAGCTTCAAAAGCTTTATTTTGTTTCTGTGTCCAGAACCTTTCAACGTTTGCCGATTTCCCCAATCCTAACTTCAAAAGCTCCCTGAGTGGGTCGGTAAGCGTCGCCAGGTTTGGGATCCACTTCCCAACAAAATTAACAAGGCCTAGGAAACTTTGTATCTCTTCTATCGTTTTTGGCCGCCTGCTAGTTTGTATAGAGGTTAAGTATTTTGCAAGAGGTCTTATTCCATCAACCGAAAGCTCATGACCCAGAAATTCAATCTTATTTGTCTTGTAAACACATTTATCCTCGTTTAAAAGAACGTCATTATCCTTTAAGACCTTTTGCACCTTACTTAATCTCTGGTCATGCTCTATTTCTGTTGAACCATAAACAATAATGTCGTCAATAAAATTAAGTGTTCCCTCACATCCTAACAACATCTTTTCGAGAATTTTTTGAAACATTTCAGGGGCACAGGAAATGCCGAACATTAGTCTTTTATATCGAAAAAGACCGTTACTGGTACTGAAAGTTGTAATATATCGACTGTTCTTATCTATTGCTAGCTGATGAAAGGCATTTTTTATATCAAGTCTAGAGAAAAACCTAGCCTGACGAAAGTTTGGAAGCATCTCATTCATCGTTGGAAGTGGGTGGTTCTCCCTGATTATTGCTGCGTTAGCTCTCCGCATATCAATACATATACGTACCTCACCATTTTCTTTCAGCACTGGCACCACAGGCGATACCCATGGTGAAGGTCCATCTACCTCCTCAATAATGTCGGCTTCTTTGAGTTCTTTTAATTTGGCAGCTACCTTTCCTTCCAAGGGAATTGGTACCCTCCTATAGGGCTGAATAACAGGTTTAACCGTTTCATCGATTGGTATTTGCACAGTAACTCCTTTGAACTTTGGGAAAGCTGTTGGTGTCTTTTTGTCAACTGTGTTTATGTGGAGACCTATTTTCAACACTCCCAATTCAATTGCAGTAGATTTACCCAACAGATTACGTGTGCCATTTTTTATTACATAGATGGTGGCCATTTTACTCCTGTCATCAATAGATATGATTGTATCGAAACAGCCAATGACGTCCAGGGGTGTTTTGCTGCCATACGGAAGAAAGGTTTTGTTTGGTTTCGGAACTTGATTGGTAACTCGAATATTGTTATTCTTCAAAAACTTCCACGATTCTTCAGTTATAACGTTGCATTTGCTACCGGAATCTATTAACATGTCTAAATTCACTCCCCCTATATTACAGTTAACTTCACTGTCTTCATCTAAATGAAAAATATAGTCAATTTCTGTTTTCTCTTTATTTTTTGTTGGGTCGATTCTAGGTTTTTTGTTTGGTTCTGTCTTGGTGCTGGTGAAGCGTCTCTTCTTCCTAGTTCTGCAGTATTCTCTATGATGACCGATGAAGTCACACTTCAGACATTTTTTGTACTTGGCAGGGCATTTGGCATCGTTTGATAGATGATAATTGCTACCACAGCGAGTACAAGAGCTTGAATTCAAATTTGTAATTTTTTTTGGAACCTGATTAAAACTTCTTTTTAAATTAATTTTGTTTATTTCGATTCTCTTGCTGTCCATCTGTTGATCTTTGTTTTGAAATTGCTCCAATTGTCTTGTGACTACTTCTAAAGCATTTGCCTTTAATATGATCTGATCTAAGGTTATAGAATCGCCAATTTCTAGTATTTTTTTCCTCAAGTCCACATTTCTGCATTTTTCGGTAATCTGGTCAATTAAATGTTCATCTTTGTCCTTAAAACCACACTTGGACGCTTGGTTTCGTAGCCTTAACAAAAATTTTTCAAATTTTTCTCCTTCCTCCTGTTTCAGTAAATGAAAGAGGTACCGCTCATAGATGTAACTTTGTTTTGGGGCAAAGTACTCATTTAGCTTTTCTAACGCGATCTTATATACATCTACGCCTTCACCGTCCTCAGCATAGGCCCCAGGTAGATTGTAATAAATCTCCTGCAGTGCAAGTCCACCAACATGCAGGAGGGTAGCCCGTTTTTTATTCGGAGATTCGATATTACTGGCTAAGAGGTAGATCTCCAGTGCTCGCTTCCATTTCTCCCAGCGAACACCAACCGAAGTTGGATCACCTTCACAGTCAAAGTGATCTAAAGTTGGAAGCGTGGACGTCGCATGAGACATATTTGGGCGATCTGTAATGGAAAAATTATGTCTCATACTATTTGCGTGGCTCTTTACATAAGTAACAGTAACATGACTGCATAGCCTTATTGACAAGATTATGTCTTGTGCTACTTTTTGTGTGGCTCTTTACATAAATGTAACAGTAACATGACTGCATAGCCTTATTGACGAGATTATGTCTCGTGTTACTTTTTGTGTGGCTCTTTACATAAATGTAACAGTAACATGACTGCATAGCCTTATTGACGAGATTATGTCTCGTGCTATTTTTTGTGTGGCTCTTTACATAAATGTAACAGTAACATGACTGCATAGCCTTATTGACGAGATTATGTCTCGTGTTACTTTTTGTGTGGCTCTTTACATAAATGTAACAGTAACATGACTGCATAGCCTTATTGACGAGATTATGTCTCGTGCTACTTTTTGTGTGGCTCTTTACATAAATGTAACAGTAACATGACTGCATAGCCTTATTGACGAGATTATGTCTCGTGCTACTTTTTGTGTGGCTCTTTACATAAATGTAACAGTAACATGACTGCATAGCCTTATTGACGCGATTATGTCTCGTGTTACTTTTTGTGTGGCTCTTTACATAAATGTAACAGTAACATGACTGCATAGCCTTATTGACGAGATTATGTCTCGTGCTACTTTTTGTGTGGCTCTTTACATAAATGTAACAGTAACATGACTGCATAGCCTTATTGACGAGATTATGTCTCGTGTTACTTTTTGTATGGCTCTTTACATAAATGTAACAGTAACATGACTGCATAGCCTTATTGACGAGGTTATGTCTCGTGTTACTTTTTGTGTGGCTCTTTACATAAATGTAACAGTAACATGACTGCATAGCCGTATTGACGAGATTATGTCTCGTGCTACTTTTTTACGTAAGGAGGTATTATGTGAAACTTCAGTAAACAACAATTTTTAAACTTTTATTTCATATAGGTATATAGGAATACTCTTTTGTGTCATTAGAAAATTATTACGTTATCGTACAATATCATTAATGTCTTTAGTGTTATTAACTATCTTTGGTTTTTTGCTTTGATTTCATGTACCTATCTATTTTTAGGGTCTTTTCAAAGTTTCATAAGACGTGGTCATAAGGTTTAATGTGCTTTGGCGTGACCGTAATATCATTGTGTCAGAAAGCAAACGACAACAAAGAGTTATAGGTAATATTACACGGAAACGTTATTATATAAATAATGAGTAAGTAACGTCAACTTTATTACATTTTAATAAACAGCATATTCGAATGTAAGTGTATTAAAGCAATAGGCTATTTAGAACATCAGAGATACTTTCACATTGCAAACTTAATTACGTTTTTAAAACGAAATTTTCATTTATGAGGGTACTTTCATAAAAATTGCTTTAAAGATTAACTAATAATTAACTAATAATTGTCTATAGTTGTATTACTCTTCTGAAACCTTGGGTTGCCTGGAAGAGATCGCTAAGTAGCGATAAGGCCGCCTTTTGTATTGTGTATCCTATGTAGTATTGTTATAAGCATATATGTTATGGTATACAAACAATAAAGTGAATAAAATAAATAAAATAAATAAATAATGTTTTTTATTATTGTTTCAATAAATACGTACGCGTTTGCATTATGCCACATTCATAAAAATTTGCACTTTTAAAGATTGATATCTTACACTTGCATGGCCTTTTATCTAATCGATAACATAACATGGACTTGGTAATCTCCATTAAACTAAGACACTTTTGTTTATACACCGGCGTCGTTGTAAACATCTGTTCAGGCATTTACTTCCACTCTGGTTGTACATTTAATAATACGGGATGTATCTGCCTGAACGATGTCAAACATACCCCGTGCATTTTCATTCTCCTTTTTGTTCCAAAATACTTGAAAGTACTTACATTTACCTCCGTCGCCACTTGTAATGTCTATGCGATTAATAAAACACACTTTTAAGATTTCTAGCAATATAGTGCATGCACCTCCGGAACGTCCCGCACGCGCTCGCAGCTTGCTTGCGAATGCCGGGCGCCCCGCGCCAGCGCATACACTACAGATGTAAATTCATACGTAAAGTAAACGCTCCCGCGGGTTTATGTTGCGTTTAGAAAGCAATTCTAGGTTATATGGAGTTGCAGACCAGGACCATGTCTGGTACCCCTATAGAACCAAAGCTGACATACGTTCACAAAAATTGTTAAAGTTAATGGGGTAGATTAGATATAGTTGCGCCGAAAAAAAAACAGTTGCTGTTTTGCTTTGCCTTGTGTTGGTTCATTTTCAAATGATAACGTGATATAGTGCGGTGAATTTAACCTCACTTGAAGTGTTCATTCTTGACATTAAAGTTCCGGAAAAAATATTGCATTCAACTTGTTAGCGACGCTGAAAACCATTAATAAAAAAAAACATGTTTTTGCGAAACTTGACGAAGTATTTCATTTATAGCGAGCACAATTAGCTTACGCAGTCAAAAAATGTTTACAGACAGGTTACTAATTAACTTTAATTTACAAGTGCGAGTTATTCAATTAGGTTTTTATTTACCTTGATACCAATACGTTTTGGTTTATCTCATGTATCGTGATGCAATGCACTTTTCAACACACTTGCTCGTAAAGTTGCTATTTTTTCTTTAGTCTTACGCCCGGAATGCGGTTTATTACACACTAGTGCGTTTTACTTTTCATTGCCGCACTAGTGTTTTTCTTATTCCACTTTTTTTTTAATATCCGTAAAGAGGTTGTTACCAAAAGATTTATTATTTTGTAAATAAATAAACTTGTTGTACTTAGTCAAAATCTGATATGATAAGTCTAATTATCTATTAAAGCATTTAAAAAATACAATATTTTAAATCATTAATTACCGTAAATTCTTATTAGAAATACATAATTATTTAGTTTAATATATTGTGGCTGAATAGCGGTGTTCGGTGCCTCTGGACTTAACCTGCGCGCGCATAGTTATTGAACCGAAGATACGGCGCGCGAAAAAATAAACGTCCGCGCCATTTTGTGCAAACATTTTGTTCGTTTATAATTTGCTGATTTGTGACTGAAAAATGTCGAATGTATTTTATACCTACCTAATTGTTTTTTTCCTCGCAAGTGTGTTGAAAAACGTCGTATGATACGCGTGTGCTTTGTTCATTACAGTCTTGGCTCTATTACAGCCCTCGCCTTGCGGCTCGGGCTGTGCAATACCGCCTCGACTGTAATGACCAACTTCGCGCACTTGTATCATAATGTACTATTGTACTCTGTGTTCCAGTTAAGTTTTTGAAGACATGCGGGGTCATTGGCGGAATGACATTATTCTGCATCGGTAGCACGTATGCTATGCTGCCTAAATGAAGAGCGAGGACAGTTCTACCGCCGAGTCCTGCGCGGAACCACATCGAAGACCGCGTGTGCGAGTTCTCTGCTGGAAAGCGCTGGCGAGTGACACTTTGATGAGCACTCCTCTCAACCCTAGCATCATGGATTGAAACTTGGGTATGACGCAGTATCACAGGTGATCTGTATTGTTCATTTTACTTTCTTGTAGCTTTTGTGAACAATAAAATTGTTCTCATTCTTGAGACTTTGCCTACTTGCAAATTAGCATTGCTTTATATCAAGTGACAATTACCTGCTTTAAAGTGCCTAAAAGAATATGAATAGAATAGAATAGAATAGAATGTTTATTTGCAATAATTGTGGTTACAGGTATAAGTTCTTAAAAATAAAATCACTTCTCACAATTAGCCATTTTCAGTATGGCATGCAAATGTCAATTGTTGTGTTAAATAGATTATTATTATTAGAATGTCAATATCATTACCATCATTAAATATATATTTCTTATTTTACTTATTATTATTAAATTTATATAATGTCAATATTAATCAGATGTCAATTTACCTATACATATATTAATCTAATAGCTACAGTTATATAATATAGTACTTAAAATTATTAATTTAATTCACAGGTGCCTTAATATTACATGAGAAACTCCTCCACTGTATAAAAGCACTTTTGAATCAACCAGTTGTGCAAAGATTTTTTGAAATTATTTATGTTTAATTTTTTTACTTCTTCTGGTAGTCTATTATATATTCTTATACACATGTGATAGGAGTTATTTTGCCTCTGTGCGGTTCTACAAAGAGGCAACGCTATTTTGTCAGTGCGTCGGCTAGTGCAATGCTTATAGTGTTCCTTCTTTTCAAACCGATACATATGAGTTTTTACAAAAACGGATACTTCGTATAAGTATAAACTAGGTACTGTTAAAAGTTTTAATTCTTTAAAAAGAGGTTTGCAGCTTGATTCTGGTCTTAATCCACACATTGCTCGCACACATCGTTTTTGTGCTAGGAAAGCCTTATTTATTGACACTGAGTTTCCCCAAATTATTATACCGTACCTTAAATTTGATACAACGTAGCTATGGTATGCTTGTAGAGCAGTGTTCCTATCAGAAATTTTAGGAATACGGCAAAGCGGGTAGACAAATCGGTTTATTTTTGAGCAGACTTTGTCTACATGACTTTTCCAATTACATTTATCGTCCAATATTAAACCTAAAAATGTGATAGAATTTGTTTCAGTGAGTGTTTCGTTTTCACATTGAACATTAAGCTTTAATTTTTCCCATCCTTTGTTGCCGAATTGTACATATTTAGTTTTTGTTGTGTTAATTTGTAGATTATTATTCTTAGACGTATTGTACTTTTTTGCCTTAAACGTAACATAGGTCTGTATGAAATGTAATGCGTCAGAAATAAGTTTTTGTGATATCACCTTTCACAAATGGAGTTCAGTCATATCCTTCAGCCACAATAATGCCTTTTACGTTTTAGCTGAGAATACTGGTCGATCAATAAATGAAATTGCTTAGTAATAAGTCTTGGTCAGGTACGGCCGAGTCCCAGGAAAGTACTACGCTTTCATAAAACCGATCGTAAGGCAATTTTAAGGCCTAGTCAATTATTTAATGGTACATGCCTTGTTACGTAATTAAAACTGCTTGCATTACAAGACCAAAAGTAAGACAAGTCGAAAAGTATTGCCGTAGTGTCCTTAATATGATGCGCATCAAAGTAAACACAACTAAACTAAGCTACTGTTTAAAACTCTCCAATACAATTGCTCGTCGGTATAGACCCGATTTTCAGATCTCTTATATGAGATGTAACTTTGCAGAATGATGAATTGGACTGAGAAGCTTTAATGATTCGCAGGAAATAGCGAGCGTCTTCGCTACTGGATGGTAATCAGCAACACCAGGTCGTTGGCAGCCACGAATTCTCAACGTCGGCGACTTTGTGAACAAAGCTTCATAATCGATGGGAAGGCCGGACTCCTGGTATGCGGGGGCTTCATAAGGTCCTGTGCGTGCTGCCACACCACCGCTACAGTCTGAAACTTCTCAGCGGTTCTTCGGGCAAGTGGATGCCAACCAAATGGTGCTGTGGTGCGGCGATTGAACGCCGGAGGCCTGTTCAGCGTTCTTCGCAAATAGCGAGCTGAGACACTTCCATTCTGCTGATGCCTAATGATTTTGCAATGTGTTGTTAACCCTTCACAATTGCCTTTGCAATGCGTTACCCTAAAGGTACGCAGTTGCCGCAATATATGGACGGGAGACGTCCTTCCATATAGTTGCCGTTTTTGCAATGTGTGGGCAGGAGACGTCCTTCCACATAGTTGCTGCAATGTGTGACGTGGTTTTGTGAGTGGCCTCGTCATACAGTTGCCGTTTTTGCAATATGTGGGCAGGAGACGTCCTTCCACATAGTTGCGCAATGTGTGATGTGGTTTGTGAGTGCCATATCATACAGTTGCCATTTTATTATTAATTTCATTCAAATGTTTGGCGAATTTAAGAAGTCCGGAATTCTTTAATTCGTGATGCATTTCTTTAATTATTTTCTCCTTGTTTTTGAAATACATCTCTAATACAAGTATTGCATGTCTGAAATTATTTATTTTTTGTTTTATTTGTCTAATTAATTTCACGAGACCTTTGTTGGTTGTACTTGAGTGCACGCTTGTACTTCTAACAAAGTTACTTCGCTATATTTTTCTTCCAATGCTGCTTACAATTATGTTGATCACAGTAATGGTAAATAATTAAACAAAATCTTATAAAGTAAAACTGAGAACGTCGGAGACATTGTGCAGTCTTCATGAAAACTTCAATAGTCACGCGCGCCTGCCTCACCTATGGTGTATCTTTTGCTTTTGAATTTACATGTGCGCTTGCCTCTTTGGCAGCTACGAGTGACGTGTGAAACATCTAATATATTCAATTATGAGATAACAATTTTCAAGCCTTGGTCGTGGTTATTTGAGCACAACCTTATGGCTATGACACGGAGCTGTTAATTGTTATCAAATTCAGGATTACTGGATGAATAGCTATAGAGGATTTGTTTTGCAGATGATGACGCTCGTGGCATCTCTTCACACTCCGCAGTTACGTCGAGTCGAGGACGCCTCGCTGTCAGGAGAGGCCGTGTTAGAAATAACGGGTCCAGCGGTGGCGCTAGCGTGACGTCACATCGGGTGACTGGTGGCGTGAGCGACGGAGTGGGGGAGCCAGTACCTACACTACCTGCGGTGCGGCCGGAGCAGAGCAGAGCGCGGGCGGGCATTCTCGTGTTGGCATTCGGACGTGACGGTCGTAATATTTATAGTGGTTCAATATTGTGTTAACGTTGTACTGTTATTTCTCTGATTAAAATATTCGATGTGGTTATCGTTATTTTTCTTTTTAAAAATCAACTCGACTCCTGATTTACTTATAACAGTATATATATATGTATATAGGTGTATATATGTTTCGGAGGCACTAGTCAGGATGGTGGTACAATGCTCCGATTATCAGGTTGTAAGGTGAAAAATAAAACACAGTGGGCGTTCAAATGTCTTTCTTAATGATTTAAATTAGGTTTCAGGTTACACAGTTTAACTTAATTTGATTAAAGCTTTTAGGTTATGTTAAAACGTGGTACGACTGAAATACACTTAGAGAAACGTTATGCCGTCGGGCATAGGTACGACGCAGTATAGGATTTTATTACAAAGTACACTAGTTAACTTAATGCGACCGTTCAGCTCGACGTCTGCTCGAGAAGTCCCCGCTCTTCGTAGCCGACACCACAGGTGCCCTCTGTTGGGTTCCCCCTCCGATATCCCATCGAGACACGTTTACAATTCGTATAGTGTTGCCATTTAAATTACAGTTCCGGATTTACGTTTTATTCAAAGTTTAATGATTTATTTAGTTTGATTTTAATCTAATTTTATTTCCGTCTCCGACACGGCCATTCTGACTAGCACACGTCCTCGTGTGATGCCTTTTACTTTAGGTTACAACAAAGCTCTAATTTTATTTTATTCAGCAAAAGCTACTAATTTTAAACGAGACTACAAATTTAATTTGAGCATCAAGTTTTTAGATTACTTAAAATTTCTTTGATTGAACGCCAAGTTTTTGTTTAAAGTTTTTTTGCATTTATTTTTAGCCCTAACTACCTACACTCCCGCCGCGCCGTTTCCGGTGTCGTCGCTATGGAGAAGAAGACGGCTAAACAAACTCCATAATCACACTTGTGTGATGATGGCTATCACACTGGCTGCAGCAAGGACGATGAACTTCCCTATCGATGAGTTATTTCACGAAAATAAACTTCAGCAACATCTTTTCACGTAGTTTATTACAGCATATACACATTATTCTCTACACTTTGTACATTATTACATTTAACTACCAATTATCTTTACAAGTATACATTCGGGCAGAACTTCCCCTTAGAACCGTTACAAAATTAATGACCTGCACTACCTTAGTCCGCCATATTTATATCCTACTCTCAACCCCACTTTACAATTTAATCGGAAGTCAATAACACTTATATAATCTCAAACAATAAATGAATTTATTAATAAATTCGTAGGTATAAATTATTATACACAGAATTATTATACACACAATGATATAGTTATTGTAATTAATAATTAATGTTGGGTTATATCGGAGTGCCGGAAGTAGAACTTGTAACACTCGGCCATCCTGCAGCTGTCGTGTCTCACGGCGGTCATCATTAGGTCATCATGCTCGCGTCCCGATTTGTCACCGGTCTACGGCGGCTCCTGAAATTGAAACACCGGACGAGTAACTGGTTCTTATAATTACTGCAAATTTAATGGAGATACGGGCTTTTTTTGTCAATAAAAGTTAAATAAAATAATATTTATTTTTCTTTCTTCCAACACAGAACTTGAATTTTTTTCAGTCTAACGTTAAGTGAAAGCCCATCAAAATAGAAATCTGATAATTGCTTTTTACAAAAAAAATAACCGACTTCAACCTTGATAAGTAGAGATAACTCAAAAACTACTTGCCAGATGGCGCTCAATTCAACATGTATGTGTAAAGTTCTCGTCACTACAAATTAATCAAGCCCAAACACTAGATAACTGCAGTAAATCGTTGAGGAGTTCCCACGACTGTCTTTCGGCTTCATCAGATCGACTCCAGACCTTCTTGAAATGGTAGCGCTTTAATGTATTTATGATAACATGAACAAACACACTAGTCTTCCATACAATTTTCGAAAGTTGCCCTCGATTTCTCCAAGATGCCATCATCAGATCCTGATGATCCTTTCAAAAGGACCCCACTGCGCATATCTACTTTACAACAAAAAAAGAATTATCAAAATCGGCCCATAAACGACGAAAAAATCGCTGAACAAACATAAAAAAAAAAGCATATATACGGTCGAATTGAGAACCTCCTTCTTTTTTGAAGTCGGTTAAAAAGTGCATTCAAATCGGAGAAGCAATTCTAGAGGATTAATGTGCACAAACCTACAGACAAATAGACAAAATGGTAAAACATTGTTTTGGGTTCTCTTGATTAAATAAAGACCTCATATTATGAATTTTTAAATTTGTTGCCATGTACAGACACCGATCAGTTATAGTTGTATTACGTACAGGATAGAAAGTCAAACTATATTTATTTATTTCATCCCATTGCTATTAATGTAACTTACACAAATTTGATTTATTTTGACAGCTTTAATTGATTCACACAGCTTTCAATTTAATTCGCACAGATTTTAATATAATTCACATAGCTTTCAATTCCATTCACACAGGTTTAAATTCCATTCACACAGCCTTTAATTCCATTCAAACAGCTTTTAATTCTATTCAGACAGCTTTTAATTTCATTCACACAGTTCATTCACACAGCTCTTAATTTCATTTACACACCATCTAACATTGTTTACAATTTATCCTGTTTTTCTAAAACTTATTATTTCCACGTATGACTTTAAACAGTACATATTACAAATACTGTAAGTATTAGTTAAACCCAGTTAATCTAGTTCGTAATTGTATAAGAATTAAGCACCAGAATAGAGAGCGCGCACTTAGCAACTGAATTCCCTTTGTGTAATTTTTTGTTTATAATCTGGATCGCACAAAGAGTAATAATAATTATTTAGTTCATATTATTTTGATATAAACACTACTTAAAGAGTTGTATTTCATCAATAAATTTTTCCTTATGCTTGTCACGAATCAGAGTAGCAATCACACACATACAGCAATCAGGCACAATTACCAATTATAAATGAACACCATAAAATAAAAATGTCTAAATATACTCTTCTGACATGGACTTATCAAGAGAGCGGTTTTGTTTCTCGTTATTAGTCAGAAATAATTCCACGAACTTTTGAGGGTAGATTAACTAAATAAATAACAAAAAAAGTTGCTTTATGCAATAACACGTAGGTTAAAAACTGAGAGCGACCATTTTAGAGGCAAATTCAAACTCTTATGCGAACCGACTCCGTTTTCTCATAAATACTAGGACGTCAAAGGGCACAAACATATACAAGGACACAAACATATACAAAATATTTTTAAACATTTTCAAAAAAATATAATTATCTGTGACGTTATATACGATGGCTGCACTATATAGGTATGTGAACTAGTAATAATAGTAAATATTAACGTGTGTGTAATAAATGTGAACGTGTGGTTGGTCATGTGATGATTGGTGAAAGATATTTATACTATAATCCTATGGCAAATATAATTATGGAGTTTAATGGTATAACAAGGCGTAAAGGCCTTATCAAATAAAATTATAAAATTGGAGTTGGTTTTTTTTCTCTTATATAATTGATTAATAAATGCCCATGAGGAAGTATTTTTTTTTATCCTTCGTGTCTTATAGTAATAATGAAATCGTCAAGAACTGATTATATTATATTTATTTGTTTTTTTTTTGTTTTACGTATGTTTGTATGTTTAATAAGCATAAATAGCAGCATCTATTTATTCTATATACATGTAATAATTTTATTTATGACTAGTGAGTGATGTGTACTGCTGTAGGTAAGGGACATGATCACACTGCACTAATATAATCAATACCTAAGTTTTAATCTCCTATAAATTAAATTCTAATAATATATTGCTGAAGGACCTTAACAAATGAATAATATAAGAAGGTGATATAAGTGGAGTAAATAACCAGTACTTAATATCTATTGAAAATAAAGCTAAAATAAATCTTGTTTGTTTTAAATTTTTGTTTCATTGTGTTGTAAATATAATGTTTGAATGAATATAGGAACATAAGCAATTATTTTATTGAAATAATGTTTACAGCATTAACACATAAAGTAACCTTCAATTGCGTATATAATTACTTACTTTTTATTTATTACAAATTATTATCATTAACATTACAGGTGCTACGTCCTAATGCATTAAGTGTATTTCATATAAATTTCTTAATAAATAGAGTAATAATCATATCTTAGTAAATCATTATTACAGAATGATTATGACGAAACGAATTGACGTATTTACTTGACAAAATTATTAATTGGCATAATTTAAGAGAATACGTGATGAAAATAATTGTGTTGAATAATTTTAACATGCGTTGTAAGTAATATACCAATTAATTGAAAATGTAATGTAAGTAGGTAGGTATATCACAAAATAAATGTATTAGGTGGCTCGAGTTTGCGTATTGTATATTATTGTGAATAACGATACATAAATTAATAAATCAAGAGCATATTTGGATTGAACCCAAAATTTCCTTCAATAAATATGGTGACTGTAATTAAGACCATGAAATATACAGTCTATTAATTTTATTTCGGCACACATAGCACGTTGTTACGTAATTATTTGATTTGAATTACTCATTAAGTATTCATGACCCATGTAACAATAAATAATATAGACTATTTTGTCAAATTCCCTCTTTCATGAGAAAGAGTCAGCTATAGCTATGCTATTATAGCTATGCTCTAGCTGTCGTCAATAGATACCAAATATTAAATATAAGATACATACGTATAATACATAGATACGTTAAACATATCACTCTACAACAGTGATGATATTGACCTATAAGTTATTTACAATACTCAGCGTACATAATTATGTATATGTTATTGTAAAGCAAGTCGGTAAATGAGGATTTGGCTGCAGTCAATCCTGAGCGTGTTACCAGATCATGTTTATGTCAAAAGTGTATTATGTAGGTATGTTGTCACACCAGAATGTATGTTGAAAGAGGTCCAATCTAATTCGCAAAATCATTATAACAAACAAAAACATTATCGCATGTTCAATAAAAACTTATTGCAACTTACTATTGAGCGCTTGTTTCTTTTAATTCCTTTATACCTACTTAGGTTAATCTATTTCGCATTTTATTTTTATTGGTTTATTTATTACAATTTATTGCACACCATAACAAATTGGAATAAAAATATTGCAATTTATATTACTTGTGCAGAAAAGGCTATAGCAAAATTGCGATTTCTTCCAGAGTACCTTTGGGAACATGATAAAGGTTTTACTACTTTTTCATAATAGCCCTACAACCTGGTTGTGGGGACACACAGCATTTCTTTAGTAACCTCATTGATCTATCATGCAGTTCTACAGCATTTTCATAGTAGCCACACAGATCCACTATGTAAGCACACAGTATTTTCATAGTAGCCATACAAATTTGCCAAGTAGACGCACAGAATTCTCATAGAAGTCACACAGATCTGCCAATAGTCCTACAACCTAACTATGGGGACACACAGCATTTCTTTAGTAGCCACATAGATTTCCATGCAATTCTACAGCATTTTCATACAAGCCACACAGATTCACCATGTAAACACACAGTATTTTTATAGTAGCCGTAAAAATCTGCCAAGTAGACGCACAGAATTTTCATAGTGGTCACACAGATCTGCCATGTAGTCACTTTTTTATATAGTAGTCACACAGATTTATTTATTATGCAAGATAACGGCTTGATATTATTAAATCGATTGTTTTTATTCTAACCACACAGTCTTATTGTTATTTTGTTATTTATTTCCTTTCTGCATTTACTTTTGAAAATACTATTCTGTTCTAATGCTGACAAACAAATAAATTTCTATAGCTCAATTGTACACCCTACCCTGTTTCCAAAGTTATTTATGTATTCAGCTTAATAGGTTGTCTAGAAGAGATCGCTATTTAGTGATAAGGCCGCCTGTTGCACTAATCTCTGTGTGATATTGAGTCATTTAGTTCTACCCGAATAAGAACAAACTACGGCAAAAAAACAATTACTTTTGAAGAAGCACAACTTTACAACAAAATACCCTCAGTTGTAAAAAAAAAATAACAAAGTGGAAAGATTTCAAAAGACAATTAAGTCAGTACATTATTGAGAATCATGTTTAAATTATCTTTACGGGTAATATGTATACTGTATTCATTATAATGTGTTAAGTATTATGTTTGCGAACGATTGTATAAGTGCTTTGTGTTGTCGTGTAGATATACCTATCGTTAGGTAATTTTATCTTAAAGTTTTGTGAAATAATAATCTGAAACGGGTCAGCAACCACTAACCAAAACATTCAATATTTAAGAACTGTTATAAGGTTTTATAACCTAAGAAAGACACCACTTCCTTCGATTAAGACAAAATGAATATGACGTACCTGTTCGTTTCTTTGTTCCTTGGATCACAAGAAGTCCCCGCCGCATGCCAGCGAGTACTTTGGTAGATATGGATGGCGTGTCAAAAAAAAAAATCTCCGTTCCTTTGACCAAGATAATATGGGCTGTAAATAAAGAAAATATCCCCACTTCTGAAGTGTGATGATGGCTATCACACTGGCTGCAGCAAGGACGATGAACTTCCCTATCGATGAGTTATTTCACGAAAATAAACTTCAGCAACATCTTTTCACGTAGTTTATTACAGCATATACACATTATTCTCTACACTTTGTACATTATTACATTTAACTACCAATTATCTTTACAAGTATACATTCGGGCAGAACTTCCCCTTAGAACCGTTACAAAATTAATGACCTGCACTACCTTAGTCCGCCATATTTATATCCTACTCTCAACCCCACTTTACAATTTAATCGGAAGTCAATAACACTTATATAATCTCAAACAATAAATGAATTTATTAATAAATTCGTAGGTATAAATTATTATACACAGAATTATTATACACACAATGATATAGTTATTGTAATTAATAATTAATGTTGGGTTATATCGGAGTGCCGGAAGTAGAACTTGTAACACTTGTTTAGAGCAAAATTACCAAATTTATTATTAACGCGGATTTATTTTTAACTTTTTAACGCAATACGTTGTCGTACAATCGTCGTAAAACCGGATGACTCGATCGGCTGTGGTGTCGGAATTTACCTGTAACAATAAACACAAACTAAAGTATCTCTTAAAGCTCGGCCCTTCCTGACGTAAGTGGACAGGGAATAAAAAACAACTTTATCAAATCATTAGAAATTTTGAAAATCATAACAGATTATTTCTCTCAGAGGCCAAAGCTGACATGTCGATCAACACCCATACTCATTCAAATAATAGGAAACTCATTGAAATATTGCAGTACTCGTACCCTGACCTCCTGATCATCACACTTATAACCTCCATCCAGTCATGAGTATCAACCCAATAGGCAACCTCTATCCAGTCACCTCCGCATGTAACCTCCATCCGGTTACAAACACTACACCACCCAGATAATCATTTCGAGCTTTTATCAAAAATAATCTTAAAAAGGTTTGTTCAACATGTCGCTTTATTTATCCTATCACATTACAGATTAATCCAAAACATACTCTACATTTCTCTTTAAAGCTACTTTTCTTAAAAGGTTATCATTTCTCGAACAGGTTGACTTATCGAACGGTACTCAAGCACAATCATGCACTTCTCTCAAAAATAACAACCGTATACATAGCTCTCATCTGCATGCAACGTCCATCCACCAATAACAGCACAGAACACTTCTTTCCAGTGCTCGTATAAGGGCCATGCATTTTTCAAAGTAATTCAACACCATTCAATTACAATTTCAAAAGTTCCGTTCGACAAGTTGACCGAAAACTAAATCTCACAAATATAGTCTTTTACCAAGTGAACTAAGTCTCGAAAAGAAAAGTTAATTTACTACTTCTTTAAGCTATTACAAAACAAGTATGAACGATACAGATCACCTGTTTCGCTGCGTCCGATCTGCAGCTGCCAGTTGCCAGAGCTTCCTCCTTCAATGTCACACGAATGAACTCCAGGAAGCCCACGAGTGCACGCACGCAGCCGTCGATTCGGCTCCAGACAACACATGTGTAACCTGGGTGTGCTGCTGCCTGTGCATCCTCGAAAACTTATCTGAAAACAGAACGATGCACATTGCATCGTCACATGTGAGATTACTTCAAAACTCATTGGTTTCACAAGGTAAACCAAAACCAATCGAAGTGTGCTGCACTTGTAAAAATAATTGGGGAACTGATTGTACCCAACTGCTACTTTAATTAAAAATTTCACTGAACTTCCGATATCTTAATTATTATCTTTTGTCATTGTTCATTAATTACAAGACACATTAAAAGGTCATATTTTCACAAGGAACGAAAATAAAATGGAAGTTATAAAACTCCAACACACCAGGTGTAATAAAATAAAAGTCATACCAAAAACGCCGTTTCACTTTTACCTCGTTTCATGTTACCACAACTAGGTGATGTCACCCTTGGTTCCAGACAGGTACCAGACAAGGTCTTGGTCTCCAGTTCCTTATAACCTAGAAACGCTTCCTAAACGCATCATAAATCCGACGTAAACACTTACGCCGACTTTATTTATTTCGAAAATATAGTGACTAAAGCGGGTAAGAATCCAACTAATTCGTCTGTAATAACTCTAACGACAATGTTTTGGATCATTAGATAACGCTTACACAATATTTAAAATTAACAATGAACTACGCGGGTATTTAGAATATCGAAATTATTTTGTCACATAGTAAATAAAACTTTGAAAATTGTATTGTGTTTCACTTTTAAAACAACGCGAACCAATGAGCAACTAATTCGATCGACGTCACCAATGAACAACCAAACCGTTCACTTTAAAAAAACTAGCTTACGCTTTTATTGTTATTATTGTTGTAGGCTTTTATTATCGTTGTAGGTACTCGATAAATGGAATAAATACTTCGTCAAGTTGAGCACAAATAGAGCAAACCATTTTGTGTGTGTTTATCTTTCTCCAACTAATCCTTTTCAGCGATAAACGGTGCACCAAATTATCAAAAACCAAAATAACTATCACGAACATTACACGTTTGATAAAAGTCACTGCACTGTAAGTCATATCTCGTTATCAATTAAAAATTGTACCAACACGGAATGCATAATAAAATGCCTGACCTCAAACGTTTCTTTCTTATTCGACCAGACAAAATCTATTCTATGTACCCACTTTATCTTTAGGAATTATATGAACTTAGATTAATTATTATTGTCACTTCGGAACATAATAATTTTACTTTAAAATGACTCGAGTTACATTTCGATTAAATTAAATGAACAAAAATGCTTACCCAACCAAGTACCATTGTTATCCAATAACTTTCAGCAACTATTATCATCAAGGTATCTCAAAACAAAGCATGATAGATAGATATTATTGTGTTAATTAGTGTAAGTGGTATGTAAACCGTTCTAATTAACAATAAAATAAAATAAACAAAAAAATAAACATGAATCAAACCCGTGGCCTGTGGCTTTTCGCTAAGCCCAACCAACAAACTACGTTTGTTACACACGCATTCTTCCGAATGCCGAACGGGTCGCACGGATTCCTCCGTGGTCTAACCTGGACCCCGACCTCCGCCAGAGCCACCCGCGTACCGCGTATCCACGGTCTACTTAAAGTAGTTTCGTTTCCCCTTCAAGCAGATACCGACTTCTACGGACTACGGCTACGAAATGGACCCCGACCTCCGCCAGAGCCACCCGCGTACCGCGTATCCACGGTCTACTTAAAGTAGTTTCGTATCTACTTCAAGCAGATACCGACTTCTACGGACTACGGCTACGAAATGTCTACTGGTACGGTCCGACCAGCCGAGCTAAGATTCATCGCTATCACTCTACTCAAATTCACTTTTTATATCACAACACTTCAAATGGTACTTAGCTCTTGGGCATTCTAACAAACTAACCACAAATCTACCCACATTAAACTTCAACAAAATGATCGCATGATAAAAGCGTGTTCCGATGTTATAATACTTGGTTAAATTACCTACACTAAAATCAAACGGTGTAACTTTCCCTTCATAATAAAAACAGAGGTCATAATAAAAACGATTTCTTTTGTTTTTCAGCGATTAAACATCAAAATAAGATTACAATGAGGAGCGATTTGTTTTAATTACGGAACTACGTTAAATGATTTTATCACCGGAAATTGATGTCTTTATTTTTACTCACGATTATCAAACAAACTACACACACAATATAGTTTACACAAAAATTAAAATTTAAGCAATGAAATTGTATCACCTCAGACGTAATGGAATAAAAATAATGCCATACCCATACTCGCTGTGTTACTTAGCTTTACCAAAATTCGACGCCACATTCCATCCATGCCATGTGAGATGGAATGGCACATGACAACTCACTTGCCATTTATGGATCCAGTTATCACCTGAAAATCGCAACCTAAAAACCTGAAAATTGTAACCTGAAAACCCACAGTGAATTCTTTATCCCAACTTCTGATTTCAGAGGCACTAGTCAGGATGGTGGTACAATGCTCCGATTATCAGGTTGTAAGGTGAAAAATAAAACACAGTGGGCGTACAAATGTCTTTCTTAATGATTTAAATTAGGTTTCAGGTTACACAGTTTAACTTAATTTGATTAAAGCTTTTAGGTTATGTTAAAACGTGGTACGACTGAAATACACTTAGAGAAACGTTATGCCGTCGGGCATAGGTACGACGCAGTATAGGATTTTATTACAAAGTGCACTAGTTAACTTAATGCGACCGTTCAGCTCGACGTCTGCTCGAGAAGTCCCTGCTCTTCGTAGCCGACACCACAGGTGCCCTCTGTTGGGTTCCCCCTCCGATATCCCATCGAGACACGTTTACAATTCGTATAGTGTTGCCATTTAAATTACAGTTCCGGATTTACGTTTTATTCAAAGTTTAATGATTTATTTAGTTTGATTTTAATCTAATTTTATTTCCGTCTCCGACATATGGATTTGTATATGTATATTATATATGTATTTGTATATGTGATTATATTGTTTATTTGTATTTATGTATGAGATAGGGATTATATTATTCATTACGAGTTTTATTTATTCCATATTTAGTATACCGCCATCGTCGTTTTATCACTTCCCGAAGGTCGACTAGCAGAGAATGCTTTTAGCATTAAGTCCGCCTTTGTTTCTATACGTTTGTATGGTACATAAAGTAATAAATAAATAAATAAATAAATAAAAAATGATCGTGAAAATCGGAGCGTCCTTGTTCGTCACGAATCCAAGGGATGACAATGATACATCAATCTTTAGCGAGTGGTGCGACGATGGAAGGGTGAAGTCGGCACCTAATCGCACAATTTCTCGGAGCACTCACCGTTGTTAAGTCGTTGGAACACGCAGAGACATCCTCTTTCTCTCCTAAAACCTAGGTGTTCTAGCCTGTTAGTGGCTCGTGGATCGTTGACAACTCGAACTGCGCGCATTTGCACGGCGTCAAAGACTAAGCTGATATTGTGGCGCCCCAGCCCAGAGATGAGTACTCCATGTGAGAGCTGTCCTGAGCTTTATAAAGCATCAGTAGGTCCTTCGCATTGAATTACTGCTTCGCCCGGTTCATGACGCCAAGCATTTCGCAGGCCAATTTGGCCTTAGCTTCCAGATGACATCGACACACCGACACATTTACTAACAGTGTGCGCGGTACCCTGGAATGGAGGAGCCATGACAAATGGGGTTTTCTAAGCGTAAAATGCGCAAACTTGTGTCTTCTCAGGGTTGAACTTAACTAAATTGAGTCGTCCCCATTCCGAGACTTTCTCCAGAGAGTTCTCAACTTCAGACACAAGTTTCCTCCTGTGTTGTCATCTTCATAGCAATGAATACCGGTTGCACGCCCCAGCATCATTAATATGCAGAATGAACAGAGTAGGAGACAGCACAGACCCTTGGGGAACACCAGCGTTTATAGGTTTCATATCTGAGCAACAACCGCCCTTTTCGGGGATAGGATGAACTAGGGCGGGCTACTTTCCATGAAGACGGTATCTATTCCAGTGGTGTAGGATAGCGAAAATAGGCGCTTTGAAACGGGAGTAAACTCGGGAGCACACGTCTTAAGCACCACTGCGGAAACACCATCTGGTTCACTCGACTTCTTGGTATCGAGGGACAGTAGTGCTCGTCTGTCAGACTTATGAGTAAAAATTGGCCAAGTGCGAGTCGGACTCGCTCATGAAGGGTTACGTAGCAGCTAGTAACAGATTATAAAAATATATAGGTATATTTGAGTTGATTGAATGAAAGGTGAATTGCGGTTAAGGATTTAAGACGTGTTAAAAAAAACTACTTACTAGATCTCGTTCAAACCAATTTTGGGTGGAATTTTACACATGGTAAGGTACATTACGAGTTTAATTCTGCCGTGTTACCGAAAAAGGACACAACACAACTAAAATTTTTTGTGAAATTGAGTTATATATAGGTATATATTCAGAATCAGGAAAAAACGGCCTATCCGCCTGATTTTTTGTGGATTTTTAGCTTTAAAATTATCAGAGATAGCATAAGCTTAAAGGGCACAATTGTACCATTTTTAAAGTTTTATTACAATAAAAGGGCACATGTGAGGTATACCTGTTTTTCACCTTTTTATTTGTAATATATTTAATTGATAATTATAATTATTCTAATAATTTAAGTGAAAAGGCACTTTTACTCAGTTGTGCCTTTTCATGACAACATTTTAGGAATTATTTATTCTAATAACTAGAGAACCGCCCGCGCTTCGCTTCGGGACCCGTAGGTCACAGCCGCGTAGGTCACGCTCCCGTAGGAATTTAGGCTAAAAAGTAGCCTACTACTCGCTCTAGGGTGTCTCTCGCGGCCCGTTAAATCGGGCCGGTCCTTGGGTTGGGCCCTAAGGCCCTTGATTGTCCATCTGTGGTTAACCAATTTACAGGCCACAGAGTCTTAAACGGGATGGGGTTTATCTTCGCGCCGCCCAGGCGATCGAGGCCCTACCGGGTGAATCCCGCTGGTTGGAAGCCCAGCAGGAGCCGATCAGCGCCGGGCGATGACTTACGAAGCCCCAGTATCAGTCAGTGCTAGGCCCGTCCCGCGCAACCAGCAAGTGGAGCGGCGCCAGGTCCTGCAAATGCGGGAACCGCGACGCGTCGACACGCCCGAATATGTTACGTGCCAATCTCTCGATGAAGTCGTCCAGACTCTCGACTCGAAGGTCCCTCTGGATGACGGCGTTCCTCACGTACCTCGGCGCACCAATCAGCCGGCGGAGCGCAATCGCCTGAACCGCGCGCATCCTCTTACACTGCGGTTCGCTGGCGAGCGCGTACCACGCCGGTGCCGGGTACGTGAGGCGGGATCTGATGTAGGTCTTGTAGACCCCGAGCTTCAGTCCGAGAGAGAGGCTCGAGGAGAGCACTGGTTTCTGCCATCGCGCTCCTGGAATTCGCGACGGCTTTCGTAACCTGTGGCTTCATCGAGAGTCTTCCGTCGATTTTGCCCGCAGGTATTTGGCCTGTGGGGCCCATTGGATATCTTGTCCGTGAAGCTCCAGAGTAGGGTCCCACTTGTTGAGGTATCCTATGTTCACGGCCTGCGTCTTCCCGACATTCACCGACAGTCTCCGGCGAGTCATTCGGGGAGGGCATCAAGCGCACGCTGCATCTTGACGATGGCGTGGGTTCTATTCAGCGACGTGGTGATATACGCCACGTCATCGGCATACAGGGCAAGCGACGCCCCCCCCCCCTGCCGCCGGGATGTCGTCGGTGTAGCAGGCGTAACAGACCGGGGACAGGCAACTACCTTGCGGGACGCCGGCTGCGATCGGACGCTCGGTGGATTCGGCGTCTTCAACTACTACTCTGAAGCTTCTATTTTCGAGGAAACTGGAGATCACCTTAACGGCACGCCGGGGCGCCGACGACTGCAAGATCTTGTAGAGCAAGCCGTCGTGCCAAACACGGTCGAACGCCTTTTCCATGTCGAGGAATACTGCACACACACGTTCTCTCTTATTCAGAGCCGCGATAACGGTGTAACAGCACCCTCGACAACTGAAGAGTCGTATTGTGTTCCGGCCGGAACCCGAATTGCTCCGGTCTGGGGGCAATATGCGCTAGGTGTCGCAGCAGGAGCTTTTCGAACACCTTGGATAGGGTGGGAAGCAGGGTGATTGGCCTAATAGCTCTCCGGCTTCAGCCTGTTCTTCCCCTGCTTGGGCAGCATTATGATCCTCCCCGACTTCCAGGCCTGCGGGAAGGTCCCGGTGCGAAGGATCCCGTTAAACAGGCGCGTGGCTGCTCCGATTGTCCTCTGAGGGAGGTGCCGCAGCGTTCTGTTCGTGATCCCGTCAGCACCGGGGGCCTTGTTGGGAGCGAGCTTCTTGATGGTGCGCTGCACCAAGCCGGGAGAGTTGACGATTGGGTCTTCTTCGGGAGCTATCGGCAGTGCAAAGTACCCTTCCAGGTGTTCCTCCCAGCTCTCAGTCGCGTGTGCATCTAACTCGGCCTTGAGTCGGGCTGCGGTCCGGTTGACTCCTGCCAGCGTTTCTGCAGGCTGCTGAGGTGATAGGGGAGAGGTGGATGTTTCCCCGGAGCTTTCTGCTCTCTGCTTGCAGCTTGCAGTGCATTCTGCTCGCTGACAGTGAGCTCAACCGCTAACTGGTCAACGTCCGCATCCGTGCGGATAGGCTGAATTGGCGTGGTGATCTCCAGTTGCTTCTCGAAGGTTGTCCAGTCCATAAAGCGACGGGGCCTTGGCAAGACTCTGCTGGGTTCCTTCGCCAGGACTAACAGGACAGGAACATAGTCGGACCCCATACTGTCCTGTAGCGTCTCCAATCGTGGCTGGCAATGGAGTCCTTGGTACACCGCTATGTCCAGAACGTCCGATGAGTGTCCCGCGTAATCTGGGAAGTGCGTCGGGGAATCCGGACCACAGACGGTATAGCCGTGCTGTTCAGCGGCATCAAAAAGTAGCCTTCCACTTCTGTTCGCAGCTAGGCTATTCCACCCTGGATGCTTGCAGTTCCACCACCGGTGTCGGCGAGTCCAGCAACTTGCGGACATCAGCCAACTGGATAGTGCCAGCGGGCGGGCGGTACACTGAATACAGCCGGAGCGGGGAGTTCTCGAGGCAGAGCTAAAGTAGCCTATTACATTTGCCTATGACTTACTCGTAAGAAAAATTACATGTAGTATTTGATAGCGTGATTCAGATATTGCAAATGAATTTTACTTACGCCATCTATTAACAACTCCGAAAATAAATATCTAGCAACTAACAAAACATCGATCTTCCCATGGGAATGGGATGTTTTTCCGCGGTAAAAAGTAGCCTACGTCACTCTCCACCCTCCTAACTATCGCCACACACATAAACCTTGTCATATAATAGCTTCGTTGCGACGTGAAAGCGTCACAAACAAACAAACAAACAAACACACTTTCACATTTATAATATTAGTAAGGATAAGGATATTAGTAAGGATTAACAGTGAAAAGGCAAATTAAATTAAAAGTAAAAGTGCCTTTTTATCACAACATTTAAAATTTTTACCCAAAACTGCGGGTGCCAAGAATTTCGGATTTCCCCTTTGCAGTGTGGACAACTGATTTATCTGGTAATCGCAGTGGTGGAAAAGAAGACCGACAGAAGTTGCCCTCGACAGCCTTAGCCAGCGACCAGAATTCTCGACTCCCGGATAGTCGGGTAGCCGACTAGCTCGTCAATTTTGCTAATGAATTTGGCTTTCGCCATGGGGCAGATGAATGCTATGCGACACGCTTGCACGTTAGGTGAAAAAATTAACCCCAGAACGTTACGTGTCAACGTTAAGTGTTAACTTTGTTACTGATATTATGTAGGTAGTTTGTGCCTGGATAATTTAATTTTTTAGGTTTCGGTAGGTGCCTGAAAGGTACCTCAGGTCAGAGCCAGGGTGGGGCAAGTGCCCCACCCTGCCCCACCGTGGCTACGCCCATGGCACCGTTACATATACAAACAAAGAGTGACCAACCAACGTCCAACAGTGACGACGTCCCCAGCAACCCAGATAAACCCAGAATACGAGGCAGAAGGCTACGTGCATCAACAAACTATATTATTTCAGCATTGCTGCTACTTTTGACGTGTATAACACCTTCTATAGAAGGAAACGTTAACATACGGGACATTAACAACAATAATACCCTGTATTTTGACAAAATATCGGACGTAAGGATCATACAAGATCAATGGAAGATGATTGTTTATTACAACATGACAACATACTGGCAAGGCATACGAAGCATAGAAAATTACGTGCAGTTCGTTAGTCAATGCTGTAACAACGACGCTATGTGTGCACTAATAGTGTCACAATTCGAACATGATATCAATGAGTTACGTCACTACAATTCGCTACTATACAGTCAGTCCTCAGGTCGTCAGCGTCGTGGATTGATAAACGGCGTAGGGTACATAGCTAACACTTTATTTGGGGTGTTAGACGACCGGTTTGCACAAAAATATGAAGAGGACATTGAGACAATTAAGAGACGGGAAGATCATATCATTCACCTATACAAAAATCAAACATCTGTACTGGAAGCGCAAAATAATATCCTGAAGAGAAACGAATACATCATGAACATACAGTTCACCTCTATTAACCACACACTACATAGTGTTGCCTCTGAGATGCAGGTGATGAGAAATGAGACAAGAAATGCTCTACATATATTATACAACACCTTGTCCTTCATATCAGCTGACGTCATTCTGTCAAATTTAAGAAGAATCCAAGAAGCGTTAGTCGATACCGTCACGGATATTTATCACGGCCGCTTAAACATACATTTATTACCGCCGGAACAAGTACAACAACAGCTAACATTGATATCGAGACACCTACAGGAAGATCTAGTTTTGCCAACAGACAACGTTCGAGATCTATATGGACTTTTACATATACAAGCTAAAGTTACATCGAAGTTCTTAATAATGGAAATCCAGATACCGTTGTTAAACCGAGATCAATTCGAACTCGATCAAATTATTGACATCCCCCAGAGACGCGGCGCGAGCACTGTCTATACATCGACTAAAACGAAGTACTTAGCCGTCAACATCAAAAAGGACACCGTGATCCCTATGTCAGAGATGGAGGTTCAATCGTGTGTCCAACATGCGAATAACTATGCCCATTGAACCACCCTATGTACAGACTTACGATAGGTGATTCCATTTGTAATATGCGTATAGCGGTAAACAATGAGAACACACGGTACTGTCAGGTGGAAGTTAAAACATGCGCAGAAAGATGGGTCAAATTACACTCGCACGACACATGGCTGTTCTCATGTTGCGCAGAATGCAGCGTCAGAACTTTATGCCCAGACGGTGTGTCTACAAATCAATTGCACGGCAATGGCCTTATGACGTTGGGTCAAGGTTGCGTTGTAAGAGGGGAAGGATTCAACATATTTGCACAACACAATTATGCAAATCAGGTGTACATGCAATTTGGCATAGTCACAGCAACCCCTCAAACATCCCGATTGAATGACATACTAGACACCTCGTTGTCAATCAACCTCGTAGCCGAAGATCACGAAAAAGAGTTTGACAACATCCAGAACAACATCGAGATAATGAAAAATCAAGAATTAGACCAATTTTTCAGTGATGACGTAGCACATTATATCACTATCTACGTCATTCTCTCCGTCCTGGCAACAACACTTATTGCGATTTTAATATGTAAGTGCAGACAGCGATGTTGTGGGATAATAACAAGATATCCAATACAATCACAATCGTCGCCGCCGGGAGCCATCAGCACCACCAGCATAGCCTTGGAGGAGCTGAGAGTCACGTCGCCGCAGGACTGCAAGGCGCTGGGGGGATCAACGGCCAGCGTGGGCGTTACGAAGTCGCCCGTGTCCATTAGAAAAATAAGTTTTTGATTATGTTTTAATTTAACCTTTTTACTACGTACTGTTTTAATTTGATAAGTATTTTACATTTATTTTAGATATTTATTTTACACTAGCTGTTGCCCGCGGCTCCGCCCGCGTAGAACTCAGTGTGTCACAAAGTTATTCCTGCGTTAACACATATTAAGACACACTCCACACATCTTAAGAACAGTTGATTTTTTACTACGTTTTAGTCATACCGTACAAAAATCCTTATGTTTTTAAACTACATTGGTAGTTTTTCATTCGGGTGCCAAAACCAGGGTGACCAGCTAAAGCGATGCTGACCCTCGAAAAAGCAATATAAAGTTGATCATGAGAAAAAAGCCGGTTCGATTCCCGATATATGTATAGATATCCCGATATATAGATATTAATGAGCCCGCGACTTCATTCGCTCATGGAAGCTTTTCCCGCGTAAATCTCGATCCCGCGGGAAGTCCGGAACAAAAAGTAGCTTATATAATGCTCCATAACCTCCTCTACCTCCCACTGAAAGTCCCATAAACATCTGAACCCACGATCTCATTCCCGGGTATGAGTTTTTACCGCGTGAATCCTAATCCCGCGGGAATTCAGGGATAAACAGTACCCTATATGTTGCTTCAAAACTTCCTCAATCTCCTAGTAAAGGTCGCATAAAAATTTAAGCCCGCAACTACGCGCAGGAGTTTATTCCGCGTAACTCCAGATCGCGCGGGATTTCCGGGAAGACAGACTTGTTAGTTTTATATTAATGTTTGTTTAGAAGGCCGGTTCGATTCCCGATAAATGTATAGATATCCCGATATATAGATATTAATGAGCCCGCGACTTCATTCGCTCATGGAAGCTTTTCCCGCGTAAATCTCGATCCCGCGGGAAGTCCGGAACAAAAAGTAGCTTATATAATGCTCCATAACCTCCTCTACCTCCCACTGAAAGTCCCATAAACATCTGAACCCACGACCTCATTCCCGGGTATGAGTTTTTACCGCGTGAATCCTAATCCCGCGGGAATTCAGGGATAAACAGTACCCTATATGTTGCTTCAAAACTTCCTCAATCTCCTAGTAAAGGTCGCATAAAAATTTAAGCCCGCAACTACGCGCAGGAGTTTATTCCGCGTAACTCCAGATCCCGCGGGATTTCCGGGAAGACAGACTTGTTAGTTTTGTATTAATGTTTGTTTAGAAGCGCGAAGAAGGTTTTCCCGCGTAAATTCCGATCCCGCGGGATTTCTGGGATAAAAAATAACCTATATGTTAATCTAAGTTGCCCTCTATGTGTGTGTCCCAAATTTCATGAAAATCGGTTCAGTAGTTTTTGCGTGAAGGAGTAACAAACAAACAAACAAACAAACAAATACACAAACTTTCACATTTATAATATTAGTAGGATTTTTACACTTTTTACACTGTTCCCCTTTCCTTTCGTCCTTGCTGGAGTTGCCAGTATGTACGAGCACGTACATTGACTTGACCTCAATCTGTACTTACTCAATCAATCTTACTTAGCATATAAGAGTTTACCTTATACCTAATATACAAATAAAATCTAGTGCGATACACAGCAGCATACGAGTTGGTCGGTTGTTTTATTCCTTACTACGTGATATACCTCCGGCCACGCTGCCCCCGCACTCACCCTTACTGAATGTACGAGACACTCCCGTACAGATATCCTACACTGCTTTTTTCCTGGTCAAATGGTAAACTAACAGCGTAATCCGAGATGGATAACTTAGGTACACTGTTAACGATTTAGGACTCAAAGGACGTAATAGTTTGAGCTTTCTACAAGTAATACAACTAGCTGGCAAGCGAGCAGCCATCTGATGATTCTTGGTGATGAAGGAGGTAATAATGATGAAAGACTACCTACCATACTGTGTTACAGTGCTAGTTTTCAATCTAGAATCCTACTAATATTATAAATGCGAAAGTTTGTAAGGATGTAGGTATATGAGTGAGTGTGTGTGTGTGGGTTTGTAACTCTTTCACGCAAAAACTACTGAACGGATTTTCATGAAACTTTACAGTAATATAGCTTAGACATTGGAATAACATAATTTGTTAAAATTTATAGAGATTTTTGAAGGGACTGGTTTCCCGAAGCGAAGCGAGGGCGGATTTACTAGTTCGTTATAATTGCACGGCCGAAATGCCGGCTTTCCGCCTATGCGATTAAGTTGATTTAAGATTGGCGGCAGGATCTAAAAATGTCCTACGTAAACATTGCTTCCAAGCTAAGGTATAGTCTTACAAGGATCTTTTGGCGTTTTGACAGAGACAGTGCCTTACAGTTTGCCTTACCTGTAAGGCGCTGTCTCTGTCACCCACGCGCCAAAAGATCCTTGTACGACTGTAGATACAATACAATACAATACAATATACTTTATTGTGCACACAGAAAAAACATTTATACAATATGGTGTAGATTATTATTAACACAATGGGCGGTCTTATCGCTGTAGTAGCGATTTCTTCCAGACAACCTTGAGGCAGAGGACACAGACATTAAAAAATCGTTGGTAGAGGTGCAAAACTTATGTATTTAAAAGTCAAAAGCTTATATAAATAGTATTAAAGTTACAACTATATATATAGATATTTAATAATATACAATATATTATTATATAATATAGCACAATATACATACATACGAATAAATATATATATATATATATTATATATATATATACATATAAGTCAAGTGAAAGGCATTGAGACTTATGTCATCCAAGCAATCTTAGATAATAGAGGAACCATTAATTACTGTGTCAGATAGTATTCTTTTACTTTGTTTTTAAAGGATAGAAGAGACTTAGAGCGGCGGATAGGTAGAGGGAGATTATTCCACAAGTGAACAGAGTACACCGTAAATGATTTTTGGTAAAAGATAGTAGAGCTAAATGGTGTGCTAAGGAACAAGTTTTCAGAAGAGCGAAGATTTAAGTCGTGTGTATCGCACCGGAATTTAAACCGCTCCTTTAAATATGACGGAGATGTTGGATTGAAAAGAACGCAGTAGAGAGCAGAAAGTATATGAGCATCCCGGCGAAGGCGGATAGGGAGCCACTTGAGCATAGAACGGAACTCTGAGACATGGTCATATTTGCGTAGTCCAAATATAAACCTTATGCAAATATTTTGAAGTCGCTCAAGTTTATTCAGTTGCTCCACTGTTAGGTCAAGATAGCAAATATCAGCATAGTCAAGGATTGGCCAGAGGAGAGATTGAACGAGCTGTATCTTTGTGGAAATAGGAAGAAGATACTGAAGCCTGCGAAGTGATCGAAGTGCTGCAAAAAGTTTCCTGCTCACGTTGTTAATTTGCGGAGTCCATGATAAATTTCGATCCATTACGATGCCTAAGTTCCTAACTGTGTTGCTGTAAGGAATGGTGATCCCGTCAAAGAGAATCGGTGGCAGTATTGATAAGTCAATGCGAGCGCTTAACCTTTGACTACCTATCACTTAGATAATTAGGATTTGACGTGGAGTGGCAATTCCTTATAAATATTCGGCGACGCAAGTAGATATAAGGCAGTGGTTAAAAGGCTCTAAGTTAGTGCGCTCAAAGCCGAGGACTTCACCGCTAGTCACCATGAGATAGTTAATTTTCTAAGTTATATTTACAAAAAAGATGGCGGTCAAGTAAGTAATGCGCAATTTCTAATAGAGAGAACTATTGACTCGACGTAGATACAACACTCACGCAGGTTAATTTGTAGAGTCCTTCTTAGACTGTTCGACGGTGAACATGCACTCTTTGAAATGTATCATGTAGAATTGAAAATTTCAAAAATCTTCCCACTAAGATATATTTTACGCCAAAAATGCCTCACATTATTTTGGAAAAGAGCTGATACTCTTCAAACTGCTGGACTGATTTTTACTAAACACAGCTAAGAACCGCCAATCTGTTCATTCATTCAGGAGCCACGGTGCCACAGACAGAGAGACAGACGGGTCAAACTTATAACACCTCTCTTTTGAGTTGGGGTTAAAAATTTCGCGGATATTGCGCTATTTTACTACGTAATGGACACTCACGATGAATTTACACCCAGATGATATTTACACCCAGTTCAGCCGTCCCTTCATCTGGGCCGTATCGAGGCACAAAACCCGAAACATAGCAAAATGATGAATACGAATAAAGGCTATTTCTATTCACTGATCGTTAAACATTTACCCCACCACCATCGACCACACAGCTCGCTGACGTCACGCGAGCGTTGACCACGCAGGCTGCATATAAAACCACCAGCGCGGTGAATGGTAGGTAAAAGAGGTTGCCATTGATTTGACCATTTTTTTATAGCTTTTATACAGGATGCCGTGGCTAGGCGTCTGTGTGTCTGTTGTGCCAATTGCGAACGAGGTAAGCTTATTAACTGAGTTTGGTAAAGGCTTGCGAATCGAGGGTCTCCGGTTTGATTCCCGACCGGGGTATTTACATACCTACCTATTTAATTCAGTTAGCTTTAGGTATTTTATAGAAATTCGGAAATTTTAAACAAACGACCTGACATCTTAGTAATTAGCCTACATCTTAGTAATTAACGGAACCCTTATTGGATCACTTTGTTGTCCGTCCGTCTGTCGTGACCCATTTTCTCAGGAATGCGTGGACCTCCACGCATTCCTGAGAAAATGGGTCAATAAAGCTAAAATTTATATCAAATACTCAATCCCTTGGAGATGTGCAAAAACCATATTTCTAAGCCAGCGAAATCAAAAGATACAGCCGTTCACCTATGCTGCAAAGGAGAACATCAGATTTGTGCCTGGAGCGAACAGCTTTTTCAATACCCTCAAATACTCTTGCATATTTTAATACATCCATTTCATATATAAAAATCTAGTTACATAATTTCATTAAAATATTAAACGACTAAAGTAGATACTATGTGTGCGCGGTGTGTAAGATGACTATATTTCATTATTCCCATCATTTTCCGCAAAAACGGAATATGCACAATGTGGTAACAATATCCTCGATCTAAAAATCGATGTCTCATGCATGTTCATATTCCAGACCCAAGGTCCTTAAGAAAGTACCTACAGGGTAATTCCCATGAACTCCGAATCTTAAATTTTGGTACGAAGCAACGTCTTATGGCACAAATAAAGGTAAATTACGAAAACTGTAAATTTTTAGTTACATCATATATGTATTTTTAAATAATTTCCTTAACTAGGACTCGATTGTTGCAAAATTACTTTTTTACCTGCTTAGCTTGAATTTCTGTTTCACAGGTGCCATGGACAACATACAAAGACACACCCACATAGAGAAAATTTAAACTCATCATTAAAATTTCTGCCTCGCTAGGAGTCAAACCCAGAACTCTTTGAATGGCAGTCTGGCATGGTAATTTACCACTCACGTATCGTCAAAAAATAAGAGTAGTTAGAAACTGGAATTGGAAATTCTATAAATTTAAATAGATAATATAGAGAATTTAATATCGTTATACAAAGAGTTTCCATACCCACTTAGCATCTGTGGACTCTATATCTTAAAAAAATGAAGAAATCCGTTTACCACACAATTATAAACTTTGAAAAAAAATGTAGAGACGGCAACTGACTTAAACTATCTTTTAAAAGCTTATTAAAAGGTGTTTAAAAATTTAATTTAGTATCACAAGCACCGCTCATCTCAAGCGAGGGAAGTCAATAGTTAAACGGATTACTCGCCGAGCCACCAGGTAGTAGGTTCGATTCCGTAAGCCAATTTACCACGAAACATGCGGGTGGTAAATTTAACAACATTAAAGGTTTAAGAATGCATAAACTTGGAAGAAAAAGCATTTGTTTTTTCTCAAGGATTCGATATTAAATTGGCATATTCGCATTTATTTCAACCACATAAAGTTGTTTTTTAAACGGCATTCCCCTTTTTACAATTCACTGATTTCTTTTTAATTCCCACAGGGTGTTGTGTGAGTGGATTTTCAGAGCTAAGGTGTTTTTGTTAAAGGATTAAAGGGGGCTTAATACGTCTTATCCCCTATCCCATTACTAGATCTAACTATCCGACGGTTAGGTTAATTTTAATACGTTTCATCAGCGCCAAATATTTGACGTTATAGGATAGTTTTAATTAAAAGTTCATTCCATTTTCAATTTCAAGCTCCTTTAGGCATATTTTTTTATACCTAGTATTTTAGTAAGTCATAGGTAAAGAGAAGAATAGGACCCAATATTTGGGTTGGCCACTAACCCCTCCACCAATCCTCACTGGAGCAGAAGGATGGATTATGCTCTAAGCCTCCTCAAAGGCGAGGAGAGTCCCGTGCTCTATAGGGGGCCATTAATGGGTTGAAGTAAACAATACTGGCATAAGATGCTAGCTTACTAGCCTTCCCACTAGTTTTCTAGCCTAGAAAAGAAGCTAGTTTTGTACCTATACACGAAGACATAAGGTCCTAGTTACTGGCATGCTAGCTTTCCAACACTATCCTTGCTTGAAGAAATAGCCTCGCGTATCCCGGGTGTAAGAAGGTGCATTCTCATCCTTACTTCCTTACTATCCTTACTAATATTATAAATGTGAAAGTGTGTTTGTTTGTTTGTTTGTTTGTTTGTGACGCTTTCACGTCGCAACAAAGCTATTATATGGTAAGGTTTATGTGTGTGAGGGTAGTTAGGAGGGTGGAAAGTGACGTAGGCTACTTTTTACCGCGGAAAAACATCCCATTCCCATGGGAAGATCGATGTTTTGTTAGTTGCTAGATATTTATTTTCGGAGTTGTTAATAGATGGCGTAAGTAAAATTCATTTGCAAGTTCTGAATCACGCTATCAAATACTACATGTAATTTACTTAAGTCATAGGCAAATGTAATAGGCTACTTTAGCTCTGCCTCGAGAACTCCCCGCTCCGGCTGTATTCAGTGTACCGCCCGCCCGCTGGCACTATCCTGTTGGCTGATGTCCGCAAGTTGCTGGACTCGCCGACACCGGTGGTGGGCGCGGGCGACTGGAACTGCAACCTGTTTAACGGGATCCTTCGCACCGGGACCTTCCCGCAGGCCTGGAAGTCGGAGAGGGTCATAATGCTGCCCAAGCAGGGGAAGAACAGGCTGAAGCCGGAGAGCTATAGGCCAATCACCCTGCTTCCCACCCTATCCAAGGTGTTCGAAAAGCTACTGCTGCGACACCTAGCGCCGCATATTGCCCCCAGACCGGAGCAATTCGGGTTCCGGCCGGAACACAATACGACTCTTCAGTTGTCGAGGGTGCTGTTACACCGTTACCGCGGCTCTGAATAAGAGAGAACGCATTTGTGCAGTATTCTTCGACATGGAAAAGGCATTCGACCGTGTTTGGCACGACGGTTTGCTCTACAAGATCTCGCAGTCGTCGGCGCCCCGGCGTGCCGTTAAGGTGATCTCCAGTTTCCTCGAAAATAGAAGCTTCAGAGTAGTAGTTGAAGACGCCGAATCCACCGAGCGTCCGATCGCAGCCGGCGTCCCGCAAGGGAGTTGCCTGTCCCCGGTCAGCTACACCTGCTACACCGACGTCATCCCGGCGGCAGGGGGGGGCGTCGCTTGCCCTGTATGCCGATGACGTGGCGTACATCACCACGTCGCTGAATAGAACCCACGCCATCGTCAAGATGCAGCGTGCGCTTGATGCCCTCCCCGAATGGCTCGCCGCGTGGAGACTGTCGGTGAATGTCGGGAAGACGCAGGCCGTGAACATAGGATACCTCAACAAGTGGGACCCTACTCTGGAGCTTCATGGACAAGATATCCAATGGGCCCCACAGGCCAAATAGCTGCGGGCAAAATCGACGGAAGACTCGATGAAGCCACAGGTTACGAAAGCCGTCGCGAATTCCAGGAGCGCGATGGCAGAAACCAGTGCTCTCCTCGAGCCTCTCTCTCGGAATGAAGCTGGGGGTCTACAAGACCTACATCAGATCCCGCCTCACGTACGCGGCACCGGCGTGGTACGCGCTCGCCAGCGAACCGTAGTGCAAGAGGATGCGCGCGGTTCAGGCGATTGTGCTCCGCCGGCTGACTGGTGCGCCGAGGTACGTGAGGAACGCCGTCATCCGGAGGGACCTTCGAGTCGAGAGTCTGGACGACTTCATCGAGAGATTGGCACGCAACATGTTCGGGCGTGTCGACGCGTCGCGGTTCCCGCATCTGCAGGACCTGGCGCCGCTCCACGCCCGTCCACCGGACCGCTGGGCCTTTCCGCGCGACTTGCTGGTTGCGCGGGACGGGCCTAGCACTGACTGATACTGGGGCTTCGTAAGTCATCGCCCGGCGCTGATCGGCTCCTGCTAGGCTTCCAACCAGCGGGATTCACTCGGTAGGGCCTCGATCGCCTGGGCGGCGCGAAGATAAACCCCATCCCGTTTAAGACTCTGTGGCCTGTAAAAAGGCCGCCACTCATCGGACTTGACCTATTGGTTAACCACAGATGGACAACCAAGGGCCTTAGGGCCCAACCCAAGGACCGGCCCGTTTTAACGGGCCGCGAGAGACACCCCTAGAGCGAGTAGTAGGCTACTTTTTAGCCTCAATTCCTACGGGAGCGTGACCTACGCGGCTGTGACCTACGGGTCCCGAAGCGAAGCGCGGGCGGTTCTCTAGTTTACGATATTCAATGCATTCATGTCAAAATCAATAATCATGTAATTCCATAATTTTATTATTATCACTGTAGATACTTTAACGAATAGCTTAATTTGAATTTAAAATGGGTTTAAAATCATTATGATTAAGCAGGCTCGCAAATTACATCATTTCCGGATGATATTTTAATCACTACATTCGATCATTATTGAAAAAATATAATTTATAAGTTATATTATTACGTTTACCGCTAACAGTCCCTAAGTTTCTAAAACAATTATGTTATTATACACTAATATCCGATACTTTCACTTTAAAACGCTCAAAGCCAATTACATAAAATGAAATAACAAAGAAATACACGATTTACCGGGAATAGTTTCGAATCCAAATTTAAAACGCGCGCGTCTATTGGCTGAGCTGTCACGATGGATGCCTAATGGCGATTGACAGCTCAATCTAGATAACTATAATCAAATTATAGTGGATAAATAGAGAGTACGTCTTCACAAAATTACTCTATGCTTTCTGGATCAAATACAGATGATTAGAGAAGGTATTTTGAGTCGTATAGCCAAGGTGATAGAGGTGAGGAATGTGTGACGGATAGTCGAAGATAGGCAAAGAAATGTTTGTTTGTTTATCTCCACATCAGATGGCTGTCGACAGTTGTATGAGCTTTGTAGGCAGTTAAGGCGAGCTGTATGGATAAATTAGTTTTGTGGAGATATCTCCCAATATTTATCGCTAATTTGAAATCTTCGAATGATGTTTCGGACACGACCGAGTTGACCGATGACGTTTATTGTTAGTATTTATTTGAGTTTACAAAGTTATTGAACAATTTATTTGAGTTTGTAAACTTGTAATGAACATTACGGCACACTGAAATTATTAAATAAATACTTATTACAAAGTAAGGAAAACAGTGCGGCAGAGACCGTAGAGATTTATTCAAAAACTAGAGAACCGCCCGCGCTTCGCTTCGGGACCCGTAGGTAACAGACGCGTAGGTCCCGTTCCCGTAGGAATCTCGGCTAAAAAGTAGCCTATAATTATGATCTGGAACATCAAATATAACGTTTGCCTATGGCAAGTAAATTATATGTAGTATTTGATAGCGTGATTAAAAACTTGCAAATTGCAAATGAACTAACGCCATCTATTAACAACATTCGGAACTAAATATCTAGCAACTAACAAAATATCGATCTTCCCATGGGAATGAGATGTTTTTCCGCGGTAAAAAGTAGCCTACGTCGCTCTTCACACCACTAACTATCCCCACACACATAAACCATACCATATAATAGCCAAGTTGCGACGTGAAAGCGTCACAAACAAACAAACAAACACACTTTCACATTTATAATATTAGTATGGATTGCTTAGGTAGTAAGTATTAGATAGGTCATTAGGTGTTAGGTAGTTATTAAATCTTAGCTAAGACACCTATATTTTCACGTTGTTAACAATTTTAACGGGATATTTTGTTATTAATAATAGCTAAAAGCTAACCTCGAAGGACACAAAGCTCTACCACTATGCATAAGAACTGTCAGGATAAAATTTGATGGCACCTATAGCCATGGGTGTAACTAGATAGATGCAGGACTTACTTACTTACTGTTATAGGACTTTCTAAAAATCTCCCTCGATGGCCCTCAAATTTGCACCCCTGGGTCTTTGCATGAGGAGCTTAACACCCTGGATTAGCAACTGTCAGTCAAAGACTTCCAAGCCTCCTAGAGTAGACACTTATCGCCTCAGCCTCGACCATTAGTTAGGGTACTTTTAAATACTTAAATTTTGCACCTCTACCAACGATTTTTTAATGTCTGTGTCCTCTGCTTTAAGGTTGTCTGGAAAAAATCGCTACTACAGCGATCAGACCGCCCATTGTGTTCATAATAATTTACACTGTTCTGTATTAAATTTTCGCGAAGTTAATACGCGAACTTTATGAGACCGGGTTTGGCACCGTAAAACTTGGACCCATTACGTCGGATTCGTTCAATTTCGATAGAGGAGTTCGTCAAGGTTGTGTCATCTCTCCTATACTTTTCAACATATATGGCGAATATATAATACACGAAGCCTTACAGGACTGGGAGGGTGGCATCAAAATTGGAGGTGTTAAGCTGTCAAACTTGCGCTATGCCGATGACACTACACTCTTTGCTTCTCCGGAGGCTGAAATGAAAGAACTTCTACTGCGGCTAGAAAAGGCAAGCTTTAAGGCAGGTCTCGCAATAAATAAAGACAAGACCAAAATAATGATAATCGACACGTACAAACATACACGTACAAACATACGCACACACGTACAAACATACGCACAGTACAACTATACAGTGATACTACGAAGTATCGCGCAAAGAGGAGACCCCGAGAATGAGATACGCTGTGTAATGTATTCCATCTCATTCTTTTACACGTTCAATCCTACAGATTTATATGTTTGTCTCTTCCTACATAACGCCTCAACTTTTGTTAACACTTGATTTTACTCCTCATAAAATTCCCGTACCGGGCCTTATAACTCAAATCGTTTCTTAAGGAGTAAACTCCAAAAATTAAATGAGATTTATTTTAAACTCTATTGTCAAAACTGTTAGTGTGGTGTGTGTTTGAATGAGTAATGTTTTAATTTGGTCGCGGTCTTGTGATGTAGGCCGATCGTTTAGCTTGTTTGTCCAAAACGTAATTTGTGGTTTTGAATTGTTTTAATCACGGTTTCTTTGTAGTTTATGTAATAGGTTTAATAAACAAGATGGGTTTTTATTATGATGATAGAAACTAGATAAGACAAGATCCACATAAAATTAACCTGTTTTAGGTACTTAACTTAAAGTTTTTTTTTTACAAATTCTTTGGTGTCGATTGTTCATAATTAAAATATTAATATTTACACTCGGTTATGATCTTTATTTTTCCTCTACTTCCGCTTTGGAAAAACACCCTAATAAGTAGATAAGTAGTAACGGAAAAAGAATTCTCAATACGTACATTTTTATAATATTTCTAAATACTATTATAAAATCCATTTAACATTTTTTTATTTACTTCCAAACGATTAGCTGCTTGCAATAATCTTATCACGCACGAATTAAAATATTTTTTTTAGTAAATATCCAATTTCAACCTACACCAAACATTTAGTTAAACGCTAACCACCTCTCAACAAGTTGTGTAACCACAAGAAATTCCTAACAAATTAAAAAGCTAATCCCACAGACCACAGAGTAACATCTGTCAAATTATCCACCCCGAATGATAAGGGTGGAAACACATCTTGTTATAAATTAACGTTTAATATAGGAGTTATCGAGCCCAAATTATGTTTCATAAAATAGGCAGCCACGTAACGATATTTATAAAATTGTAAACGCCCCTAACAACGGGATCGGTTTCCATTGTACCACCACGTCAATTTATGACCAGAGGCATTAAGATGACGAAGACGTCACTGAATGGTTTTGGGTACGTTTCCCAGCTATGAGATTGATAAACGTGGATATCTATGAAAACTTATCTCTGACGGCCCCCCGTAGCCTAGTGACATTACTTGCGAAGCGCGGTGACCCGGGTTTGACTTCCGGCTAGGGCAGCTATTTATGTGACAGATTAATAAATAATTGCAATAGGCGTTTCTTTGTGGAACACCATCGTTGTACCCTAAAGATTAATCTATTTTGCAACGAGCAAAAACCTTTAAGTGCATTTATTGGTTAGCTGCTTATTCACGGATTGTGCAGAGTAGATTAAGCTTTCAGTTGCTTCAAAATAATGAGTAATTAGAAAGAAAGAAACAAGAAAGAAAAATTTAAACACCGTGGTACATCGTATTACGAGAACTGCAAACACTTCAATATGCAAAACCTTAAGGACAGACGTATTCTCCTGGACATGGGATTCCTTTATGATATTTTGCGAAATGAAGTAGATTGCTCAGAATTATTAGGCGGATTAAAATTCAGTGTACCATTGAAACGCACTAGACATACCGTTGATTCGATGTTTTGCATACCCAATCATAGCACTCGTTATGGAAGCAATAGTATCCTCACTAGGCTAGCCTCAACTTACAATGCTAAGTTCAGCTCCATCGACCCATTCATAGGCAGTAAAAAAGACTTTAAAATTAGGATACTTAAATCCTTATTGAACTCGCACAGAACGTAGTAGCACAAAATAAGTACTGTACAGAAGTTAAGCTCATAAATATGTACCTCGATTTAGGTTATGCATGTCTAAGCCTTAGGGTTAACTACTACGCAATGGTCTTGGATTAAAGGGGAAAATAAAATAGTAAAGTATGATTAGAATGATTAAATTTAATGTAATTTAGTAACCTTTATTTATATTCGTATTATCATTGTAAGGTATTCCAGGTTATCTGTGTAGTAATATAATTTTTCGTGCAATCGTTTTGATTGCACGTACTTGTGGAGAGTAGGTACTTAAAGAAATTGGTACTCTTTATAAATTATAAATGTAAAAATAAAATTGTTCATTTTTGCGTTTAATGAATATTAACTTATATAACTAACTTAACATTTAATTCAATTTATTTGGATTCTATAATGTTTTTTGTATCTTATTAGGTACTTGAAACAAGTAAATAATCTTATAATATAAATTAACACTCTAAATAACTTTTCAAATTGTCCAACAATCATTTCACTTAATAGTTATTAAAAATCGTAGGTAAATAAATAAATATATACACTTTAATCATACAGGGAACTTCCTACGTCCTTCATTGACTTGTGTATAACCTTTTTGTAGCAAGTGGATGTCTAAAAATTATAATGTGCATCGCAATAATCGTGTATCGCAAAATTCTATTTATTTATACCTCTCTATTAAATTTATTTATATAAGTATAAAAAAGTTTAATGATAATACATAAATAATTACATACATATTTGAATAACATTTGTTATAAATATATATATTATTTTATCTAGCAGTTAAATTCTTTAAATTTTGTTTTATATTATCTATATCAGAATTATATTTATCTAACCTACATAGTTATCGCTTACCTCCGATTACATTGGATTTTTAATTTAGTATGGCGTGAATCCGGACGCTCACTTTGATAGACTCACTATAATGTCTAAATATTATGTGTTTAGGTACACTAACTTTTCTCACTTTTTTCATTTTTTATTTGTTCGATGTTATTTAAATAAATAAACTTACCACCATTGTACACTTAGCCGCTCAATAATATTTTGTGGATAACCGTAATTGGCTTCTTTATGTATATATATACTAAGTATTACTCTGCGTTAATATGTAAGCTGTTGTTATCCCTAATAAAAATAAAAATAAAAAAATAAAAAAAAAATATTTATTTCACCTCATAACAATGTTGTGAACCTTAAAACTATGACAAAATGCTATGCAGGAAGGTGAAAAGGGCTCACTCTCAGCATTTATGGTCGTGGAAAAACCACGGCCGCTGGTTTTCAGAGTGACCCACTAATCCAAGTCAGTTCGGATGATTGAAACAGGCACATACGTCTCTAACCTAAATAGTAACATAATTATGTTACGAACAACAATGTACAATAATTGCAAAAAATAAATAAAAAAATAAAATGAAAATGTAAACGCCACAAAAATGTAGATTGCGTGTATGTGTGTGTGTGTGTGTGTGTGTGTGCGTGCGTGCGTGTGTGTGTGTGCGTATCTATACTAATATTATAAAGCTGAAGAGTTTGTTTGTTTGTTTGTTTGGTTGAACGCGCTAATCTCAGGAACTACTGGTTCGAATTGAAATTTTTTTTTTGTGTTGAATAGACCTTTTATCGAGGAAGGCTATAGGCTATATAACATCACGCTGCAACAATTAGGAGCGAAGAAATAATGGAAAATGTGGAAAAAACGGGGAAAATTATTCATTCTCGAGGGCTTTCGTTGCATGCGTTGCGAAAACGATTCAAGATACCAAAAATATATGTATGAAAGAATTATTCCTCTTGAAATGATCTAAAAAAATGTCCACGACAGTATATGTCTATCTTTTAAGATTAACACACTAGAACCGTTTTTATGGTAATCAAATTTGGTCGAACCCACTGCCATACCAAACTTGCCGCGTTTCCAAGTTTAATCTGAATTAATCTTGCTGTGATCCTTTGCTACTTTGGTATTATTTTGTCGTAAGCTTTATTTGTAAGTTTAATTTAATTTAACCTCAATTAATTTTGGTGATAGTTTATTATCTTCCCGAAATTCCTACGGGAGCGGGACCTACGTGGTTGATACTTACGGGTCCCGAAGCGAAGCGAGGGCGGTTCGCTAGTGAGTTATAAAATCGACTATATTGCACTTGTGTCATGCTTTAATGTTTCCTCCCCTTTCTGGTGATCAAGTAAAAACGCTTTTAATTTTGCACGGAATCCATAAATGCTCTGCAGGTTTCTTATAGGTGGAGGTATATTGTTCCAACACTTAGACGCTGCGTAACGGAAACTTCCTCTAAAAGCAGTAGACCTATGCTGTTGGGTTGAAAGTTGTTTTGCTCGCTGTCGGGAATCACATGACCTGTGACTAGACATCCAAGACAATTTATTGTAGAGATATGCAGGAGTTTGAAATTTTATGACACCGAAAAGCAAACAAGCTAAATGAAGTTTCCTTCGATGTTTCATTTTAAGCATAGAATACTTGTTTAGGTATGGAGTCACATGAGCTCTAAACGGAACGTTAAAGCAGAACCGAGCACATGCATTCTGGACACGTTGCACTAGCTTTTGCGATCTCTTCAATAAACGTGGACCAAAAACTACGTCCATATAATTAAGTTTTGATAAAACAAGTGTCTCGACTAGCCGAATGCGCAACTCTTCTGATAAGAAAGGCCTAATTCTGTACAAGATCTTTAACTTATAAAAACAATTACTTATAGAGTTCGATATATGCTTTTCAAATCTAAGTTCACAGTCCATGTGCAATCCTAAATTTCGCGCTTCATACACACGTTCAATAGGCTCATCCATTACCCTAACCGTATTTGTAGCATTTAAATTGGGCAATTGGTATTTGCTACCAAATATTAAAATCTTTGTTTTTGTAGCGTTGAGCACTAAGGAATTTCTTTTTGACCGCAATGCGACACTAGAAAGATCCTCGTTAAGTTTAGCGATGGTTTCATTTATCTCGGAGGGTTTACATGATATATACAGTTGTGTATCATCTGCATAAAAATGAAACTTGGAATGCTTAATATGACTTGTAATGTCAGCCGTATACAAAATAAAAAGAATTGGTCCTAAAAGCGATCCCTGAGGAATACCCCTGGTGCATGGCCTTTTTGCTGAAATTAAAGACGAGCCATCGTTTTTAGTTATTTTTACATATTGATAACGATCACTTAGATAGCTATTAAACCACTGCAAAGCTTGACTGTCGAATCCGTAGTAGCTTAATTTAGATAATAATAATGAGATATTAATAGAATCGAATGCTCTAGAAAAATCAAGCAGAACTAAAATGGTACACATCCCCTCATCTTGAGCACAAAGTATATTTTCTGTCACATCGAGCAAAGCCGTTACTGTACTTCTTCCCTTTCTAAAACCCGACTGAAACTCAGGCAAAATATTGTTTGTCTCTAGATATTTAGTCAATTGTATACAAACTGCTTTTTCCAAAACCTTTGAAAGGCACGGAAGTATACTAATTGGTCTCAGATCTTTGAGCTCGATTGGATCAGGAACTTTTGGTAATGGCTTAACTATCGCAAGTTTCCAGATATCTGGAAATTTCGATGTACTGATGGAAGTATTTATTAACCCGCCGTTGGTCGCGCTCAACTTTTGTGACAGGGTTGGTCACCTGGGGTCAGCTAGTATCCCCAAAATTAAAGATGTGTTTTTATAAAATTTTTGGATTTCTTTTTTATATTTTATAATTTATTCAATGTTTTACAGTGTAAAGAAATAAAAATCACAGAGTATAATAAAAGAAAATTTTATTTATAACATTTTTTGGCCTGAAAACGTTTTGGCGTACTTTTTTAAAAGAATCTACGAAAAACAATTTAAAAAATTGAAATTAAATAAAAAAAACTTTTCTTCTAACAAAATTAAATCTCCATAAAGTATACAACTAAATGAGATCACAAAACTTATATTATACATTAAACAATTAGAAAATTATGGGCTGAAAATCGCCGTTACTGTGAGATACATTCTTCACAAATATTTTTGCAGTGCCTGGGGCATAGATTTTTTTTACACTTATAGCATAGTGTAAAATATTTTCTGTCCATTTGGCGAGGGCAATGTATACATCTTCTCTTCTTCTGTTGCGGTTCTTCACTATTGTCCTCGATTGTTTGGAGTGGAGATATTACAAAGCGCATTATTGTGTTAGATAATTCTCGAGGTAAATTTTTCATTGTGCTTCGACATTGTAGTTGTGTTTCAAATAGTGAGAAAGCCAACGACTTTATAAAATTCCTGCGCGTAGTATTCGTGTTAGGGCTCAGCCCGTCAAAAATGATATGCGAATTCACAACTCCAATATCAAGTATAGTAAAAAATAGACGCAGTGGCCATCTGTTACAGGTACGAGCAACAGAGTAGTTCAGCTTCAGTCGGTCCACAACGTCGACCCCCCCTTTTGTGTTATTGTAAAACGATATCATTTCTGGCAATTTTTGAGGTGTTGCATCATTTACTGAAGCATCATTGTGCATAGTTGAAAGTAAGAGAACTACCTTATTCTTTTTTGGGCAATACGACACCAAGGTACTGTGATGCTTGCCAAATCCAAATAATGAAAAATAAACCACTCGGCCCTTTTTCTTAAAATCGCTGGGTATTTCTGGCTTATTCTTTTTTATTGTCCCGACAATAGTCAAGTTATGCTGCGTTACCAATTCTTCAGCAAGGGGCACACTAGTGTACCAATTGTCCATAGTGACATTGCGACCCGTTCCAGATATTGGCTGGATCATTCGCTTTGTGACAGCCATCGTGGAATTATCAACAGCGTACTGCCCTGCAGGTTGAACTCCCACATACACCTCTAAATTCAGGGTATAAAATAAACGCGCATCCACTAATGCCTGTATTTTCAAGCCATACTTTGCGGGTTTATTAGGCATGTATTGCCTGAAACTACATTTCCCTCTAAACGATTCTAACATTTCATCTAGTGTCACGTACTCACCAACAGTATAACACCGTTGACAAGCCTGTACGAACTCTTCAAACAATTCCCTTAACGGTGCTAATTTGTCTTCGGCTTTACGCTCGTCACGTGTATTTATGTCATCGAATCTGAGATTTCGCAATAGAAATTTAAATCTTTGTACCGACATCACAGCTCTACAAATGTCCAATACAGTACCATCAGGGTTAAAAACATCCGAAATACATACGTGTGATGATTTATACAGACCAATGAGGTACAATAAACCAATCAGGGCTTTTATTTCAATCAGGTTGGTTTCAGATGAGTCCCTGTCTCTCTGATAATTTAATTGCTGCGATTTTATTTTCTGATTCGTGTAAAGAACAACTTTTTCTAACCATTCATTAGAAAATAGCAATTTCCAAGCCTTTTCAGCAGTATCTGCTCCTCTACATACGGCTTTTGGTCCTGGCAAATGGGTCACTATGTTCTGACTACGAGTACGACATGTTGGTGGTGGATGTTGCTTCTTCCATCGGTAAATTACTTCAGTTCTACCATTTCTCAGTTTTCTGTGCATCACATAACACTGTGAAGTTTGCAAATAAGACAAGGGAGTTTCATCGTCACTACTTGAAGCAACGTCCCGATTTTCCATGACAGCTTCTGGTTCTGAATCGCATTCTTCTTCTGTATCAGTTTCATGCTCACTTATTTGAGGGTCGATGTCGTCACCACCTTCATCATCTTCCCCACCCACTACATCTTCATCCGACTCTTCTTCCAACCATCTTATAATGCGTTCTTCTTGTGGCAAACTCATTTTGAACTTCTAGTAAATAACTACACTTTTATAACGTCGTTGGTCGCGTGGGGTCAGCTGACGCCCGTGCGCGAAAAATACGTCTGTAGCGTTCAAGCGCTAGGCGCAAACTAAAAGTTCGTGCGTTTGTGTCGCGTATTTAGCCGTTATAGGAAGGTATCTAGAGTGTGAACGCGATGAAAATATTATTATTGAAAATATTAAAAAAATACATTTTTGACGGGCGTTTACTAACCCCACGCGACCAACGACGGGTTAAATGTTGTATGGTATCAACTGATGTCGGAAACGTCATGATCAGCATATCTAGGCTTATGTTGTCGCAGCCCTCCGCATTAGATTTTAAACTTTTAATATATTTTATTATTTCATCAAGGCTTATAGGCTCTAAATGAAAGACTGAATCACAAAATCTGTTGAACTCAAAGAAAGTCAAGTAAGACAAGCCTACATCTGTATTGCCGGGAATATTTAAAAAGTGATTATTAATGATATCGGGATCATTAATTCGCGAAGGAAGCTCAATATCATTTTTCGGAAGAATAGTATTTTTTAAGTTAGACCATAGACTTTTTGGATCCTTAATTTTATTATTTATGCAATGTTCGAAATAAGCAATTTTTTCGAAGTATATAGCTTGGTTTACTGTGTATTTTAAAGTCTTATAATATTGTTTTTTACCCGGTGACTTGTTTCTGTTATAATTGGCTGCAGCTTCATCACGTAATCTCATCATGAGCTTGACAGTTTCAGTGATCCATGGATGAGAACGGTACCTGATCACCGCCGTTTTCATCGGAGCATGCAAGTCAAATAAATTCATTATGCTGCAGTTAAATATACTTACGATTTCGTCAACGTTTGTGAGTGAATTTATTAAGTCCCATCTAATACATTGTAAATACTCATTAAATTCGGTCAGACATATATTTTTCTTCTGTCTATAAGTAATAGTGCAAGGTACCAATTTCTGTCTTTTTATATTAAACTAGAGAACCGCCCGCGCTTCGCTTCGGGACCCGTAGGTAACAGCCGCGTAGGTCTCGCTCCCGTAGGAATTTAGGCTAAAAAGTAGCCTACTACTCGCTCTCTTCACTCCACCCTGTCTGAGGTGTGTGGAGCCCTCGGGACAGTTAGTTCCCCTTTGGGGGTGTCTCTCGCGGCCCGTTAAAACGGGCCGGTCCTTGGGTTGGGCCCTAAGGCCCTTGGTTGTCCATCTGTGGTTAACCAATAGGTCAAGTCCGGTGAGTGGTGGCCTTTTTACAGGCCACAGAGTCTTAAACGGGATGGGGTTCATCTTCGCGCCGCCCAGGCGATCGAGGCCCTACCGGGTGAATCCCGCTGGTGGGAAGCCCAGCAGGAGCCGATCAGCGCCGGGCGAGGACTTACGAAGCCCCAGTATCAGTCAGTGCTAGCCCCGTCCCGCGCAACCAGCAAGTCACGCGGGAAGGCCCAGCGGTCCGGTGGACGGGTGTGGAGCGGCACCAGGTCCTGCAGATGCGGGAACCGCGACGCGTCGACACGCCCGAACATGTTGCGTGCCAATCTCTCGATGAAGTCGTCCAGGCTCTCGACTCGAAGGTCCCTCTGGATGACGGCGTTCCTGACGTACCTCGGCGCACCAGTCAGCCGGCGGAGCGCAATCGCCTGAACCGCGCGCATCCTCTTGCGCTGCGGTTCGCTGGCGAGCGCGTACCACGCCGGTGCCGCGTACGTGAGGCGGGATCTGATGTAGGTCTTGTAGACCCCGAGCTTCAGTCCGAGAGGGAGGCTCGAGGAGAGCACTGGTTTCTGCCATCGCGCTTCTGGAATTCGCGACGGCTTTCGTAACCTCTTCCGTCGATTTTGCCCCCAGGTATTTGGCCTGTGGGGCCCATTGGATATCTTGTCCGTGAAGCTCCAGAGTAGGGTCCCGCCTGTTGAGGTATCCTCCTATGTTCACGGCCTGCGTCTTCCCGACATTCACCGACAGTCTCCACGCGGCGAGCCATTCGGGGAGGGCATCAAGCGCACGCTGCATCTTGACGATGGCGTGGGTTCTATTCAGCGACATGGTGATGTACGCCACGTCATCGGCATACAGGGCAAGCGACGCCCCCCCTGCCGCCGGGATGTCGTTGGTGTATCAGGCGTAGCAGACCGGGGACAGGCAACTCCCTTGCGCCACGCCGGCTGCGATCGGACGCTCGGTGGATTCGGCGTCTTCAACCACTACTCTGAAGCTTCTATTTTCGAGGAAACTGGAGATCACCTTAACAGCACTCCGGGGCGCCGACGACTGCGAGATCTTGTACAGAAAGCCGTCGTGCCAAACACGGTCGAACGCCTTTTCCATGTCGAGGAATACTGCACACACGCGTTCTCTCACAGACAGAGTAGCCGTGCTGTTCAGCGGCATCAAAAAGTAGCCTTCCACTTCTGTTGGCAGCTAGGCTATTCCACCCCGGATGCTTGCAGTTCCAGTCGTCCGCGCCCACCACCGGTGTCGGCGAGTCCAGCAACTTGCGGACATCAGCCAACAGGATAGTGCCAGCGGGCGGGCGGTACACTGAATACAGCCGGAGCGGGGAGTTCTCAAGGCAGAGCTAAAGTAGCCTATTATATTTGACTTAAGTAAATTACATGTAGTATTAGATAGCGTAATTCAGAACTTGCAAATGAATTTTATTATCGCCATCTATTGACAACTCCGAAAATAAATATCTAGCAACTAACAAAACATCGATCTTCCCATGGGAATGGGATGTTTTTCCGCGGTAAAAAGTAGCCTACGTCACTCTCCATCCTCCTAACTATCCCCACACACATAAACCTTACCATATAGTAGCTTTGTTGCGACGTGAAAGCGTCACAAACAAACAAACAAACAAACAAACACACTTTCACATTTATAATATTAGTAAGGATTCACACACAACCAAGCAATGCCCTATATGGGATCCGACATGTGTTAAGTATATATTTTTTGCACATAGGTCAGTACAGACAACATCAATCAAAGTCTTGCTAGTGTCCGTATAAAGTGAGTCGGTTTAGTGACTAACTGTGAAAGATTCAAACATGACAAAAAGGTCTTGAACTTTTTTGTTTTAATGTCGTCTTCACCAAATAAGTTGATATTAAAATCGTCTAAAAGAATTAAATTATCGTAGTTAGATATTGACGTTATAGAATCAGTAATTGCGTCGAAAAACAAGTCAACTTCCATCCAAGGAGGACGATATGCTGTACCTATAGCTAGCTTACGTCCGTTTAGAGACATGATGACCCACATTTGCTCTACGGCTTCATGTAAAGGATTCACTGGATGTGGCCACGTGCGAACAGTAACATTCCGCCTTATGTAGAAACCCACGCCACCTCCACGCGAGCGCATGCCTGCTCCTTGTTGTCGCGGAATATGAAGTAGTCGATAAGAGGGCAGCATGGGAGCTCGCCCTTCTTGACCTATACGGAGCCACGTCTCATTAATTGCCAAAATATCAAGATTATTTTGAATCACAGATGTCACAAAATTATCGTGGTTTGTGCATAGAGAACCTGCGTTGAACAAACCTATTCTTAAAAATCTATTATCCATATTGGTCACAGACACTGCTGTGTCCGTGATTTAATGTTTTAAACAAGTGTAAACGGTAGAGTAGTAGACACAAAGTGCTATATAAGAAAATTACAATTACTTTGTTTTCGACATGAATTTGATGTTCTAATATGTATATGTGTAGTATAAATGTGAGTGTATATGTGTGTTTGCGTTTGTGTATGGCGTCTAGACTTAAATACTTGAACTTCACTTTAAAGTTCAACTGTAATTTTAACATTGAAAGATTAAGATACATCAAGTGGTTAATAGATTTAATGAGAAACAAACCTAAAACAAGATCTGGGGATATGACATAATATAAACTTAAATTATTTGATATAAAGACTAATTTAAATTACTAAATTATTTTACTAAGGTAGGTACCCGCCTGTGTTCAAATCACAAGCCTACCGTTAGACAGTGCAATGAAAACGCGCACCTCGTCATTCCACTAAGTTTCTCGTTGATGGCTTAAATGGGTGTTTAAAACCTCATTTTGGGGTAATTTCCCCAGGCCCGCCCCGCTGCATGGGCTATCGTGTTCAAATACAACCATTTGTCAAAACCTTTATTTCCTTCCAACAGTTAGACGTTATTACGTGTTTAAGAGATTAAAGTATTGTTAGCTTGATTCGGGTACTTTTTAGTTGACTTTAATTGGTTGGGTATCTTTTAAGTAGATACATTAATAAAGAACTATTTTCTTTTTCTTGATTTAAAGGTCAGTACCGGTGTTAGTTCTTGGTCAGGGTTGAGAGAGATTGTCTTTCAGTTCTGTTAAATCCTTTCAGTTGACGTAAGTTGACTGGCTGGCTTCAGCTCAGCAACTCTTTGCGGTTCACTGAGAACTTTACTGTGGCCTAGAGCCTACTCCGTTACGCTGTTTCAACGCGGATTGGCGAAGTGGTTGGTAGGTATCCAATTTCGGATTGCTTTCGGTGGCAAATTGATCGGATTTTTTATGCTGTCGTTTATGATTACGTTCTAAATGACTTATTTATAACCTATCTAACAATAAAATCGTAGCCGATTACGTGTCCTCGAAAGCACTTAAACGGTACTTAAAGAAAATTTTGGCCATAACGGGCACCCATCCAACTATCGTAATAATTACAAGAAATCATTAGAATTTCATTGATTTAAGGGACAGTTCATTTATCTTACGGCTGGCTGGTAATATTTATTAATCATTATGTGTATCTACTCTATTGCATGGGTTTCTTCTTGTAGTTGAGGAGACTCAAATCTTTAAACTATTAGACATGGAAACTAGAAACAAAGCAAAGACTCATTTGTTATTACAGATATGCATATGAAATAGCTCGTTTACCTGATGGTGTTGACATCAGAAAAGAATTATTATCGAAGTAGCCTAATATGGATATTATTTCTACTGCATGTCGTGAAATATTATTCGATGTTGTAAACTTAGCTTTGTGTATTTATCTAGTATAGAAACATTGAATCATTACTCTACATTTCGTCACTGGCCGCGTGATCAAAGTTACTTTTGCCCGTTCGAAAGGACGACATAAACAACGACGTCGCATTTCCCGCCACTAAATTGATAGCGTTCAGACACGGTGTATAAACACGGAGAGCAGTTGGAAAACGATAAATCACAGCGGATAATAGCGCTCATTTAGTCTAATACCCTTAACTACGGCAGATATCAAGTTGCGTAGTTATCGCTGTTACAGGCATTAAGTTGCGGCGAGATGTGTGTGGGTGCCAGTCGATTATGACTCGCGGTGTGAGTGTTAAGGGGCAGATTGTTTATGTTTTCAGCGATGTGTTGGTTTTTATATTTTGAAAATAGAATGCTAGTGTTGTGACTGTGAGGTGTTACAAGTCCGGCCCTGTTTAGAATACAACTCTGGTTAAAGTACGGCCCTGTGCCCAGAAATGCATCGCTCCGCAAATTCGCGTTAAAGTGTAATTTGTTACTTTCCCACATTTTATGATTCGCACGGTTACTCTTGTTTCTAACTTCGAACAATTGTCACTACTTTGTAATTTTTAAAGTATAATTAAATTAAGTAATAAATATATTTTGGCTTTCCTTGTATCTCCCGACTGCAGACTACATAATTGGCGCAGTCGGTAGGATCGTAGTAAAAGTAAAGTCAGTGAATAGATCACGACCGGCACTACGATTGAAGAACCTGTAAGTTCTGCAGTCCAGGAAGAGTATCTGAACTTCGATACACGCAGGGAAACCAGAATGATTATGTAAGTACCTAGATCTATCTAGAGTTGCTTTCCTTTTATTCTAATAAATTGTGTTCCTTTAACCCCTCCAAGATTTTCCATCCAAGGCAATCGCGGACCCCTAGGCTAGGTGTAAATCGTAGGTCTTTAGATTTTGATAATTATAGAAATTTAGAAAGTAATATTCCGTCTTCAGAGACAGACGCAGTGAAAATGACTGACGCGTTAATAGACCAAATTTACAAGGCCCTTCGGCTACTTCCCGAATTCGACGGGAACCCGAACATTCTCACTCGATTTATTCATTTATGTGACCAACTGGTTAAGCAGTACGTGAGAAATGCCCCTGAATACGAGCTCAGTAATTTATCACTTTTAAACGGCATTTTAAATAAAGTTACGGGGCCCGCAGCCCGCACTATTAATTCGAATGGTGTCCCGGAAACCTGGAATGGTATACGAAGTGCTCTTATTAATAATTTCGCTGATCATCGTGACGAAACTTCACTGTATAATGATTTAGCACTCCTCACACAGGGCTCCGCAACACCACAAGAGTTTTATGAAAAGTGTCAAAATCTATTTAGCACAATCATGACATACATCAGTTTGCATGAGACCTTCGAGACCACCATAGAGGCAAAACGCACTCTCTACAAAAAATTAACCCTTCAGGCATACTTGCGCGGTCTCCGCGACCCTTTGGGATCTCGAATTCGGTGCATGCGACCTGATACCATAGAAAAGGCCTTGGAATTTGTTCACGAAGAAATGAATACCCTGTACATGCAGAGTAGGAATGAAGGTGTATCCGAGAGGAAGTCGCAGTCCACGTCTTCAAATAATGTGCAAAAACCATTTTTTAACTATCAGCCTTCTGTAGCTTTGCCATCTTCGCGAACGTTATTTTTACCACAACATATGAATATGAATATGCCTGGTCCCTCAAAAGCTTTTAACTCCCAACCACCGAGGCCAATGCAAGTTTGGCGACCCCAAATGCCTCATTACTGTGGGCCCACTCGTACTCAAAGAATGTTTGGGGCACCTCTACCTTCTTACAGGCCCCAAGGAGAATTTTTTAGGATGCCACAATCGAAAAATAATTATCAGTCCGCTAATAATACAGGCCCTCGGCCTATGAGTGGCGTTAGTAGTTATGTAGTGAAACCGACACCATTTCGACACCAACACGACTGGACTAAGCACGGGAATCCGCCACCTTCAAATTATTTTAAAAGCCGAGAATTAAATTTTAACGAATTAAACGACGAACAGTTTTATTACGACGACTACAGTGACCATGACAACTCTTACTATTACTCGGACAGTTACGATGTTCCCGGACAAAATAGTCATGTGACATATGAAGAACAACTTCATGATTCGGAGTACTCTCCTATTATTATAGAGGAGTCGCAACAAGAAACACCGGTAGAGAACGATTTTTTTCGGAAAAATTCGGAGTCAAAAAAGCCAAAATAGAGATAAACTTACAAACCCAACGACAATTACCGTATATACAGATCCATAATCCACCATTAAAATTACTTATAGATACTGGCGTCTTATATATCAGGAGTAGAGTTGATTTTTAAAAAGAAAAATAACGATAACTACATCGAATATTTTAATCAGAGAAATTACATTACAACGTTATCATTATATTGAACCACTATAAATAGTACGTCCGTCACGTCCGAATGCCAACACGAGAATGCCCGTGCTCTGCTCTGCTCCGGCCGCACCGCAGGTAGTGCAGGTACTGCCCCTCCACTCCGCCGCTCACGTCACCAGTCACCCGATGTGACGTCACGCCAGCGCCACCGCTAGACCCGTTATTTCTAACACGGCCTCTCCTGACAGCGAGGCGTCCTCGACTCGACGTAACTGCGGAGTGTGAAGAGATGCCACGAGCGTCATCATCTGCAAAAAAAACACTCCTCTATAGCTATTCATCCAGCAATCCTGAATTTGATAACAATTAACAGATCCGTGTCATAGCCATAAAGTTGTGCTCAAATAACCACGACCAAGGCTTGAAAATTGTTATCTCATAATTGAACACATTTAGAGGTTTCACACGTCACCGATAGCTGCCAAAGAGGCAAGCGCACATGTAAATTCAAAAGCAAAAGGTACACCATAGGTGAGGCAGGCGCGCCAGACTATTGAAGTTTTCACCATGCATGAAGACGGCACAATGTCTCAAGAATGAGAACAATTTTATTGTTCACAAAAGCTACAAGAAAATAAAATGAACAATACAGGTCACCTGTGATACTGCGTCATACCCAAGCAGGAGTGCTCATCAAAGTGTCACTCGCCAGCGCTTTCCAGCAGCGAACTCGCGCACGCGGGCTACGATGTGGTTCCGCGCAACACTCGGCGGTAGAACTGTCCTCGCTCTTCATTTAGGCAGCATAGCCAATGACCCCGCATGTCTTCAAAAACTTAACTGGAACACAGAGTACAAAGTGCATTGCATCACGATACATGAGATAAACCAAAACGTATTGGTATCAAGGTAATTATTAAAAACCTAATTGTATAACTCGCACTTGTAAATTAAAGTTAATTTGTAACCTGTCTGTAAACATCTTTGACTGCGTAAGCTAATTGTGCTCGCTATAAATGAAATACTTCGTCAAGTTTCGCAAAAACATGTTTTGTTTTTTTTTTATTAATGGTTTTCATTGTCGCTAACAAGTTGAATGCAATATTTTTTCCGGAACTTTAATGTCAAGAATGAACACTTCAAGTGAGGTTAAATTCACCGCACTGTAGACAGTATCACGTTATCATTTGAAAATGAACCAACACAAAGCAAAGCAAAGCAAAGCAGCAACTGTTTTTTTTTTTTCACGCAACTATATCTAATCTACCCCATTAACTTTAACAATTTTTGTGAACGTAAGTAGATTAATTTTGTGACTTGCGATGTCTCATTTGTTGTGTTTGATCACTGTTTACAAGGCACACAAAAGGTCATGTTTTCCCATGGAACGAAATGAAATTGAAGTCATGAAACTCCAACACACCAGTTGTAATCTATACTAATATTATAAAGCTGAAGAGTTTGTTTGTTTGTTTGTTTGTTTGTTTGTTTGTTTGTTTGTTTGTTTGGTTGAACGCGCTAATCTCAGGAACTACTGGTTCGAATTGAAAATTTTTTTTTGTGTTGAATAGACCTTTTATCGAGGAAGGCTATAGGCTATATAACATCACGCTGCAACAATTAGGAGCGAAGAAATAATGGAAAATGTGGAAAAAACGGGGAAAATTATTCATTCTCGAGAGCTTTCGTTGCATGCGTTGCGAAAACGATTCAAGATACCAAAAATATATGTATGAAAGAATTATTCCTCTTGAAATGATCTAAAAAAATGTCCACGACAGTATATATCTATCTTTTAAGATTAACACACTAGAACCGTTTTTATGGTAATCAAATTTGGTCGAACCCACTGCCATACCAAACTTGCCGCGTTTCCAAGTTTAATCTGAATTAATCTTGCTGTGATCCTTTGCTACTTTGCTATTATTTTGTCGTAAGCTTTATTTGTAAGTTTAATTTAATTTAACCTCAATTAATTTTGGTGATAGTTTATTATCTTCCCGAAATTCCTACGGGAGCGGGACCTACGCGGTTGATACTTACGGGTCCCGAAGCGAAGCGAGGGCGGTTCGCTAGTAAAATTATAAAATAAAAGTACCTATGTCATACCAATACCGCGTATTTTATTTTTACCTCCTTACAAGTAACCACAACCAGATGTCAGCTTTGGTTTCATAGGGGTACCAGACAAGGTCCTGGTCTCCAACTCCTTATAACCTAGAATCGCTTTCTAAACGCAACATAAATCCGCACTTTACGTGTGAACTTACGTCTACTTTAGTTATTTCAAATTTGTAATAGTAGGAGCTTGAGAATAAAGCGGGTAAAATGTTACTAATTCGTCTAATACTTTGAATGGCAGTGGAGTGTTTTAGATCATCAAATAAACTTTTCACAATATTACACGAAACTGACTTACGCACATAATATTACGCACGTATTCAGAGTACGAAGCAAAGAGAGCCTGTTTTCACATGGTCAAAAATCATTTAGCGAAATCATTATTCTGTAGGCAGACTAATCGAAATAATAACCTAAAAGTGGTTCATGTGCGAACACTGGAGACAAACCATCCAACCATATACAGACATCGCCCCAAAGGCAAAAGGGCAACACGTTATAGGCACTCACCATGATCACATAGATTAAGCTCGTGACCTTGATTAACCTTCGCGCACTAAATATCAAAATTATGCACGTTAGGATCAAGATTTGAAATGTATTAATGTGGGTTAGATCTCACCAAATTTCTCGAACGTCTCATGCTCCTGTCCGTCTCGCCCATCCTGATCATCGCTGTGCTCTTTCTCTGTAATCCACATGAGACACAAATATGAGTAATGTCAAAAGATATTAAGGCAAGCTATGAATTTAATATCATTGCTACCAGCGCAAGCGTGCACTTAAGCGTCCTTTAGCAACGATTATAAAACTTCAAAATAATGAGACTAGTTGTTTATTGTAAAATGGATTTATCATCAAAAATGAAATGCGATTGATAAGATTCCGGACTCATCACTCGCACCATTATAGAGAATGTGAACTCTATTAAGGCAACATTACGAAACCCTTTATACGGTGCATTTGGTACATCTATGTACCAGTTTACCAATGTATGACGTTACTTACAGACGCAAACATAAATTACTTAGCTGGAACAGAGACCACAAGCTAAAAGCTCGGGCCGCACAGAAGCCATGAGCCAGGGGCTCAGGCCTACGGAAGCCATGAGCCAGGGGCTCAGGCCTACGGAAGCCATGAGCCAGGGGCTCAGGCCTACGGAAGCCATGAGCCAGGGGCTCAGGCCTACAGAAGCCATAAACCGAAGGTTCAGGCCTAACAGAAGCCATAAGCTAGGGCTCAGGCCTACGGAAGCTATAAGTCTCGATGACGGCGGGGCTGTCGGTGCCAGCACGCCGGGCGTCACCTGGGCGACGCCGACAAAGGCGTATGGCGACGCTTGGCGCAGATAGCGCGGTGGTGATGGCAGCGCCCGGTGTAGACTGCACGACGTCCGATGTGGACTGCGAGGTGCCCGCCGCTCTAGCGCCCGGTGAGGACCGCGAGACGTCCCGTGTGGGCTGCGAAGTGTGCACGTAGACCGCGCCACAGACCGCTCCTCGAGCTCTGAAAGTCAAGACAAGATCGCCTCCATTGTGCTCCGCAATGCACCATCTGGAGAACGATCTCGTCGTTTTCTATTAATTCGCTGTTCGTAATTACCATAGCGGCTTTGATGACGTTAATGTGGTGACAATTTATTGGAAACAAACGTGCTTAACCGGCTAAGTGTCAAGTCTGTAACTCGCAACAGTAGTGTGGCATTCACGAGTTGGACGCGACGGTCCGAAGCAGATTTTATAGTTTACAGTTTGTCCTTGATCAGACCGCGAAGGTCGTTTTGTCATTATTCAAGAAAATGTACTCACGGTTTGTTGACACATAACAAAACACCTCATCAAGAATTTAAAATAACGGGTTTTCATTTACGTGGAAAATAATTTTGTCAGCAAGAGCCAGGGTTTGCGTTCGAATCCAACTTCTGATCTTATATATCAGGAGTAGAGTTGATTTTTAAAAAGAAAAATAACGATAACTACATCGAATATTTTAATCAGAGAAATTACATTACAACGTTATCATTATATTGAACCACTATAAATAGTACGTCCGTCACGTCCGAATGCCAACACGAGAATGCCCGTGCTCTGCTCTGCTCCGGCCGCACCGCAGGTAGTGCAGGTACTGCCCCTCCACTCCGCCGCTCACGTCACCAGTCACCCGATGTGACGTCACGCCAGCGCCACCGCTAGACCCGTTATTTCTAACAGGCGCTAATCAATCGTTCATAAGTCCCGATGCTGTCGACCGATTTTTTTTCGCACTATTCTTGTGATTATAGCCCTTTCGAAGTCACGAACATTCATGCAACGACCAGAAATTATTATTCTATTACCTTGCCTTGTTTCCCGGAATTTAAAGAAAAAATTAACATCACTCTTTTTATTTATAAATTTCACGATTATTTCGACGGATTGATTGGTTTAGATTTATTACAAAAATTAGAGTCTAGTATTGATTTAAAAAATAAAATCCTGGTCACCCGACAATCTACCAACCCATTGTTGATGTACGATTCTAGGAATTGTAACCTTTATGAAGAGATAATACCAGCTAATTCATCAAAATTAATTCGCGTTCCGATTAATTGTCACGACGGTGATGTTTATGTAGACGAGCAAGTTATATCTAATTGTAACATACGTGATTGCATCACCACGGTAAGAAATAGTCGCGGTTTTGTGGAAGTTATCAATCCAACCCGGTTTGACTTGATTTTTTCAATGGATAAACCAGTCGATGCACAAATTTATAACATTCAATCTAGTTTAAGTGAACGACAGCGTAGTCATAGTCGTACCACCGAGGTACTTTCACGTTTACGAACTGACCATTTGAATCCTGAAGAACGAGCCAATTTAGAATCCCTTTGTGCTCAATACGCTGATGTCTTTTATATTGAAGGAGAACCTCTAACCTTCACTAATAAAATTAAACATAGTATTCGTACCACTGATGAAGTACCTGTCTACACTAAAAGCTATAGATACCCTTTCGTTCACAGACAGGAGGTTCAGGACCAAATTTCAAAAATGTTAGAGCAAGGAATTATTCGTCCCTCACAATCTGCTTGGAGCTCTCCCATCTGGGTTGTTCCAAAAAAGTCAGACGCTTCCGGAAAAGCAAAATGGCGACTTGTCGTTGATTTTAGAAAACTAAATGAAAAGACAGTTGACGACAAGTACCCGATACCCAATATTAATGACGTTCTGGATAAACTAGGTAAATGCCATTACTTCACGACACTAGATCTCGCAAGTGGATTCTATCAAGTAGAAATGAATCCAGAAGACATACCAAAAACAGCTTTCAATGTAGAATATGGGCATTTCGAATTTTTACGTATGCCTATGGGATTAAAAAATTCTCCATCTACTTTCCAAAGAGTGATGGACAATGTCCTTAGGGGCCTCCAAAACGAAGTTTGCCTAGTTTACCTTGATGACATCATCGTATTCGGAGTTTCTTTACAAGAGCACATAATTAATTTAGAAAAAGTCCTGAAACGTTTAAGGGAATCGAACTTCAAGATACAAATGGATAAGTCTGAATTCTTGAAATTAGAAACTGCATATTTAGGACACATTATTAGTAAAGATGGCATTAAACCCAACCCAGATAAAATAACAGCTATACAAAAATTTCCCTTGCCAAAAACTGCCACAGAAATTAAACGTTTCCTCGGTTTGCTTGGCTATTATAGAAAATTCATTCCTGATTTTGCTAGGATTACAAAACCGATGACAAATTGTTTAAAAAAAGGTTCAAAAATAACACCAAATGATATTAACTATATTAACTGCTTCGAAAAATGTAAGACACTACTTATAAATGACCCAATACTACAATATCCAGACTTTGAAAAGGATTTTATACTGACGACTGACGCTTCGAACTATGCTATTGGTGCAGTGCTCTCGCAAGGCATCATAGGCAGTGATAAGCCGATAGCTTTTGCATCAAGGACATTAAATTCAAGTGAGATTAATTACAGCACAGTAGAAAAGGAACTTTTGGCTATTGTTTGGGCAACTAAATACTTTAGACCATACTTATTTGGCAGGAAATTCAAAATTGTAACCGATCACAAGCCTTTGCAATGGATAATGAGTTTAAAAGAGCCGGGTTCAAGACTGACACGTTGGAGACTTAAGCTAAGCGAGTACAATTTCACCGTAGTGTATAAGCAAGGCAAAGTTAACACCAACGCTGATGCTTTGTCCCGTGTCGAAATTAATATAGAAGATCTGAATTCTGTAATTGTAAATCCAACTGAAAAACCCCCATCTTTGCCTGGTTCTACTACTGATTCAGCTGGTTCTACTACCGCGACAGCTGGTTCTAGTACTGTAACAGCTGATTCTAACACCGTTACGGCCTCTTCAACTGGAACAGCACATACAAGTTTAGAAAACCCTATCCTAGAAATCCCTATATCTGACTATCATCTTAACAAATTCACAAGACAAATAAGTTTCGAAGTAGTAGGTGACATGAAAAAACGACCGACAGTGACAAAGCCGTTCGAGACACATACCCGCATACACATACAACTATCAGAATCTAATCTTGAAAATGACGTCATAAATGCAATAAAAGAACACGTTGACCCTAAAATAAAGACTGCTCTAATAGTTCGACCTCTTTCTGCTTTGTATAAAATTATCTCTATAATCCAGAGAAAAGTTCTAAGTTTGGCTTTGAATCTAGTTTTTACTAAAGTTGAATTAGAAAATATAAACGACTACTTAAGGCAACAGGACATTATAAAGAAATACCACGAAGGCAAAACCAACCACCGTGGTATTACCGAATGTTATCTGTCTCTATCTGCTAAGTACTTTTGGCCTAAAATGAAAGAAGCCATAGCCAAATTTATTAATGAATGCAACATTTGCAGCCAAGCCAAATATGATCGCCATCCTATCAAACAAAGATTCCGTATAGTTCCACCACCATCGAAACCCTTCGAGATAGTTCATCTTGATCTTTTCACGGTTCAAAATGAAAAATATCTTACGTTGGTCGACGCCTTCTCGAAATACGCGCAAGCGTATCATCTAAAAGATGGCACGGCCCTAAGTATTGTGCAAGCCTTTTTAATTTTTTCAACACATCATGGCCTTCCCTTGACTGTAGTGACAGACCAAGGGACTGAATTTACAAATCAATTATTTTCCGAGTTTTGCCGACTTCACAAAATTCAACACCACAAAATTCTCGCTCACACTCCCAACGAAAATGGCATGGTTGAAAGGTTTCATTCAACTATTCTTGAACACTTACGCATAATCAGGCTTGAAAAACCTAACGAACCGTTAATTAATATTATGCCATATGCTGTTTTAGGATACAATAGTTCCATTCATAGCTTCACAAAATGTAGACCATTAGAGTTAATAACGGGACACACTGACCCACGTGACCCACTTGACATAGACTTATCCTCACAAATTCTTCAACAGTACCTACAAGCTCACAAAGAAAGATTAAAACAAGTTTACAATATTATTAATGAGACCTCTCTGACTGAACGAACCCAACTTACTGAAAGTAGAAATAAAAATAGGGAACCTGAAAAGGAATATGTACCCGAAGAACAAGTTTTCGTTAGGAATCCCTTAGCAACTCGACAAAAGTTAGCCCCACGATATACCCAGGACACTGTTCTCGCCGATCTTCCAATTCATATTTATACAAAAAGAAATCGCGGTCCTATAGCCAAGTCACGTCTCAAGCGTGGTCCTAAGAATTCCACATTGTTACAGGAACCTACTAATGATGACGATACTGCTGCATCTCACTCAAGGACAAGATGTGACAGTTGAATCTTTGGACAACGGACCTGGACTTTTACCTTTCAAATTAGGATCTGCAAGAATCATCTCACATTACCATTCCTTTCTAAATTACATCGATTTAACTGATATTAAGTCGCAAATAGAAATGATCAAAACCCAAATATCTGATCTTACACCTTGTCTCAGTAATGAAATATCGGCACTTTTTAATCCCCATATTCAACATCTTAAGGCTAAACTTGACAAAATTAGTAATCTGTTGCTTACATTTGAACCAAATCGCTCCAAAAGGGGTTTGATTAATGGCCTTGGCTCAATAATCAAAGGAATTTCTGGTAACTTAGATTATTCTGATGCTATCAAATATGATAACGCCATACAAGCGCTCCAGGATAATGAAAAAAAGATTGAAACGGAATTTAATAACCATGTCACTTTAAACAAAGAATGGATTGCCCATAATACTAAAATTTTAGAGTCTATTATAGAAACCCAAGATAAAATGAGTAAAGTTCTTGACCAGATTTTGAAAAGTGACGGTGATAGGGTAACTGACTTTGATAAACGCACTCATTTGGCACAATGTCTATTAATTTTGGGTGACAATATTGAGGATTTGGCAGATGAATTGCATAGATTAGAGTATACCTTAGCTTTTATCCGTACATCTAGCACTCCACATTCCGTGGTTAGTTTAGTAGAACTTAGAAATATGTTAGAAAAAATTAGAACTTTATATTTAAAGGATGAGGTCTTAGATATTGATTACAGAGATTTTTATGACGTGATAAAATTAGGATACTTTTATTTAGGTACAAAAATAGTAGTTGTAATAAAGGTTCCGATTGTCTATCCCATAACATATAACTTTTACAAATTATCTACCGTCCCTAACAAAAACCACGAAATCCTATTACCTACCTTACCCTTTATTGCAATATCTGGAAAAGAATCTAGGTACATGGAGACAGAATGTCCGAAGGTAAATACATGGTTTCTCTGCGAATCTTCGCCGAATCAAGAGTTTCAGTCCAAACCGGATTGCGTGCAGCAACTGATCTACAATCAGGAGCTTAATGGATCCTGTAAACTGACTGCAGTAACTCTGACACATGAAGCCTTCGAAGAACTCGACGAAAAGCACTATACGATGAACTTTCCAATTCCAACTAAAGTTAAAATATCTTGCGGTCAAGAAGAATATAGAACTCTTCAAGGAAGTTTCTTGGCGATTATCCCTCAAAACTGTTACCTGAAGACATCGGGATTTACTATTTCTAACAGTCAAGACCGAATTAGAGGACAAGTTATAAAAATTATAGAAATGCCTCAATATGCTGAGTCAAGACAAATTGAACATCCATCGCCGATAATTTTAAATACTCCGAATCTGGAGACTCTACATTCCATCAACTCTAGAATATCCTTGGAAAGACCGATACGTCTTGAAAAGGCTACAGACCAAGTTGTATATCATACTACAATACCGATGTACATGATCCTGGCGAGTGCAGCTATTCTAGCAGCAGTTGTAATATACCGACGAATTCGAGCAAAACGTCTTCAAAATGGAATCCAGGTTCAAGACTCTACACCAAATTTACCTGAAGTGACAGCAGCCCCAAGGACAAGGAGCACCAACCCCAACGAAATAAGAGTAGATCATCGGAATCTCTCAGCTGCTTTCTCGAACAAAGTCCTCGAATAGCCGCTGAACTACGGGGGGAGATGTTACAAGTCCGGCCCTGTTTAGAATACAACTCTGGTTAAAGTACGGCCCTGTGCCCAGAAATGCATCGCTCCGCAAATTCGCGTTAAAGTGTAATTTGTTACTTTCCCACATTTTATGATTCGCACGGTTACTCTTGTTTCTAACTTCGAACAATTGTCACTACTTTGTAATTTTTAAAGTATAATTAAATTAAGTAATAAATATATTTTGGCTTTCCTTGTATCTCCCGACTGCAGACTACATAATTGAGGCGTCAACAGTAATTGAATGGTTACATCAAAGAAAGTTTTGTTGAATGATAACAAAGTGATTACAGCTGTAATGACTTAAAGCAGCTATTTATTGCATTGGACACGTCTCTAATGAGTTGTCAGTTACTTATGAGACGGTGAACCCATTTTAAGGGGGTTCAAATTGATACCATTGTTGATAAGCATGTTTCAAAATTTACAACTATGAGGACATAAAATAAGCTAATTCTTGACGACAATCCCACCCGATAGTAAATGAGGGGAAAAGATATTGAATCTTACTTCTACAAGCCCATTCATTATCCTTACATCATTCGCAGGCTTGCAACTCTCAAGACTCCTCTATTCATATGCAGACGACAAAGAAAATAAGAGTAACTTACGCTGCGGGCAATCTACCTACTCTCATTCTTTTGCAGTGCGCACATATAAAAAGCAGATAAACACAAGGTATCAAGATGTGACTGAAAAATGGGTTTTGTCAAGATAGAAGTTAATTGGTATCAGATTAAACAGTTCACCCCAACATTCCAAACGCTCACAGCTCACATCCCTCCGCAATCAAATAATTAATAGCTGAAAGTCTACCCTTAACAGTACCTTTGCGAGTGTGCGTCGAATTTAAACATTACATGGCTATCTCTTATCTATGTGTGTCGTATACACTTTCAATAGATTGAACTATTAGGTACTTTGAACGGATTCTCGCCTTTGACTCTAATAAAAATAGTGAGGGACTCAATTCGTTCATTGAACTAAATGAGTTGCCCAACTTATCGACAGACAACTTACGATTATAGTGAGAAACGTTCCCTGTCTTCACTCACGGTTGTGTCCGTGGGGATTCAGCTTCGGGGCCTGTGGCCCCCTGGCTGAGGTTTCATGCGCGGCCCGTAACGACGGGCCGGTCTTTGGGTTGTGGTCCAAGTTTGGACCCTCTTGGGTTGTCCGATTGTGGTGAGTGGGTTAATGTGGTCGTGGTCGTGGTGTCATGTCCGGTTTCACGCCGCCCGGGCGATCAGGCCCTACCAGGTTGATCCCGCTGGTGGGAAGCCCAGCAGGAGCCGATCAGCGGCCGGGCGGCGGCTTGGGGTCGTTTCCGAGGTTTCATGTCGAGCTGCTCCCGCGCAGTAGGTCGCGCGGGAGTGCCCAACGGTCCGGGGGGCGGGCGTGGAGCGGCGCCAGGTTCCGCAGATGCAGAAACCGCGCCGCGTCCGCGCGCGCGAACATGCGCAGCGCTAGGTCCTCCACGTGGGCGTCCAGACTGACTCTGAGGTCCCGCTGGATGGTGGCGTTCCTCACACACCACGGCGCCCCTGCCAGCCGGCGCAGCGCCTTCGACTGAACCACTCGGAGACGCCTACGTTGTGGTTCAGACGGTAGCGCGTACCAGGCTGAGGCCGCGTATGTGAGTCTGGGGCGAATGTATGTCTTCCAAACTGCGATTTTGACCCTCAGCGGGAGACTCGAGGAGACCACTGGACGTAGCGCTGCGGCTGCTGCGTTGGCATGGTTCACTGCGTAGGTGACGTGTGGCTTCATCGACAGGAAGCGATCAAGGGTCACCCCGAGGTATTTGGCCTGTTTGGACCAGGCGATGTCTTCATTGAGGAGTCTTAGAGTGGGGTCGCGCATCGTTGTCCATCCAAATTGTATGGCCTGCGTCTTCTTGACATTAATAGCCATCCTCCACTCGTGAAGCCACTTGGGGAGGGCGTCTAAGCATCTTTGCATCTTCACTGCGGCGTGACCTGACTTGATGGAAGTGGTCAGGTACGCCGCGTCGTCCGCGTACAGGGCGAGCATGGCGCCCCCCTCCGCAGGGATGTCGTCCGTGTAACACGAGTAGAGGGTAGGCGAGAGGCAGCTTCCCTGTGGGACGCCAGCCATAACTGGGCGGGCCGCTGATAGGGTGCCGTCGACCGTCACTCTAAAACTCCTGTCCGAGAGGAAACTGGAAATCACTTGGATGGCACGCTTTGGCACTGACGTCTGCATGATCTTGAAGAACAGGCCGTCGTGCCAAACCCGGTCAAACGCCTTCTCCATGTCCAGGAATACCGCACATACGCGTTCTCGCTTATTAAGCGCCGCGGAAATGTGGTGCAGTACCCTGGCTAACTGGAATGTCGTGCTGTGTTCTTGCCGGAACCCATATTGTTCCGGACGAGCAACGATGTGGTCACTTAGCTGTCGCAGCAGGAGCCTTTCGAATAGCTTCGACAAGGTGGAGAGCAGTTGGATTGGCCTATAGCTCTCGGGCTTCAGGATATTCTTCCCCTGTTTCGGGAGCATGATGACGTGGCCGGTCTTCCAGGCTGTCGGGAAGGTCCCCGTGCGCATTAGCCCGTTAAACAGTCGGGTGACGGCTCCCACAGTTCTAGTAGGGATATGCCGCAGCGCTGCATTGGTTATGCCATCGGGTCCAGGGGCCTTCTTAGTTGGTAACTTCTTCAGCTCACGTACCACCATGCTCGGTGAGAAGACAATGTGCTCTTCTTCCGGAACTATAGGCGTAGCTAGAAAATTGGCGACTGCGCTCGACTGCTGCGACGTGATCCACTTCCACCGTGGGGTTTGGTTGGAATTGGCGTTCCAGGTGATCCGCAAAGATTTCCGCCCGGTCTTCGGCGCGGTATCTTAGCGTGCCATCTCTGTGCATGAGCGGTCGAACCGGAGGTGGGGTATTCGTGAGGGATCTACAGAGTCTGTGTATCGATGCCCAGTCGTCTCCAATCGAGGAGACGTAATCCTCCCAGCTCGCGGCCGTGTCCGCTGCCAACTCGGCCTTGAGCGCGTCTGTGGCGTTGTTGAGCTCATGTTTGAGCTGTGGACATCTAGTATTCTGCCAGCGCTTCCTGAGGTGCCTTTTCCTCTCCAGGAGTTTTCTAATACGAGGGGGCAAAGGCTGAAGGCTCCCCTGGGCCTTTACTTCCTGGGAGGCGTGAGACATCGCGGTCTGGACATTGGCGGTAATGTCCTCCGCAAGGCGCTCGACTTCCTCGCCTTTCCGTATTGGCCGAGTTGGGGTGGTGATTTCCAGTTCCTTGGTGAATTTCTTCCAGTCCATGCGTCGACGTGGTCTCGCTGGAATCCTAGTTGGATTTGCCGCCAAGACGAGCAGGACTGGTAGGTGGTCTGATCCCATCGCATCTTGTAGAGTCTCCAAGATGGGCTGGCAGTGCAATCCGCGGTGTACCGCAAAGTCAATGACCTCCGGTAGGAACTGCTGCTGATCCGGGAAGTGTGTCGGGACAGTTGGTCCATCAATCGTGTACCCGTGTCGTTCGGCGTCCTCGAGCATCCACTCGCCGTATCTGCTGGAGGTGGAACAGTGCCATCCTTGATGTTTCATGTTCCAATCTCCCGCTGCAATCACTGGGTGTGGCGCGTCCAAGATAACTTTATGGACATCGCTCAGCTGCAAGGAGTTCTGCGGTGGTCTATAAATTGCGTAGAGTTGCAGCGGGGAGTTTCCGATAAGTAGTTCCACCCCCAGAGCGTACATCTTGCTGAGTTGTAGTTTCGGGAGTAGCTGGTGGATCAGTCTTCTCTTCACAAGCACTGCCAGCCCTCGGTACACTTGCCCTGAGTCCGAGATCTCGTCCTGGCGGTAGATGATGAATCCGGGCACTTTTAGAGAGTCCGCGGGAGCAAGATGAGTCTCGTTTATGAGTACCACGTCGACGTCTTGTTCCCTACATAACAACTTGAGGAGCGCGGCCTTCTGCCGCAGGCCGCGGGCATTCCAGAAGATCATCCTTAAGGGCTTGCTATCCATAGTCCGGCCTTGTTAGGTCGGCAAGTCCCTTAAGGATGATGGGCGTAGGGTCCGCCCCTCCTTTAGCGCTGTCAACAGCGTCAGCATCAGCGTTATCGATTTCTCGAGTGAGGTCTGCGCTGCAGGTCTGGCTTGATGTTTCGCCGGTTGTTCTGTCTTAGTTGGTTCCTTTTTGGAGGCCTTCTTCTTCTTATTTTTACTAGGGAGCGCTTGGCTCCTAGGCGTCGGGTCATTGGCAGCAGCCATCAGTGATGCAGTCGTACTCTCCATCACTGTTGCCTGTTGTGGTTGCTGTTGCGGCTGTTGTTTTTGTGACTTGGCGGACCTGCTCCTTGATCTCGCCTTGCCTCTGGTTAGCGCCGCCGTGCCTGCCTTCTTGTTCCGTGACTCTCGACGAAACACGGGACAGGCGGTATGGTTCGCCGGGTGGGCTCCCTCGCAGTTGGCGCAGGTCGCCGGCTCCTCTAGGGGACGCGGGCAGTCGCGCGCGGCGTGTGGGCCTCCACATCTGACGCAAGCTTGTGGTCGGTGGCAGTTATGGCTTGAGTGCCGGAACTGCTGGCATCGGTGGCATTGTGCGGGGCCTTTCTTGCCCCTCCACGCTTCTACGCCGCTTCTTCTTACGCCAGGCATGTACAGTAACTCCGTCACACTATATATGCCGGGTAGTAGGTTCTCCGAGGGGCTGAGGATCGCAAGGAATATGCAACCCGGTCTGCCTTTTCTTGCGCGTATGGCCTTCACGTACTCGGGTGCATATCCAAGTTCCGTGAGGCCCTCCTTAATTTCGTCCGGCTCGGTGTTAGCCGGGAGGCCTCTGATGGCTACTTTGACGCTCCTTTCCGACGGAAGTGAGTAGGAGTGCCAGGAGATGTCTTGTTTTTGCTCAAGTTCCGATAAGTAGTTCTGTACGACCCGGTACTCCTTCTCGTCTGGCGGGGAGAATCTGATCCCTTTTTCGTAGGGGTGCGCGTTGGGTGGGCGTCCCAGGATGTCCTTGATGGCCCTGAAGTGCGACGTCCAATCTGCGAGAACGTCGATCGTTATGGGTGGGATCTTTGGGCGGCGCGGCGCGGCGGCCGGCTGCGTGCCAGTGGCGGTGGTTGCTGTGGTGGTGGTCGTGGTTGTCGTGGGAACCGCTGTCGGTGTGGTGGCGGTTGTGTTGTCCGCGACACGGCTGGCGTAGCTCGCCGTGGGGGCGGGGGCGTCGGGCGCGCCACTGATAGCGGCGGCGGTGTAGGTAGTCGGTGGGCGGGGGGGGGGGGCTTCAGCGGATAGTTCTTCATCCGGTTGGTCGGATAGGGCCTTCTGGGTGTCGGTGAGGTGCGCTGACAGCGCGGTCAGTGCACCTGCACTCAATAGACCGGCTTCTGCGAGTCGCTGCGTGATAACCATATCACGCTCCAGTAATGACCGGGGCGAGGTGGTCGGGGCGCGCGGTGTCTTCGTCATGGTGGCGTCGGCGGGTGGTGTCGCGTCGCTCGGCGTACCGGGGCGTTGGGCCGACGTGGAGGGCCGCTGCGCATCAGCGAGCGGACTAGCCCCAGTCTCCCCAGCGGCTGGCGCGCCGGGCGGCCCGGTCCTCCGTTTGTCCAAGCTGCGGTCCCGTGCTGCGCGTGAGGTGGAGCGCGCGCTAGCGGACCGAGCTCTGGAGCTGGATCGGTGTCGCATGTGCTGCTGCTCGCGTCTCTCGGCGGCGGGGGGAGCGTTAGACGATGGTGGTGGTGGCGGCACGCCCGGTGGCGGGCCTCCAGTGCTTCCCGTATGGGGCATACTCGCTGCTGCCTTTATTCGCCGTCTTGGGGGTAGGTGACGAAAATCCCCTCAACCGGGGGTAGACGGCAAAAGCCGCCTCCGGCGGTCCCTTTCCCTCACCGGAATTCTCAGAATTCGGGAGGGAACAGGGCAGTACAAAAATATTGAAGAAAGTGAAGGTAGGTAGCACTTACTTAGGCACGAGCAGCGAAGTTAGTAGCAATCCGAGAAACGTTTAGATGTTTACTTGTGTGAGTTGTGTGTTGTAGTGTGCGGGATCGTGGGTAGTGTAGATACGTGTTGTGTGTGAGTGTCGAGTGGTAGTGTGGGTAAGCGCGAACAAGTTGTTTGTTCAGAGATTTAATACACGGTACTTCGCGTTACCTGCGCTGCGGACGACTTGTATAAGGTCGGAACTGGGATTTGCACGGGCTCGCTTTGTTTTAGCGCGCAATAAAAAATTGTCTATGGTTTTTATTTTACCACAAGAAATATTTTTTTTGTTTATCGGTTTTCTTTTTTATTGGCAAAAAATTATTAAACTATATTTTTTAATTTGTTTATGTAAAAAAAAAATGTAAGTCTATGGTTTTCGTTTTGAACGGTTTGCTGCGATAGCTTAGAAATCAAATATTTGAATCTTATAATCTTTAATCCTAAGTTATTTGAGTTGTCTTTTCCCTGTTATTTCACATTTATCTCGATGAAGGAAAAATTAAGATGGACTCTACATTTCCTTTCGTAGTCGAATTAAATGATACATGGTGGATAATTAGTAATTAATGTTACCTTGTAAATATCTCTGTTAATTGGTCACAAACAAATAATAAAAAATATTAATAAATAAAGAAAAAATATTATTGGGTTATTTTACTTAGGCTAAGGCAATAGAGTCCATAAAATGACAGGTATGTGCTTATTTAAGATTACGTTATTCCACCAACCCCAGAAATGTCTTGACCAACTCGGATGCTGTTATTTCTGATGAAATGCAGTATGGTTGCGGTAGCATTTAGTTTGATCATTTCAAAATCGATTCTTAAAACAAAGATCACCAAAAATGTTGGTTAAATCAAGCAATCGAAGTAAGGGCGGGTTACAAATAGTAAAAAATACTTTGAAAATTAATTTGATGTTTACAGGACATAAGTAAAATCCATTCAAAACGACCGCAAGCTTAAATTAATCCAATATTTCCCAAACACATTTTACTATTTGCCTTAACAAAAACTCAGTAGCGTCTTTTCGCGCAAGCCCCACTTAATTGGATATATCATAGACGTCTGTTTGCGCATGGCAATTGATTGCAACTTAACAACATGCCAGCAAATTGCCAAGAAGACAGACAGGGACGGCAACAAGCGCAGCCTCCATACAACCCCCTCGGGACCAAGCGGGATAGAAGATTCGCGAGTTTCTCGCCAACAGCCTGCCTCGGTAATGGCGTTGTAAGAGCAGAGTGGAAGCGAAATATTTATTTTTTAAAGGCAATTATTTTTGTTTAAAAGCGTTTAATCACGAGCCGTCAAGACTTAAGAGAGATCGTTAGCGTCGTGTTTTCTAAATCATTTATTATAATTGGCCAATAAAGTGTTGATTTTTATAATTATGCAGGCTCGTTCGCTTTGTTGTCTGTGGTTCGGGAGTGATCGATTTAATTGATACTCTTACCTGTGGTGTTTTTTAATCTGTACGCATTTTGCTTCTCCATGTGGGTTTGAAGTTCGAACGCTCGTGCGGTCTACTTTTTTATCGTAGAGTTAAGTACCTTACCGTAAATTATTTATTGGAATAAAGTGCCCGGTAGTAAACTGAATATCCAGAACTGTTGTCTATGGACAATGGAAAAGTAACGGAAGCATCACGAATGTTGACAAAAACAAATAATAGTGTTTAATTTTACCTATAGCACATGTAGGTACCTAATGTTGGACTCTGAGGCTGATAAAATAAAGCGCAACACACTTTGTCCAGGTTTTCAGCGGAGACTCTCAAGCTTGCCTGTGGCTAAGGCCGTTACGGCCAATAGCAAGTATCCATTACACACTAATAGGATTTTCATGTCGTAGTTACCACAGACAACACACGAAAACACACGCGAGAACTCAAAGTCAAAGGTGTATGGAGCTTCTGTTAACAGCCTCCACTAGTCGTGGTGCATCCAGCTTAAGTACGGACAAGGTTAAGGCGCTGGTGTCTTTTCACAAGCCGCTAAACTTTGTACCATCCAATTTGATGCCGAAGGTACTTTAGCCTGGTGGTAGAGCCGAAGTCTGCCTGGCTATGTACCATTCTCTTGTTTCAGTCAGCCGCCAAATAACTTGTCGCGCCCTTCTCAACTTGGTTGGGGAGGTCCGCTTGTGAAAGGCCAACCAAGCCGATACGCTAGCCGTATAAAACCGCTAAAACACTAAAAGTACTTCTCGAAGGACCAAATGAATGGCTCGAAGGACCAAATGAATGTACGGGAGTGTCTCGTACATTCAGTAAGGGTGAGTGCGGGGGCAGCGTGGCCGGAGGTATATCACGTAGTAAGGAATAAAACAACCGACCAACTCGTATGCTGCTGTGTATCGCACTAGATTTTATTTGTATATTAGGTATAAGGTAAACTCTTATATGCTAAGTAAGATTGATTGAGTAAGTACAGATTAAGGTCGAGTCAATGTACGTGCTCGTACAATATCCACATAGGTACTTTTCAAGAAAGCTCTGCATTGCAATGTTAGCCGCATGTAGATTGTGGCTGCGTAGCATGTGGCTTAGATTGACTTTCGAAAAGTGTTTGTAAGAAACCTACTTCGAATAAACATTTCATTCTTTCTTTCTTTCATTCAACACCCTTTTATTAGCATGACCTGTCGGTATTTGTGTGAAAACGGCCTAAGAGTTGTTTTGTGGATGCTTATTAAATTAATCTTTTCGGTAGGTACTGTCCATTTTCCATCCATTTAAAAGCCAAAGCCTAGTTAATGGTGGCTCTGTCTACGAAGCGAGGGTTCTTGTGTTCGATTCCCGGCAGATATTTTCGTGGAAGGTAGTGTGTTTGTGTTAGTCAATACTTCATGACATTGTAGTGTTCATTCTCATTACTGCAGCTACTACTTATCCTGAGATTATTATAGTAGAATATGCATATACTCGTATAGGATAAATAGATAGATAGATTATTGAAAACTGCTATCACTTGAGGTTAGCAAACCCTTCGACACCGAACATCATAATTGTATAGTCATAAGTGTATTTGTGATATCTTTAGTAAAATCTGCATTAAAATGGAGTAGGTACAAGGAAGCAAACAAGTGTTTAAATGAGTAAAAACATAATTATATTTCATATCACTCATCATTAAATTACTACAATTTAATTTTCAAACCAAACTGACATTACTGGGTATAGTCGCAGAGAGAAGTGTTAGCCTGATATACACACATACACTTACACTAAGTAAACTAACACACACATATCTATTTACAATCACTAAATTAAATAGTCTGAAATGTACAATATCGCTACCGTCTGTTATATTACTATTAACATAGTGTACTATTATATTAATTATTATTTACATTTCACTAACTATGGCATACAGACCCCATGAAATAGAAGGAACAATATTTCTCGATTTAACGATACAATAATCGATATTAATCGGATGCTTATTATGTTAAGTACGTTTAATAATAAATAATATGTACAAGTTTGATATCTTACCTATCGTTCGAGAGACTATCTGTTAGAATTATAGTTCCGGGTATGTATTTTGCAAGCTTAACACATTATCAAATACAAGCCATTCGAAAATTAATACAAATAAAAAATTGTTTTCCGCTACACGAAGATTTTTTGAGGTTGAGAAAACACAACAGTTTTACATTTACAAATCCTATGAACTCCCCGGGAACTATAATTCCAATAAATATCAGTATTAGTTAACGATAACATTTACGATTTATTTTTAAACATTGATATCCAGAAATCATTTTTAATCGAAAACAACTCATTAAGTACACAGCAATATTTCTGTAATATATTATCTACAATCTAAGGAGGATGTCACTTATAACAATTACATGGAAGAGGTGCATTTAATGCATTACAATTAGGATTCAGTGTTAGACAAACTTCCATTATACAAACACTTTCAGAGATGAATATCATGAATGAGTTATTTATAATTGAATAAACATGTTAATAATTCATATTATTCTATTCGCCATCTCAGTATACGGTTGCGTTATTTAAATGTCATTAAATAATGAATTAATATAATTATCATTGACCACATTTATTTTTACATAATGTAACCCTAGAAACGCTAGTAAATAATTAATGAATGAGCAAAAATGAAAACTTGATTAATAACGAAGACAATTATTTTAGACAGAATCTTAGGCGTGTCTGATTCAAGGCAATAAAAATACCAGCTCAGTAAAGCTGTGGGAAGAATGATCAGAGCTGGTTCACTGCTCACCTTACACCGTGTGCACATATACAACCGCTTAATCAGTAAAAATCTCTTTTTTACACTCCCAATATCCTGCTTCACTGCTATTAGTAGGCTGTAAATGTTGATATTAGCATTTAAACGCAAGTACCAAATGACAGTTTTGCAACTGAGCTACAGAAACAATATGACATCATATCGAAAGTATCGGCTCTGTTGAACGATTAGCATTCAGCGGCTCGCCGTCATTAAACCGTCAAGTGTTGGCTGCATGATCTGAATGAATCTGTTTGTGAGCTCGCTCAAGTAGCTCTGTTGAAGCTCAATTTAATAGCAAAAATACAACGATATTTACATTAAGAGACAAATCGGTTTTTTTTTTCAAAAATAAAAATTCAGAAAGAACGATGAACCACCGCATAATTTTCGTGTAAGTACCTGTCAGTGTGAGTTGGTTTTCTGTACACAGTGTGACTTAATGTACCGTCAGGGCGTCTACCTACTTCTACATCCAGGAATGCTAAGCTGTTATTACTCTCTATTTCGCACGTGAATTTTATATTGGTGTGTACGGAATTCAAATGTGTCAAATATGATTCTACTTCCACATCCAATTCTACATCCAATATTTATTTTGTAAATAGGTGTAATGTAATTCCACCTATTTACGATCAAAATAAATATTGGATGACACAGATGCAATTTGCAACAAAACGAGGACGAATTTAATATCGTGGCTTATATTATAGAAAAAGAAGTCAAAATGGCGACATGGGATAGCTTTGCTTAAAAAAAATGCCTCGACCATGAACACGGATTTTTTTTTTGGCAACAATATTTATTACGTTGAAAATAACGTCTGGTCGTATTATTTAAAGTAGGGCGAAAAAATAACACTTATCATAACGATTTTATTATCGTAAAATTAATTGATAATATATATGTCGGAGACGGAAATAAAATTAAATTAAAATCAAACTAAATAAATCATTAAACTTTGAATAAAACGTAAATCCGGAACTGTAATTTAAATGGCAACACTATACGAATTGTAAACGTGTCTCGATGGGATATCGGAGGGGGAACCCAACAGAGGGCACCTGTGGTGTCGGCTACGAAGAGCGGGGACTTCTCGAGCAGACGTCGAGCTGAACGGTCGCATTAAGTTAACTAGTGTACTTTGTAATAAAATCCTATACTGCGTCGTACCTATGCCCGACGGCATAACGTTTCTCTAAGTGTATTTCAGTCGTACCACGTTTTAACATAACCTAAAAGCTTTTCAAATTAAGTTAAACTGTGTAAACCTAATTTAAATCATTAACAAGACTATTGAACGCCCACTGTGTTTTATTTTTCACCTTGCAACCTGATGATCGGAGCATTATACCACCATCCTGACTAGTGCCTCCGAAATATAAATCTTTTAAGAGTTTCAAAAATGAGAGTAATTGTTATTGATAATGTTAAAAACACGTTTGGAACATTATTAAAACTGGAGCAATTTATATGAATTGCGAACTACAGTTCGTAAATAATTTCTGAATATTTTTATTTACATAACACTTTTCTCGATACTTGTACCGAGACTTTATTTCTACATTAATTTCAGACCTAATTTTGGAGGAACAAAGTATAAAAAAAAACACCAGACTCGAATTCACACATTGGTATTCCGTACCATCAACATATTAATTCATTATTTTATTGGTTCAGTAATAGAATATTCTTAAAAACCGCATTTTTATAATTTTCCTTGTTTATAACATTTCATATCCCATATTTTATTCGTTTCCTCGTCCGCGTCGTCCTCATTAACTCTAAAAATTTCAGATCTATTCTATTCAAGAGATATAAAGATGTTAGCGGAGACATAAACAGGGTTCCGTTTATCACCCTTTTCTACGGAACCATAAGGGTGCGTACAGATTATGTAACATGTTATAAAACTTCTGTTTTATAAGACGTCCACACTATCTAACATTGTTGTCTAACAATGAAACATATAACAAGACCGTACACATTAAAATAACATTGTAATATAACAGTGTTATATAACAATTCAATGCGTGTCATTTCTTAAAATATAGCATACTAGAGAACCGCCCGCGCTTCGCTTCGGGACCCGTAGGTAACAGCCGCGTAGGTCCCGCTCCCGTAGGAATTTAGGCTAAAAAGTAGCCTACTACTCGCTCTCTTCACTCCACCCTTTCTGAGGTGTGTGGAGCCCTCGGGACAGTTAGTTCCCCTTTGGGGGTGTCTCTCGCGGCCCGATAAAACGGGCCGGTCCTTGGGTTGGGCCCTAAGGCCCTTGGTTGTCCATCTGTGGTTAACCAATAGGTCAAGTCCGGTGAGTGGTGGCCTTTTTACAGGCCACAGAGTCTTAAACGGGATGGGGTTCATCTTCGCGCCGCCCAGGCGATCGAGGCCCTACCGGGTGAATCCCGCTGGTGGGAAGCCCAGCAGGAGCCGATCAGCGCCGGGCGACGACTTACGAAGCCCCAGTATCAGTCAGTGCTAGGCCCGTCCCGCGCAACCAGCAAGTCGCGCGGGAAGGCCCAGCGGTCCGGTGGACGGGTGTGGAGCGGCGCCAGGTCCTGCAGATGCGGGAACCGCGACGCGTCGACACGCCCGAACATGTTGCGTGCCAATCTCTCGATGAAGTCGTCCAGGCTCTCGACTCGAAGGTCCCTCTGGATGACGGCGTTCCTGAAGTACCTCGGCGCACCAGTCAGCCGGCGGAGCGCAATCGCCTGAACCGCGCGTATCCTCTTGCGCTGCGGTTCGCTGGCGAGCGCGTACCACGCCGGTGCCGCGTACATGAGGCGGGATCTGATGTAGGTCTTGTAGACCCCGAGCTTCAGTCCGAGAGGGAGGCTCGAGGAGAGCACTGGTTTCTGCCATCGCGCTCCTGGAATTCGCGACGGCTTTCGTAACCTGTGGCTTCATCGAGAGTCTTCCGTCGATTTAGCCCCCAGGTATTTGGCCTGTGGGGCCCATTGGATATCTTGTCCGTGAAGCTCCAGAGTAGGGTCCCGCTTGTTGAGGTATCCTCCTATGTTAACGGCCTGCGTCTTCCCGACATTCACCGACAGTCTCCACGCGGCGAGCCATTCGGGGAGGGCATCAAGCGCACGCTGCATCTTGACGATGGCGTGGGTTCTTTTCAGCGACGTGGTGATGTACGCCACGTCATCGGCATACAGGGCAAGCGACGCCCCCCCTGCCGCCGGGATGTCGTCGGTGTAGCAGGCTTGCAGCTTGAGTCGGGCTGCGGTCCGGTTGAGCTGGTTCTTCAGCTGCGGACACCCGGACTCCTGCCAGCGTTTCTGCAGGCTGCTGAGGTGATAGGGGAGAGGTGGAAGTTTCCCCGGAGCCTTCTGCTCTCTGCTTGCAGCCTGCAGTGCATTTTGCTCGCTGACAGTGAGCTCGACCGCTAACTGGTCAACGTCCGCATCCCTGCAGACAGGCAGAGTTGGCGTGGTGATCTCCAGTTGCTTCTCGAAGGTTGTCCAGTCCATAAGGCGACGGGGCCTTGGCAAGACTCTGCTGGGTTCCTTCGCCAGGACTAACAGGACAGGAACATGGTCGGACCCCGTGCTGTCCTGTAGCGTCTCCAATCGTGGCTGGCAATGGAGGCCTTGGTACACCGCTATGTCCAGAACGTCCGACGAGTGTCTCGCGTAATCTGGGAAGTGCGTCGGGGAATCCGGACCACAGACGGTGTAGCCGTGCTGTTCAGCGGCATCAAAAAGTAGCCTTCCACTTCTGTTGGCAGCTAGGCTATTCCACCCCGGATGCTTGCAGTTCCAGTCGCCCGCGCCCACCACCGGTGTCGGCGAGTCCAGCAACTTGCGGACATCAGCCAACAGGATAGTGCCAGCGGGCGGACGGTACACTGAATACAGCCGGAGCGGGGAGTTCTCGAGGCAGAGCTAAAGTAGCCTATTACATTTGCCTATGACTTAAGTAAATTACATGTAGTATTTGATAGCGTAATTCAGAACTTGCAAATGAATTTTATTAACGCCATCTATTAACAACTCCGAAAATAAATATCTAGCAACTAACAAAACATCGATCTTCCCATGGGAATGGGATGTTTTTCCGCGGTAAAAAGTAGCCTACGTCACTTTCCACCCTCCTAACTACCCTCACACACATAAATCTTACCATATAATAGCTTTGTTGCGACGTGAAAGCGTCACAAACAAACAAACAAACAAACAAACACACTTTCACATTTATAATATTACTAAGGACTAAGGACTAAGGATAAGGACTAAGGACTAAGGACTAAGGACTAAGGATAACATTGTTGCACAAACTAATAAAATGTTATATAACTTGTTTTTGTAACACATATCGTCCACATTAAAAAAACATGTTATTTAACTATGTTTTATAACATGTTTTGTTTATTTATTTATTTATTTAATCTTTATTATACCAAAACAGTAATGTGGTACAAAAGGTGGACTTAATGCTAAAAGCATTCTCTGCCAGTCGACCTTTGGAACAAACAGAGAACATCGAAGGCGGTACGAATACATATTATATATATATAGCCATATATATAATATGTATATAATATATTTTTAGAAACCAGAAGTGGAAATAACTAAAAAAAAACAATAAACACTACAACCACAAGAACTTATATTCTTTTTAATAAATTCCAAATTACATTACACAACTACAACCACACAACTAACTTAATCATTTTAATCAATTTTATTAACTTAAAATAACAGTAAGCGATTTACAAAACTACAGATTTAGGCAGATTGACTTTACAAACGCGCAGAGGTTCCCCTTGCCAAGTGAACTCGACGTGAATTGCCCGCAGACTGAGCTCGCCAACGCTTATATAGACTTCATAGCTTCTCCCACTCTAATCCCCTCTACTGACAGGAAATACGTCACTCTTCTCCTAACACGGCCTCTCCTGACAGCGAGGCGTCCTCGACTCGACGTAACTGCGGAGTGTGAAGAGATGCCACGAGCGTCATTATCTGCAAAACAAATCCTCTGTAGCTATTCATCTAGCAATCCTGAATTTGATAACAATTTACAGCTCCATGTCATAGCCATAAGGTTGTGCTCAAATAACCACGACCAAGGCTTGAAAATTGTTATCTCATAATTGAATACATTAGAAGTTTCACACGTCACCGGTAGCCAAAGAGGCAAGCGCATATGTAAATTCAAAAGCAAAAGATACGCCATAGGTGAGGCAGGCGCGCGTGACTAGTGAAGTTTACACCATTCATGAAGACGGCACAATGTCTCCGACGTTTTCAGTTTTACATTATAAGATTTTGTTTAATTATTTACCATTACTGTGATGAAAATAATTGTAAGCAGCATTGGAAGAAAAATATAGCGAAGTAACTTTTAGAAGTACAAGAATGCACTCAAGTACAACCAACAAAGGTCTCGTGAAATTAATTTGAAAAACAAAGGTTCGTAATTTCAGACATGCAATACTTGTATTAGAGACGTATTTCAAAAACAAGGTGAAAATAATAATTTAAAAAAATGCATCACAAATTAAAGAATTCCGGACTTCTTAAACTCGCCAAACATTTGAATGAAATAAATAGTAAAACGGCAACTGTTTGATATGGCACTCACAAACCACATCACACATTGCGCAACTATGTGGAAGGACGTCTCCTGCCCACATATTGCAAAAACGGCAACTATATGGAAGGACGTCTCCCGTTCTCCTCTTCCCAGGTTTGCAGGGGTTCCGTAGCTCTGGAGGTGTTAGGCATGGGCTCAGTCGTCCCCTCGTCTGTAGGCTGCACATCATACATAGCAGCTCGCTCAGACGTAGACTCAGAATTGTCGTCATTGCTATTTGCATATGAAAACAAATATTACCCTTGTTGTAAAACACTGCTAAAATGAATCCTCTCTGTTTAAATCATAAAACAATACACAATGAACCATAGGCACTACGTTAGCATAGTTCGAATAAGCACCAGAGAGGAAGCGCTACGTTAGCTATCTCTGTTAACGAGAAACATAGGCACTACGTTAGCTTATTTCTTACAAGTGAATACGGGCACATGACATAGGCACGACGTTAGCTTATCATGTACAATCCACACTTGTATGACATAGGCACGACGTTAGCTTATCATACCAAGTGAATACGGGCATATGACATAGGCACGACGTTAGCTTGTCATGTAAAATCCACACTTGTATGACATAGGCACGACGTTAGCTTATCATACCAAGTGAGGTCACTTACTCTCAAAGTAGGCATCGCACGTCTCCGGAGTCCACTCTCCGCACCACAGAACCATGTGTTCCGCAGCTGCCTGAGTCCTCTTGCCATAAGACCCCGCCAGAAGCTCCAGCTCATAACGGTGGTGAGGAAGCTGCTGGATGACTATAGGGACCCATCATGCCGGAATCCAGTTTGCCGGAACTCTGCGAACTTTTGCTTACAAATACAAGAGCTCCCATACCAAACACACGTGGCTGCTTCCTCGTTTCATTAATGCGTTAATCTTATTGTGCTTACAGTAAGCTGCACCTTCCACATGACATCGGACCACTGGTTTTATTTACTTTGATGCGCATCATATTAAGGACACTACGACAACACTTTTCGACTTGTCTTACGTTTAGTGAGTCTTGCAATTGAGTTTTAATTACGTAACAAGGAATGTACCATTACATAATTGACTAGGCCTTAAAATTGCCTTACGATCGGTTTTAAGAAAGCGTAGTACTTTCCTGGGACTCGGCCGTACCTGACCTGACTTATTTATTACTAAGCAATTTCATTTAAGATCGACCAGTATTCTCAGCTAAAACGTAAAAGGCATTATTATGGCTGAAGGATATGACTGAACTCCATTTTTGAAAGGTGATATCACAAAAACTTATTTCTGACGCATAACATTTCATACCTATGGTACGTTTAAGGCAAAAACGCACAATACGTCTACTCATATTCTTTTGAGCACTTTAAAGCAGATAATCGTCACTTGATATAAAGCAATGCTAATTTGCAAGTAGGTACGCAATGTCTCAAGAATGAGAACAATTTTATTGTTCACAAAAGCTACAAGAAAATAAAATGAACAATACAGATCACCTGTGATACTGCGTCATACCCAAGGAGGAGTGCTCATCAAAGTGTCACTCGCCAGCGCCAGCGCTTTTCAGCAGCGAACTCGCGCACGCGGGCTACGATGTGGTTCCGCGCAACACTTGGCGGTAGAACTGTCCTCGCTCTTCATTTAGGCAGCATAGCATACGTGCTATCGATGCAGAATAATGTCATTCCGCCAATGACCCCGCATGTCTTCAAAAACTTAACTGGAACACAGAGTACAAAGTGCATTGCATCACGATACATGAGATAAACCAAAACGTATTGGTATCAAGGTAATTAAAAACCTAACTGAATAACTCGCACTAGTAAATTAAAGTTAATTTGTAACCTGTCTGTAAACATTTTTGACTGCGTAAGCTAATTGTGCTCGCTATTAATGAAATAATTCGTCAAGTTTCGCAAAAACATGTTTTTTTTTATTAATGGTTTTCAGCGCCGCTAACAAGTTGAATGCAATATTTTTTTCGGAACTTTAATGTCAAGAATGAACACTTCAAACGAGGTTATAGTCACTGCACTGTAGACAGTATCACGTTATCATTTCACAAAGCAAAGCAAAACAGCAACTGTTTTTTTTTTTGGCGCAACTATATCTAATCTACCCCATTAACTTTAACAATTTTTGTGGACGTAAGTAGTTTAATTTTGTGACTTGCGATGTCTCAGTTGTTGTATTTGATCACTGTTTACAAGACACACAAAAGGTCATATTTTCTCATGGAACGAAATAAAATTTAAGTCATGAAACTCAAAAAGTAATAAAATAAAAGTACCTATGTCATACCAATACCGCGCGTTTTATTTTTTACCTCATTACAGGTAACCACAACCAGATGTTAGCTTTGGTTCCATAGGGGCCGCACTCTACCAGACAAGGTCCTGGTCTCCAACTCCTTATAACCTAGAATCGCTTTCTAAATGCAGCATAAATCCGCACTTTACGTGTGAACTTACGTCTACTTTAGTTATTTCAAATTTATAATAGTAGAAGCCTGAAAATGAAGCGGGTGAAATGCTACTAATTCGTCTGTAATACCTTGAATGGCAGTGGAGTGTTTTAGATCATCAGATAACCTTTTCACAATATTACACGAAACAGTGACTTACGCACATATATTACGCACGTATTCAGAATACGAATCAAAGAGAGCCTGTTTTCACATGGTCAAAAAGCATTTAGCGAAATCATTATTCTGTAGGCAGAGTAATTAAAATAATGACCTAAAAATGGTTCATGTACGAACACTGGAGACAAACCATCCAACCGTATACAGACATCGCCTCAAAGGCAAAAGGGCAACACGTTATAGGCACTCACCATAATCACAGAGATTAAGCTCTACCTTGATTAACCTTCGCGCACCAAATATCAAAATTATGCACGTTAGGATCAAGATTTGAAATGTATTAATGTGGGTTAGATCTCACCAAATTTCCGATTGAGTAAATCGCTTCCACGATGCGATGTGTAGAATGCGTGAACCGTAATGCGTCGACGAAACTTCGCTGACCACCAGCTCTGTTGCATCTGCTTCTGGCAATCAGACACTCGACTGTGTGCTCGACTGTCAATGCGGCACAGCAACGACAGGCGATGGATGACGCGCTGGCGACTACAGTCGCCGCAGCGCGTTAGCGGCGCACGATTCGCCGCGGCAGCAGCGGTGCCGGTGCCAGCACGCCGGGCGTCACCTGGGCGACGCCGAAAAGGCGTATGGCGACGCTTGGCGCAGACAGCGCGGTGGTGTTGTCAGCGCCCGGTGTAGACTGCACGACGTCCGATGTGGACTGCGAGGTGCCCGCCGCTCTAGCGCCCAGTGTGGACCGCGAGACGTCCCGTATGGGCTGCTAGGTGTTCGACGTACATGCACGTAGACCGCGCCACAGACCGCTCCTCGAACGCTGAAAGCCAAGACAAGATCGCTTCCATTGTGCTCCGCAATGCACCATCCGGAGAACGATCTCGTCGTTTTCTATTAATTCGCTGTTCGCGATGATGACGTTAATGTGGTGACAAATTACTGAAAGCAAACGTGCTCAACCGGCTGTGTGTCTAAGTCTGTAACTCGCAACAGTAGAGTGTGGCATTCACGGGTTGGACGTGACGTTTCCGAAGCAGATTTTACAGTGTACAGTCTGTCCTTGACCAGACCGCGACGGTAGTTTTGTCATTATTCAAGAAAATGTACTCACGGTTTGTTCAAACATAACACAACTCATCAAGAATTTTAAAATAACGGGTTTTCATTTACGTGGAAAATAATTTTGTCAGCAAGAGCCAGGCTTTGCGTTCGAAGAAGGAATCGTGTCGTTTTGAAGAACGTCTAGAAAGTGAATTCCGGTGCTTAGAACCAGAATCACTGTCATTTGAGTGTGCGGCACTATTTTCAGGACGTGGACTGCGGTTCCTAGTGCGACTTCTACTTTTACGAACTTGTCTAGGCATTTTACGTTGACAACAAAAAGCTACGAAGGAACAAAAAGTGTGAGCACCAACTAGTCAAGCTAAGAATAGACTAAGCACGAGTAAGTAAGCTGGTATAGTAAAAATAAACAAACAGATTTTGTTTGCAAGCTATTTGCAATTGCGCACACTTGTTTCAAATCACTAGGTAATAAACAAAAACTGGAACGTACTCACCAGATCTGTTATATTCCTTACCCCACAACCGCACACTACTTACGTAACAGCAAGAAAAATGAAATAACCTCACTTTTGCAAGATAACCAGAAAAAACCGTTATGTAACTGATTTGAAAAGCCAAACCGCCGTATCTCAGGATCGCAAAGCGCAATAGGTCACGTGGAAAACCGTATCCCACTTCTGATTTTAGAAACCAGAAGTGGAAATAACTAAAAAAAAACAATAAACACTACAACCACAAGAACTTATATTCTTTTTAATAAATTCCAAATTACATTACACAACTACAACCACACAACTAACTTAATCATTTTAATCAATTTTATTAACTTAAAATAACAGTAAGCGATTTACAAAACTACAGATTTAGGCAGATTGACTTTACAAACGCGCAGAGGTTCCCCTTGCCAAGTGAACTCGACGTGAATTGCCCGCAGACTGAGCTCGCCAACGCTTATATAGACTTCATAGCTTCTCCCACTCTAATCCCCTCTACTGACAGGAAATACGTCACTCTTCTCCTAACAATATATATAATATAATATATAATATATATATATATATATATATATATAATATGTATATATAATATGTATTCGTACCGCCTTCGATGTTCTCTGTTTGTTCCAAAGGTCGACTGGCAGAGAATGCTTTTAGCATTAAGTCCACCTATATATAGTTGTAAATAGAAGGAGAGTTGTAAAAGAGAGTAGTGAGTAGTTTTGTTATATAGTCTGTACGCACCATAAAACCTACAAAGGTTACATTGATAAATTACAGCAATGTACGTAAAGGTAAATTGATTTTTAATTGAAAATTGAAACAGAAATTCGATTCCAACTCGTTATCTCAATGAGCAATCGAATATGCATATATGTCGCGTAATCTGCGAATTAAAGGCAATCAAGATGTAAGCAATTAAAAATGTTAGCGGTAGCATTGCGACACGGCCGCTAATCGGAAATACGAGTACATAATGAGGAAACTATAATGAAAATGGCTTCCTAGTTAATTGAGCTGAAAATGAAAACCTGCGTTTTAATAACTCCAATGTGTTCGCTCGGTTTTTATTAAGAATGTCTTTTCAATTTTGTCTTAAATTAATTACTGAATTACACGCGTTTAAATTAAAAAGTATTTTTAATTGATCTGCACGATTGAATTAAAATAAAACAATTGTATCAAAAAAGCATGTAGAACTTCCATGTATGATATTGATAATAATTACTTGATTAAAAAAAATAATAATTTTCTCTTTAAAGATTTTAGCATAATTTAGATCACTGGCCATTTCCTACTCTTTCTTATAAAACAAGTAAAAGGGTGTCAACTTGTTTAAAAAAGGAACGCTTGATTTATTTTCAAAAAGCAAACGGCAAATTCGGTACAAGCAAGCAAAGATACTCGGATAACATTACATTAGGTTTGTTGAAAAGCGTAACATAACGAAACAAGGCATTACCACGCGAATAAATAAATATAATCGACTTGTTTTCGATCGCGGCCGATAAATCGGGAACTCGATACTCGTCATCGTAAATCAGTCGAACAAAAGACTGGGAAGAAAATACAAATTAACCCTATACTTAAGGGTGAATTTCCCGCGACCAAAAGTTGCATGGCATCGATGAAATCGATACTAAAAAACATAGTTGTAATGTTCAAATATTTTTTTCTGGTTAGGTGAATTGGTCATCTATGTGTGGCACTAAATATTTTATTAATAGGTATAATAGGTACTCTAAAAAAAAATTTTGAACCTCGAAATCTTTCATTGCCGTGGCTGTCCACAAGTCACCTCGATGTGTATTAAGCCTCATTGATAAAAATCTACTGATTATTTATATTTAGATTTAGTTTTATTTGATACGTGAATAGTTAAAGTATTGTTACGTAATACATGTATGCAAATATCTAAACAATACAACGAATGACTAATAAAAATGTACTTGTCCCAGAACCACCTTTCATCGCCATGGCCTAAACATTTTGAAGAATATTGTTTTATCTAACGACTTGCATCCCGCCCCTTGTGTACTAAACGTTGCATATTAGTGCCATCTAAGTGCTCGACGCGGAAGGACATGCCTAAGTGCCTTAGTTTTCGCGCTATAAATATAAGTATTCCATTTTTCTGTTGGTGGACATTTTTTCTTTCATCGCTGTGGATAGGTATAACTTCTATTTGAATGAGTTTGACCTCTTGATTGATCATTCGATAGAATGCCATTTCTGTTATGTTTAATTATGAAGTGTTTAATATTTCGAATAACTAATAGATTTTTTGTTATTTTATATTTAAGCCTTGGTTTTCATCGCCATGCTTTCATTTCCGTGGTTTCCGTGGTCAAAATTTGCTATGGAAATGAAAAAAATTACACGGCAATGAAAAAAAATTCATTATTGCCGTGCCTTGTAATACACTTGAGTTTCATTGCCGTGTCCTAGTGTTTCATTTCCGTTGCTTATGTTTTCATCGCCGTGCACAGTGTGTTTTTGACTCTCAAAATCGGACATTCCCTTTTTACCCGACTGCGTCAGAAGGAGGGCAATGTTTTTATAGTGTTTGTATGTACGTGTTGTATGTATGAATAAATGTTTGTATAATTATAATATATCTTCTTTTCTTTGGCACGCTCTACAGCTCAAACGGCTGAAGGGCTTTTGACACATAACGTGTCGTTGAATTTGTCATAATAGTGGTAGCATAATTGGCTAGTTCTATTTTCAAAATGGCGCCAGCAAATGTAAAAAAGGGATAGGTTTGTTTTTATCTTATTTTTATTTTATTTTTTATTTATACACTTTATTGTACACCATAGCAAGGACACAACAGATAAGACATTTGTACATAATATTATACAATAGGCGGTCTTATCGCTGAAAAGCGATTTCTTCCAGACAGCCTCAAGGTAGAAATAGAAAATTGGAAATTCAGTATAGGGGGCAGGGTGTACCAACTAAAAGAAACATAATATTATGACAGCATAGGGAAACTGAGTGATAGCGGTGAGTTGGAAGAGTTGCGGGAAGATAATTTTCTACTGGTAAAGCTGTAGGTAATGCTCTTTTAGAAGTGATTTGAAGGAGTTTAAGGAGCTAGCAAGACGAATAGATAAAGGTAAGGAGTTCCAGAGGTGGACAGCAGTAACTGAGAAGGAATTTTGATAGAAAGATGTGGAGTGTGAAGGAGTACTAAGAAGGAGGTTTTCAGAGGAGCGGAGGGATCTGTCGTGTGTTAAGTGGAGGAATTTAAAGTTTTGTTTTAGGTATGGAGGATATTTTGGATCAAATAAGATGTTATAGAGAAGAGTGAGAATATGAGCATTGCGGCGAAGACGAATTGGGAGCCACTTGAGTTTAGTGCGATATTCAGAAATGTGGTCATATTTTCGAAGTCCAAATATGAACCTTATGCATAAATTTTGTAGGCGCTCAAGTTTGTTAAGTTGCTCCTCGGTAATGTCGAGATAGCACACATCGGCATAGTCAAGAATTGGAAGAAGCAGTGATTGAGAAAGCGAAATTTTAGTTGGGATGGGTAGGAAATTTTTAAGCCTTCTGAGTGAGCTTACTGCAGCAAAGAGTTTCTTACTCACATCAGCGAGCTGCGGTACCCAGGAAAGATGGTGATCCATGCAAATACCCAGGTTCTTGACCTTAGTGGAAAAAGGTATGGCCACACTGTCAAGTGATACCACCGGCAAATGGGACCATTCAATTTTGGCAATCAAGCGCGAGCTACCTATGATAATAGCCTGGGATTTGCATGGATTTAAATTAAGGCCAAAACTTTTGCTCCAATTACTTATTCGGCTAAGATCAGCATTGATGGATGCAACGGCAAGAGGTAGTTCGCTTAATGAAGCTTGCTGGTAGATTTGCAAATCGTCTGCATATAGATGGTAGAGAGAAGAAAGTTGTTGACTTACAGAATTGATGAAAATAGAAAAGAGAAGGGGAGACAACACACCACCTTGTGGGACACCGGCAAGGGTATCGTTCCATGAGGAAAATTTATCCTGGACTTGAATACGTTGGCGGCGTCCACACAAGTAACTACGAAACCAATCTATGGACGTCGGAGATATGTTGAGAGTGCGGAGAACCCCGAGTAGGAGGTCAAAATCCACGGTGTTAAACGCATTGCTGAAATCCAGCAGCGTCAACACCGTAAGTTTTTGACAATCCATTCCTTGCCGAATGTCATCAGTGATTTTAAGTAATGCAGTAGCCGTACTATGTCCGGGCCGGAAACCGGATTGGAAAGGATTAAGGAGAGAGCGTCTGGAGAGGTATGAGCTTAATTGTTGATAAATTAACCGCTCCAGGACTTTAGATAAAAAGGGAAGGATAGAAATAGGTCTAAACTGGGAAGAACTGGAAGGATTAGGCTTTTTGGGAATTGGAATTATATGCGCATCTTTCCAATTGGTTGGGAAGGAATTGAGGCAAATAGATTGGTTAAGGATATGGGTGATAGTAGGAGCGAGTATGTCGAGGATAGGAAGGATCATTTTACGGCTAATGCAATCACTCCCAACAGCATCAGAGGATATGGATTTTATTGCCGTCACAACATCACGATCCGTAAATAGATTGAAAGAGAAAGGCGGAGAGTTAGAGTATCTTAGCAATATGAAAGATCGTGAAAAGGCCACTTCTTTTTTTTTTTTTTTTTTTTTATGGAATTAAGATAGCAAATGAGCATGCAGTACCACCCTTCCCCTGCCGCCCATAACAACTGTGACCGAAAAAAATTTATATCATATAACGTCTAACACTGTTTTCACACAAATTATTTAAAAGTGTACCAATTTATACAGTCGAATTTTTTGTTTTTGTAAATACCACTAGTTTAGATTAATACTATTTGAACTACAAGATTAGGACAAACGGAGCTCCAATTTATACAGAAAAACAATTATGCCTTCTTCTATATATTATCCTTCTATCTATCAAAATTACTTATTTGCGATGAGTTATTCTCATTTCTGTTGCTTTAAGGTACTAAACAGACATGCTTATTTTTAGCATACTCTTAAGCATGCTTGTAACTAGCATGCTTTTTATCTGTTTACATTTGCCAGCAATTGTGCACACTCCTAAATAAAATCAGTGCGAGTAGCACTCGCACCTATAGGGTTCTGTATGGGGTATTTATTTATTTAGGGGTATTTATTTATTCAGTAATAAGACGGATGCCAAATTAATGTAAAACACCAGAAGAGCCTTACTTTACTGCTTTTAAATGCATATTGAATCAGACAGATATTTTTGCAAATCGATCTTTACATAAGTATAGGGTGTCTCAGTAAGAGTGCACTCTTACTGAGACACCGTTATAATCATCCTATTTGTTGCGAAAGAATTTAAATAAATGATCGCTTTTATTCTATTAACTTTTTGTGTAATTTTAATCCATTTGCAGATTTTAGGACTAATAGAGAAGAATATTAGGAGTATAGTAAAAATTGAGAATCAAGTGTAGGAGGCCGTGTTTTTGTAATGAGTAGCAAGAATTGGTCTAAAAGTAATCAAAACTGCTGTTCATAAGATGTTGATTCCACCACTTGTATGAGAATGAAATTTGGACAAGGAGATATTATAAAAAATGAATGAGAGTAGAATAAGTAAATAATATGGATTTTCATTTCCGTGGATGTGTTCATTCCCGTGGCACAGTTCTTTCATTGCCGTGGATCCTTTTTTCATTGCCGTGCACGCATGTTTCATCGCCGTGGAACAAAATTTTTAAGTCTCGATATCTCGTTATTTTTTTAAGTTATCTGCTAGACATTAAGCAAGGATACATACATTATCAAGATCTATAAAAAATGCCAAAATTTTCTTTAAAAATGTTCAAGATAAAAAAGTCCACGGAAATGAGAATTTTTATGGGCTTGTTGAAATTAACCCTTAATCGTGGTTATTTTACGAGACGCGTGTGTCCAACTGTTCTGGAATTCCTGCAAGATTTACAAATCGTCATTCATCTTTGCTTTTAGGTAATTTCTTACCATTTTTGGTGCGTTAAATTAGGTACTGCTTACAAAAATATTTTGTTTGACAGCTCTGCTATTCATTTTAAAAAATATTTAGGACTTCTTAGCAAGTTTCAAACTGTTGTTCAAAATGTTTTGATGCGACTTGTTTTTGATGTGTTGGTTGATTCTGATTTTGATAGAAACGTTTTGTCCCTCCCCGACTTGTTGACGAATAAATTAATTATTTTTAATGGAATTGGATTCCTCAGTTCCAGAAATATAAGTCGTTCATTCAATTATAAGCATAGAAGTTACTATATGAATGACTAATCAAAGTTACCTCAGAACTCAAAGTTTAAGGACAGAAAGTTAAAAAAAAATTAAAGTATATGTTTTTCCAACTAAATATCAAAAATAATATATGTACATACAGGAAAGATAAAAGTAACTTAATTAAATAAAACATTTAGAATTGTGATAAACTCGCAACGACCCAAACTAAATCCAAATCCATATTGTAAAGCATTTCAAATGCTGTAATATTATCAAATTATTTTGACAATAACGTTCCATTTGACGTTAATTTCAAACACGAAGTAAAGCGCGTTCTATTTTCCTTAATACGAAGTTGCCACCGCACAAAACAGGCAGCAATTAGCTTTTTAAAAAGCGAACAATGGTTGAATTAATGCCGTTTACATGACCCACGCCACGCTCCTCTGGAGTTAAATTAAACGAGTCATTTGGATTCTTACCGAGAGTCTAATTAAAAGTGTATTAAATTTACAAAAGCGCACTGGAAATTCAAGAGTGGACGGCCATTTTTAATGTTCCTATTATTATCCTATTAATATTATAAATGTGAAAGTTTGTGTATTTGTTTGTTTGTTTGTTTGTTACTCCTTCACGCAAAAACTACTGAACCGATTTTCATGAAATTTGGCACACACATAGAGGGCAACTTAGATTAACATATAGGATATTTTTTATCCCAGAAATCCCGCGGGATCGGAATTTACGCGGGAAAACCTTCTTCGCGTATGGGGTATAAATAGATTCTAAACAAACATTAATATAAAACTAACAAGTCTGTCTTCCCGGAAATCCCGCGGGATCTGGAGTTACGCGGAATAAACTCCTGCGCGTAGTTGCGGGCTTAAATTTTTATGCGACCTTTACTAGGAGATTGAGGAAGTTTTGAAGCAACATATAGGGTACTGTTTATCCCTGAATTCCCGCGGGATTAGGATTCACGCGGTAAAAACTCATACCCGGGAATGAGGTCGTGGGTTCAGATGTTTATGGGACTTTCAGTGGGAGGTAGAGGAGGTTATGGAGCATTATATAAGCTACTTTTTGTTCCGGACTTCCCGCGGGATCGAGATTTACGCGGGAAAAGCTTCCATGAGCGAATGAAGTCGCGGGCTCATTAATATCTATATATCGGGATATCTATACATATATCGGGAATCGAACCGGCTTTTTTTCTCATGATCAACTTTATGTTGCTTTTTCGAGGGTCAGCATCGCTTTAGCTGGTCTTTATGTTTTGGCACCCGAATGAAAAACTACCAATGTAGTCTTTTAAAAATATAATAGTTTGGAATGAAAAAACCCCGACGTTTATATCTTAAAGTCTTTTTATCGATTTTCTCAAGATCTACATAACGGATTTTTGTACGGTATGACTAAAACGTAGTAAAAAATCAACTGTTCTTAAGATGTGTGGAGTGTGTCTTAATATGTGTGGGGTCGGGATTAACGCAGGAATAACTTTGTGACACACTGAGTTCCACGCGGGCGGAGCCGCGGGCAACAGCTAGTTGAATTATAAACGTGGGTGGTATGTTTTTAAGACACAAAGAAACATAAAGAGCGAACTTAATCTGAAAAGAGCATGGAAAATGTAAAAACAAAACGTAATAAAGAAAATGTATGAAATTATGAAATTATGTCATTCGAATTAGAATTCAGCTACACATGTGGGCTGATTGCGAGTTTTAAGTGACAAAACGCGCTCGCTACGTAACTGCGAGTTACCTAAAATTTGTATGGAATCGGTGCAGAGCCACCTAGCGGGACGTAAATGGCTCAGGTGGATCCCATACAAATTTTAGCTAACTCGCAGTTACGTAGCGAGCGCGTTTTGTCACTTAAAACTCGCAATCAGCCCACAGGTCAGCAAATTAAAGACTTCAACCGATTTTTGAGTTTATTACAACTCATTTTTTTCAGTGCAATAAATCATGCTCAAAGGGTACCGACTACCAACATCTTTTGAAGTCTTAACCCCTCGGCTACGATTCGAATAATAAAATTATTATGTTATTAATCCAATCAAATAACTTGTCACTACAGTATGCCTAGTCAGCAATACAATCTACAGGAAGAATGGCATGTGTACTACAAAGATTTCATTCCATCTTCATACTATATCCAATAAGCAAGTGACAGAAGCTCTGACGTCTAAGTCCAAAAACAAATCATAAACCACAATAAAGCATCTCAGAACACGCATTATTCAACCGCATCAAGCAAGAGACCACCGCAACATTTGTTATGACACCTACAAAAACAAATTTCGGCGCACAATGGGTACAAGAATAGGCGTCCACGCGTGAAAGTGGGCACTAACGAGCCATCTAACCAGATCTTAATCTGAATTCCAAACGCACGTAGACAAATAGCCGTAGAGAACAATCGTCAACAGATTAAAAACAATTTTGTTGCGTCGCGAGTCTCGCGAGCAATTACCGAACGCGATTCGGCGTCAAGATACGATTCCTGGGCGCATCTCTTAATAATAGGCCCACAAACGACGTACAATAATCGCTTCCATCTCTATAAATATTACCCTATTCCCTCTGACGCGTTCACGTTAGATCTCTCCGTCTCGCTCGAACGTTGACGGCTCACAAACCATAGACCCTGCCTATCAGGTTTTAAAATCAAACTGTCTAATTATACCCACATCACTAGAGGAACGCTTCAAAGGAGGAATTTTTAATTAATTTAATCCCAAAACTATTATAATGCGGCCAATTTTGTTATCTAATAATTCGTGGCGCGCTAACAAGAACTGTTCCGACGCCATTTTGAATGAGTTCCGTTAATATAATGACACGGTTGCTTGTTTAAAGGGAAATAAATTACCGTTCATGAATTGAGATAAATTTGTTGAAACTATTGAATTGAACTAAGCGACACGAGATCACAAGACGTCCAATCCAGTGGAATCTGCGTATACCAAGCCTATAGATGTTTTGAATGTTTGAAAATAATAAGTCTCGTTTCCAGTGGTATTCTTGACACTATTTATTTTTAATTGACACTGATACCGATATTACAATATTATGTTTTACAGAGTGAGGTTATTATATACCGGTACAGGATTCACGGAGCAAGAAGAGAGAGGGTGACAGTGACGTATGACAGTTGACAAGACATTAGGGTTACCATTTAATAAACAAATGCAACACCTAATCTATATTTAACACTTCCCCTCATGTGTAATGTACAGCAAAAAACACAATTGCTCCATTTTAAACAAAAACCTGTGAGCTTTACATTTAAGAGACTACTGACTTTACACTTGAAAGACCCAAGTCAGTAACAAAACAATCATGTTTGCAACTTGCTAAAGGCTTAGTAAGTAAATCAGCTACCATTTTCTCAGTGGGTAAATATCTAGTGGTTACATTCTTCCCCTTAATAATATCTTTCACATAATGGTAGCGAAGATCAATGTGCTTAGTCCTTTTATGACAGTATTCTTTGGATTCAAGCAACTTTATTGCACTTTGATTATCGCTAAAGATTCGACAGTTAACATGTTTATCAAAAATTTCATACAAAAAATTCCTAACAAAACATGCTTCTTTACATGAATCACTCAGAGCCAAAAACTCTGCTTCACAAGTCGAAAGTGCAACACAACGCTGCTTGCGCGATTCCCAATATACAGTACAGTTACCAAGTTTTACTACAAAACCACTGTATGACCTTCTGTATACTACATTGTTTGCAAAATCTGCATCAGCAAAAACGGACAAATCAAAACTACCAGACTTTACATACACAAGTTTCTTGTCAATTGTCCCACTTAAATATCTTAAAATTCTTTTTGCTGCAAGCTTGTTTAGTAAAAGCCGTATTGAACTAGCTTAGATAACTGAGTGCATATGCAATGTCAGGTCGAGAACAGACAGACAAATACATCAAACTACCAATTAATTCTCTATAAGGATATGCACTATCTGACAAAATATCATTTTCTGTTGGTTGTTCAATCTTACTTACCACCATTGGTGTCAAAACACTTTTACAATCAGCCATTCCAAAACGTTTTAACAATTTCTTAATGTATTCAGACTGATCAAGCATTAAGATACCCTTTGTTCTATCTCTACATATTTTAATACCCAAACAGTTCTTTAAAGTACCTAATCTTTTACAACTAAAATTAGAATTCAGTAACTTAAACAAATTCTCCTTTTCCATAGAACTATTAGTAAAAATATAAAAATCATCAACATATAATGCTATGAAAGTCAAACTGTTATCAGATTTCTTAATATAAACACATGGTTCACATTTACTCTGGCTATAACCATTGTTACTCAATAAAACATGTACAGTATTATTCCACAGCCTACTGGCTTGTTTAAGACCATATAAACTCTTATTTAACAAACACACTTTTGATTTATCATTTGACAATCCTTCAGGTTGTTCCATGTAAATACATTCATCAAGCTTACTATGTAAAAAGGCAGTATTTATATCAATATGCTCTATATCCATATCATACTCATTAGCAATACAGAATAAAATTCTAAGTGTTGAGTGTCGTACTACAGGTGAGAAGGTATCTGTGTAATCAAAACCAAACTTTTGACTAAAACCTTTTGCGACCAAACGAGCCTTATATATTGGAACTTTACCAGAATCATCAGACTTCAGTTTGTAGACCCATTTACATCCAACTATGTTACAATTACTTGGTCTATCAACAATTTGCCAAACATTGTTTTTCTTAAGAGAATTTAATTCTTCTTGCATAGCAGCTAGCCACTTATCTCTGTTAGGGCTTTCAATTGCCTCATTATAAGACTGGGGCTCATCTGAACAACTTACCATAAAAGAAACATCTGATGAGTCTGATAGGTCATAATCAACATACCTTGCAGGTTTCTGATTCCTAGTGGAACGAATTGGTCGTTCGCCACTATTGCCAGACGGCACAGAAACCAAACCTTCCCCTCGAACGACAGATTCGTTCATAAGGATGGACTCATCTGTCTCCTCACCACTTTGGAAAGACGACCTCTCTGAAATTGGAGATAAATAAATAGCATTATCATTTGTATTATCACTGTTTTCAATGGAGTTGCCAGAATTACTTACAATTGATTTATCAGAAACATCCATTGAACTATCAGATTTATTGCTCTGCATGTTAGTCTGTCTATCACTTGCGTCATGAAGGCTGCTTTGCACACCATTCATACAAGTATTATTGATTGGTGGCTTTGCAAACCAATAGTATCAAAACTTGACTCATTATTACACACACTTTGTGACAATTGTGACTTATTATTCATTAAGATGTCATACCCGAACTGATTTTCAAAAAATTCTACATTTCTAGATATAATAACCTGCTTTGGTTTAGAGGGATCTATCAATCTATAGCCCTTTGTGTGCTCGCAATACCCCACAAAGATACAATGTTTAGATTTAGAATCAAGTTTATCACGTTTCATCTCTGGAATGAGTGTCAAAGCCAGGCAACCAAAGACCCGTAAGTGACTCAGGTCCACTTTCTGACCTGTCCATACCTCCTCTGGTATTTTGTTTGGCAAAGCTGCTGTAGGGCTCCTATTCTTTAAATAAATAGCTGTTGATACTGCTTCAGCCCAATAACTTTTAGGTAAATGTGCTTGACTAAGCATACAGCGAGCTTTTTCAAACAAAGTCCGGTTCAACCGTTCAGACACACCATTCTGGGATGGACTATAAGGAGCAGTAACTTGATGTACTATACCCTCATCTTCTAAAAACTTTGAGAAGCCAGCATTGCAGTATTCTCCACCTCCATCAGTTCGAAGACATTTTATAACACAACCAGTTTGTTTTTCAACTGTGGCCTTAAAAATTTTAAACTTGGACAAAACCTGTGACTTTTGTGTCAAAAAATAACCATATGTCTTCCTAGAATAATCATCGGTAAAAGTTAACAAATACTTGGCATTACCTAGACTGCTAACTGGCACAGAACATACATCAGAATGGATAAGCTCCAATAGCTGCTTAGCACGTTTTGCTTCACCCTTAGGAAAACGTTGCACTGCTTGCTTCCCCTCAACACAGGTAACACACTTGTTTACACTTGCTTCCTGCTGAGATTGTGAAACATTAATGCCAGTAGCAAGCTTACGGAGAACACTTACCCCTGGGAAACTTAGGTGACCCAAACGTCTATGCCACAACTCCGATGCATCCATGGCAGCTGTAGTGTCCAGCGAACTTTGTGGCTTGGACTCAGCTTCCACTCCTTTCATGGCTATTTCTGACTCCATCTGTGAATCAGACAAAGACACACCCTCCACATTGTCCAATATATAAATCCCCTTTCGTTTAGTGGCACTAACTATTACACATTCCTCTTTAAAAACATAACATTTATTTTTAGTAAAATTAACAGACAATTCCTTCTCACCTAATTTACTAACACTAATTAAATTGGTTGAGAGGTTAGGTATATACAACACATCTGTTACAATTTGTTTTATGTTATTTTTCATAGGAATACATACTGTACCAAAACCTAGACATTTCATGGAGTTACCATCTGCCACACAAACTGTTTTATCACAATTTTCTAACTTTACAAACCACCTAGTGTCGTTGCACATATGGGTTGTCGCTCCGGAATCCACAATCCAGTCTGAGCTCTTGGAAGATCCTATATACCTTGTAGTTAATGCTATTGGTTGCTTCTTAGACTGCTTGTCATTTTTAAATTTATAACACTTCGCCTTAATATGACCAGGTCGATGACAATAATGACAAGTAAGCACCTTCTTCTTACTTTGCTTGTTTGTTGATACTAGGGCAAAATTATCACTATTATTATTCATAGCATTACTTTTTCTTCGGTATTCTTCTTGTAGAAGCCTTGTCCTGACAATTTCACTCGAAATGTTACCCGATATTGCCACTGCTTCCAAGCTCGACACAACTATATCGTAATCTTGTGGTAATCCACTCAAAATTAACTCGGCTACCTCAGCATCCTCAATTATTCTTCCAATATCAGCCAGTTGTTGTAATATTCTCAATATAACATTCCATGTTGTTGAAATCATCATACTTGGCATGGTGCAACTTGCGTAAAAGACTGACTTCAAAAACTTTGCTTAAGTTATTCCAGGCCTCCTTAGCAGTTGATGCATTCCTGACATATTGAATGCATGTGGGCTTCAAAGAAAGACTAATGCGGGCGAGAGCACGCATATCTCTAATTTTGTCGACCAATTCAGGGTTGTCTATAGAGCACCATAAGTCTTCCATCACAAGTGTCATTTTCATATTAAATTTCCATATGGAATAGTTACTCACACCGTCCAACTTTTCAAAGGGAACGTTCACATAAAAGCCTCTTGAGTTATCCATCGTATTAGAAGCACTCAGGGGAGAAGCTCGCTCAGCATCGTTATGACCCATGTGGCGTGGCTCGGTAATTGTATTCCGATCCGCCTCCATTGCAACTCACAAGAAACCACAATATTCGTTCTGAGATCCCGAAGATTCCTCCAAACTTATATATTTTCAACATTAGGCTAGGGTAACTGGGCCCATAACCTGTTGAAACTATTGAATTGAACGAAGCGACACGAGATGTCTTGTGATCTCGTGTCGCTTCGTTCAATCCAGTGGAATCTGCGTATACCAAGCCTTAGATGTTTTGAATGTTTGAAAATAATAAGTCTCGTTTCCAGTGGTATTCTTGACACTATTTATTTTTAATGGACACTGATACTGATTGTAGTGTATGCGCAATCCGACCGCTGTCAGCTGTCACTCGCTTACCGACCGTGACCGCGTGCAGATGTGTTTGGTGTTCCGTCTACATTACAATCACGGAACAATAACGATAAACAGTGTTTTATTGATACATTACAAGTGGCGACGAGGATAAAACTGAGTACATACCTGTCTAAAAGGAAAAAAGAAGAAGGAAGGTAACATTGTTATAACCTGCAAACAGTTTTTACGTATAATTTAGTTTCATATGAAATCACTTAATCATTAAGAAATAGATTTCATTTTTTAATTTAATATCTATATCAAGTGAGACGATACGTAAATAATTGTTATGGTTAAACAAATTTATTCATACCTACTATAATCTTTCACTGTTAAGGGCCATGCATCAGATCTGAATAGATACTTAAAGGCCACGCAAATACAAATACAAAAACAACAGTTACTTTTGACTGTTTAAAGGCCACGCACAGATCTGAATAAATAAAGGCCACGCAAATACAAAAACAGCTGTAATTACGACATGCTTAACGTAGGTATAAACCTACTACATAACCTAGGTACATTGTGCAGATGTGCAATCTTACGGTACGTGCGAACACAAATCAGTTAATTAATTGAGATAACTATTACAGTCATAATACTTAAATTGATACTAATTTAGTACAAAACTGAACCATACAATTGAAGAATAAAATATGTAACAATACTTTAATTCCAATGGAATTATTTTTAGATATTTTAGTATGAAATTTTCATATGTACCCTCTATTTTAGTATTATGTTTTTAGTTTGTTTTTATTTAAACGTAATTGATTGCATATTGACACTACAATGTACTCGAGGTCGTATTTACAGAAAAGGTTTTAAACCACGCAAAAGTTCATGGCGAACAAAAGGGCCCATGCACTATTACACAAAAAGTAGTACGAGAAAATCTCGTCAAAAAGGCTATGCAGTCGTGTTACTGTTACATTATGTAAAGAGCCACACAAAAAGTAGTACGAGACAATCTCGTCAAAAAGGCTATGCAGTCGTGTTACTGTTACATTATGTAAAGAGCCACACAAAAAGTAGTACGAGACAATCTCGTCAAAAAGGCTATGCAGTCGTGTTACTGTTACATTATGTAAAGAGCCACACAAAAAGTAGTACAAGACAATCTCGTCAAAAAGGCTATGCAGTCGTGTTACTGTTACATTATGTAAAGAGCCACACAAAAAGTAGTACGAGACAATCTCGTCAAAAAGGCTATGCAGTCGTGTTACTGTTACATTATGTAAAGAGCCACACAAAAAGTAGTACGAGACAATCTCGTCAAAAAGGCTATGCAGTCGTGTTACTGTTACATTATGTAAAGAGCCACACAAAAAGTAGTACGAGACAATCTCGTCAAAAAGGCTATGCAGTCGTGTTACTGTTACATTATGTAAAGAGCCACACAAAAAGTAGTACGGGACAATCTCGTCAAAAAGGCTATGCAGTCGTGTTACTGTTACATTATGTAAAGAGCCACACAAAAAGTAGTACGAGACAATCTCGTCAAAAAGGCTATGCAGTCGTGTTACTGTTACATTATGTAAAGAGCCACACAAAAAGTAGTACGAGACAATCTCGTCAAAAAGGCTATGCAGTCGTGTTACTGTTACATTATGTAAAGAGCCACACAAAAAGTAGTACGAGACAATCTCGTCAAAAAGGCTATGCAGTCGTGTTACTGTTACATTATGTAAAGAGCCACACAAAAAGTAGTACGAGACAATCTCGTCAAAAAGGCTATGCAGTCGTGTTACTGTTACATATGTAAAGAGCCACGCAAAAAATAGTACGAGACATAATTTTTCCATTACAGAATGCACAATTACATCAAAGGTTTTAAACCACGCAATAAGTTCATGACGAACAAAAGGGGCCATGCATACCGCAATATAGAATGTCCAAATTGTATGTAATTATTATGAAAAAGTGTGAATAATTTAATAAGTATCCGCCGCAATGTCTCATGCATCACACAGCACACTTAAAAACTGACCATTTTGACTGCGAAGGTGATCCGGCATTTTTGTCGGCACTTGTAGGGTAAAATGGAAGAGGGCATTTGAAACTTTAAATAAATTAAATAGTTACTTTGCTCCAAAAGAAAATCGAATTTATGAAAGACTAGCATTTACCCGCAGCTTTGCTTGCAGAACTTGTATTCCAAATTAATTTGCCTACAATGGTAACAATTTTAAAGGCATAAGAAGGGGCGCTGTCCCCTGTTACCCATCGCAACTGTACACACGCTCTAAAGCTGTTGTTACCCTCGTGTGGTTTCAGTCGTGGTCATGTTAAAGACGAATTGTTGTTACTACGTCAATATTAATGGTACGATTCCACCAATATTGTAGTGTGCAGCACATTTGTTTTCGAACATTGCATGCCGAAGCAAAAATGAGTTCGCGAACAGAACAACAAGCGTGTACGAGTCGACGCGAGTCCACTGCATATATGTATGTGTACTGACGCGCAAAATAAAAAATAAATAAAAAAAAAAACTCACAGATGTGCGCGAACAATTCTAAAATGTTCGGACACAATTTAGTTATGGTTTGGCCACATGAGTCGACAAGCGTGAACATCTGTATCGTACACTGGTGGAGTCGCATCTTAACATCAAGAGATCAAAGATTTTTAATGTGGATTATATAAATCAATGTAGCACAATTGACAATCATTCGTAAGCAATCCGTTTAAAAGTTAAGTAAACATTATGTGTAAAAAACATATATTTATATCACACGAAAGTGATATGATCGTTGATGGATTGATATTGCTATACTTATCAACAGTATATCAACAGTATATCAACAGTACCAACAACCAACATTATAAACACGATTCAACTTCTCTTTTGGGTTACTGAGTTGTATGTTTTGACTCCAAAAGACTTCACCAGATCCTGAAATGGTCAACGATGAACTGGGCGTAGGTACAAGGGTGCGCAATGTTTTAAAAGGAAAAGACCAATATCTTGTAGAACATACTTTAATCCTCCTAATTTTAATGCTCTTCTGAGTTGAGGACTTGCATAGTTGACGTCAAGTCATATCATCAGATGTTGAAATGGTCAATGGTGGCCTGGTTTTGCACTGTTTATACCTTTAATCACTTTTTAATAAACTTTATATAAGTCGTAACTACCTCTAAGTAGAAAGGCACATAGGTAATAATTTATTATTTAGATATAATTGTATTTACTTATGTTGTGTACTTTCTGTTGGTAGCGCAAAACAAATAAATAGTGAATAAAACACACTTTAGTTGCTTCTTTTCGTTAAGGAATAGCATAGGTATTAAACCCAGGGGACGACATTTAACCCTGACCTATTAAGACAGACTTTTGGCTAATGACTGACATTATTATTTTTTTGTATTAAATTTTCTAGATTTTTTTATTATACAGAACAATAAAGTCAATAAAAGTTGACTAACTAAAAAAATGTTTTATTTTCCAAAATAATAATTTAAAGTGTTAGCGGTATTCAGTCTGGGTGGATAAAACAGTTAAGTACCGCGATAGTTTGTTGACAACCTTTAATATTGTTTAACGCCATCTATTATTATCACCATCGAGAATTAAGACCAGAACTGGTAAATGTTGGGAGGGGAAAGTGCCCTCTAGGCCTGGCTATAAATGGTGCGAGAGCTATGGCTCGAGATCATTCCACTCAGTGACAAGTCGAGGTAGTCAATTCATCTAGTAGGTAATTACCATTATACCCCGTGCTATAGAACGTATTGTTATGGTATATTCTGGAGTTGCTTACATCAGAAGAGTGTTCTAACATTACGTCCCACACGTGGCTGGTTAAATTATTTAAGGTTTTCAGATCATTTTAGGTTACTGTGATCCACAAATACCTAGTAAAGAGGTGTAATCACTACTTCATGGTGAAATTTAAGGATTTTCATGAAAATGGCAAGGTTGAACATGTAGCGGCGCGATACCTACAATAATATGAGCGCGCGCCGCACATAATGCTGACCACGCAACCACGAGCGACGAGTGCAGTGAAATAATAGACTACGTCATACGCGTCATACTGAACTGGCCAATCAGAAGACGCATCCTCAACCGCGCTATCAAGATTTCAAGATATACAAACTATATATACAAATGGTCCGAGTTAACATTCGGACCGCGGTCCCCAGGCAGTGACATCGCCTGGCGGGAGATCTCCCCTTTTCCTCCACAATTGGTGACCCCGACGTGATTTAGCCGACGTGATTCAAGCAACGTGATTGACCGACGTGATTTGGTAATCCTCTCGAAGTATCTGACGTCCTTCAGCAAATACAAGGAGTCATGCAGTTCCAGCCAGCAGCAACGAGCATAATGACAAGGTTCCACGAGCAGCTGTAAAGATAAGCACCTTGGTTCCTTCATCCGGCTCAAGTTCAAGCGATCCGCAGCACGCAGCAGAGGTTTGACGGTTTCCCTCCCGTGACTGCGCACGCATCGCATCGTTCCGGCACACATGGCCGATGGGAAAACACTGGCATACGAGAGTGACGACATCTCCCAACAGTGGAGGGGGAGTGATGTAGCGGCGCGATACCTACAATAATATGAGCGCGCGCCGCACATAATGCTGACCACGCAACCACGAGCGACGAGTGCAGTGAAATAATAAACACAACTTAGGTAATATGTAAGGATTTTAAAGTAGAACGGCGAGTAGGGTATGTTTAATTATTATCATTTATGGTGGAACAATTCGCATTTTGATGATTGGTTTAAGTTATGCCACGACGGTCAAGTTCTATTGATAAAGGGGTCGTTTATTTATAGTTTATTGGTTAAATTTGTATTAAAAGTGAAACACATTATAATTTTCGTTATTTCTATTTACTGTGACGTGTTGTTTTGAGGTTATCTCACGTATTGCGATGCAACGCGCATCTCGATCTGTTGTTCTAGCAAAGTTTCGAAGACGTACGAGTCGTTCCTATGAAACGGCGGCGATGGTGAACAAAGGCAGCGATATAACCTGCGTGTTGGGTGTAACATAACCGACGGCTGCGCCTGCGCGAGTCCTGAAATACGTTTGTTAACGCTGTCGAGTGAAGCACTGGTAACCTCTATAGCATTATGGATTGATGGTATAACCTCGTATCCCAGGTGACCGGTATTGTTCAGTTTATTTTATTTCTTGTGACATTAGCTATTTGCAAAATAACTTTACGCTACTTGCTTTCAAATGCGTAAGAGGATAAAATCAGACAGGCATATTGCATTAAAAGTGATATACCTAATACGTCACAGTAGTTTTGTGAAATCGCTTTTTAATAAAATAAAAATAATTTATAAATAAATCGTTTAGTATAAAGGGATTTGGATGTGGATAGTAAAATACAAAAACAGTTAATTTTGTGCACGTGAATTTTATTTACTACACTGTTATTTTAATTGCTTCAAAATTACAACCTTTGACGTCTTACATAATGATGGATGTACGGGTAGAACTTGTTACGCATAAGTGAAGCTATGCTATGCTCTTTAGGCAGCAAAAACTACCCACGGTATATAAGGCGAACCTGGAACACTTAAGGGAGGATTAGGTACATCTTAGAAAGTGAAGGCGGCTTCACTAACATCAAAGACATTTATGCAAGACGTGTATTATTAAATTTCCATTTATGTTGATATCCTAATCACCTATTAACATTTCGTGTTTTATTATTGCATATGGACTCCTAGAGTGCCTGAGGCAGGCACCGTGCATGATGGCCGGGTTGGTGATTGGAAACGAGAGGTCAACACCATCATCCTCTGCTGATGAAGAATAGGTTATAAAATGGTCGAATGAAAGAAAAGGGAAAGGAGATTGAGACCTAAAAAGAAAAGCAATAACCCCACTACACATACATGGACTGTGGTTGATAAAATTCTACTAATGATAATTTTGAATTTATATCTAATTACATTAAATTATTTACGTTTAACTTGGTTTACATGTTAACTTGTATTTGAAATAAGTAAGAAAATATAATATTATGATTTAATTGTAAGTAATCTTCAAAAAATCTAAAATAAACGAGGGATGTAGTGTATGCGCAATCCGACCGCTGTCAGCTGTCACTCGCTTACCGACCGTGACCGCGTGCAGATGTGTTTGGTGTTCCGTCTACATTACAATCACGGAACAATAACGATAAACAGTGTTTTATTGATACATTACACTGATATTACAATATTATGTTTTACAGAGTGAGGTTATTATATACCAGTACAGGATTCACGGAGCAAGAAGAGAGAGGGTGACAGTGACGTATGACAGTTGACAAGACATTAGGGTCACCATTTAATAAACAAATGCAACACCTAATCTATATTTAACATAATTAAGCGGAAAGAAATTTAAATAATTGCTTCATTTTTTATTAGTGTTCATTCGTTGTAGCTACATAAATGGTTACGATTCGTAAGTATCGTTCTATGACTCTTGCATAAAGTTGCCACTACATAAAATTATTTTCACGACTATACCTTATAACCTGTTTGAAACATTCAATGAAGAAATAAATAACAGAAATTATACTAAGATAAAACTAAATTATGATAATATTTACACAATAAACAATTGTCCTGTCACTGGTGACACTTTTAGTTTTTACGTTTCATTTTCACTCTCACTAAGATCATCCATGTCCATATCTATCAATTCTTCATCTTCTTCGTAGGAGTTGTTAAATTGGTTGCCGTCGTCCGGCTTACTGCTAGAGGAGCCAGACTTAGTGCCAGTCTTAGCTTCTTCTTCTTGCTGCATTCTTTTATGCTTTGTTCTTCTATTTTGAAACCAGACCTTCACCTGCGAAAGAATATTTATATTAAATAAATTTGGATAAAGAAAAAGAAGTCTGTTTTTGGTACTTGGATGTACGTTGTACCTACTGATAAGCCTGTAGGTATTACATAATGAAGTCGAATTATTATAATTTTAATTAACCGACTTCAAAAAAGAAGGAGGTTCTCAATTCGACCGTATATATGCTTTTTTTTATGTACGTTCAGCGATTTTTTCGTCGTTTATGGGCCGATTTTGATAAATTTTTTTTTGTTGTAAAGTAGATATGCGCAGTGGGGTCCCCTGATAAGGACACCAGGATCTGATGATGGCATCTTAGAGAAATCGAGGAGAACTTTCGAAAATTGTATGGACAACTAGTGTGTTTGTTCATGTTATCATAAGTACATTAAAGTGCAAAGACAGTTGAGGGAACTCCTCAACCATTTACTGCAGTTATCTAGTGTTTGGGCTTGATTAATTTGTAGTGACGAGAACTTTACACTTACATGTTGAATTGAGCGCCATCTGGCGAGTAGTTTTTAAGTTATCTCTGCTTATCAAGGTTGAAGTCGGTTATTTTTTTTGTAAAAAGCAATTATAATAGTAAAACGTTTAACTAATGAACGAGTAACTTTCAAGCTATTCGCTAATTAAAGATTACAATCCAGGCCATAAAATATTTGTCGCGCCTACTTTCTCCAGATTTAATACGAGAAAATTTTCTTGGCAAAAGCATTAAGGCCCATTGCCATCGCATTCCATACCCCTTGAAGCTACAATAAAGTAGCAAGCACATTCCGCCTTGGGTTTTCCTACAGGGCCGAACGAATTGTGAATTGTGATTTGGGGTAATACCATGACTCTTCATTGACACAGGTTGACAAATTCATTTCTTTCTTAATCTTAATCTTCATCCCTAGCTTAACATAACACTTTTGTATATTTCAAAACCTCTACCATGTATAAAAAAGGTGTTTAAAAACATGTGTAAGTAGGTCCGTCCGTATAGGTATAATCAAATAAGTTAGTTATATTCAACATAATATCACATAAAAGTTCTTCAATAAATCTGACACGCTTGGTAGACCCAAATAATAAAGGGTTAACGGAACTACACAATAAAAGTATCAAAAAAACATCCCTTGTATCATATTAAATTTCAGCTCGTAACTATTGAAAGAAAATCCGCTGTCGAAATTTTTCTACGGGCAACACAAAGCAATTTTCCCGCGAAAAAAAGGATCCGCCATCTTGTGAAGCGATTTGTCACGTGTTTAATGGCTTGTGAAATCTATTCACGACGCTTCCAGCTAGTGTGCCCGCTTTTGAGAAATTATACTAATGCAAGCGTATCACGGATGATGTTTTGGCAATCCCCTAGCTTACATAATGCTTATTTTCCGAGTGTAAAAAGGAATGTAGCCGCAAACAAAACTGTTAAGTAGGTACCTTCGCAGATTAAATTAAATTCTAAATATAAAACTTTATTTCCGTAACGATGTTGTAACGATCGAAAATCAAGGTGCACGAACGATAATAAAATAAATGAAGGTACTTCTGGTCAGTAAATATTGATATCGATATTATCAATTATTTATTTATGAACATAATTTTCGAAATCAGGGCGCCAGCTGAATAATGAATACAGACGTGACCAGTTCTGCGGCTATTGCCGCGAATAATGTGTTTAGCCGCCATTTTTGTTTCTGCGTTCCATTTCACGCTATCAGAAACGAGTAAAATGTAATTTATTGTTGTATGAATGTAAAATGGCTCGTACGGAGCGCAAGCGTTCGTTTCACGCTCGATTTTGAGAACAATATCAGAATCTTGTTTTGAACACACTCTTTAATTAATGGAAAATAGTAATTGATTATGACTTTAAGTGAACCATAATTTTATTGTTTCGTAAAATATTAAACCGTTTCTTTAGTTATTCCACACTGAACATTTAACGAATTTTTATGTTAGTTCATTTGTCTAAGGCACCGGATTGAGGTCTGTTTAATATGTTTACCAGCCCGATTATCTTTACTACCCTCCTAGACTTGCCATGTCATTTTACCATGTTTCGGTTGCAGTCGTAGAGCCCCTAAAACTGTTCCAGATTCTTATTCCGCAACGCATTGGTGACGGTTTTGGGTTTTACTATAATAAACCGTTAGAGTTGTCTGTTTGAGTGTCGGGTATTGACAAAAAAATGAGAGTAGGCGGCCCCCAAAGATGCCGTCACGCTACATTAGCGAACACATATCGACATCAAATATCAATCAAGTACCTTCCGCCACCCTTTGAGGGTTAATGGCGCGTAGCGAGCGAGAGGGACAAATAGATGTTTCTTGTTTCGATTTAGACCGTCACCCATGTGAAATAGCTGATAACAGTAACTACGTAGCGGAATAGAACCAAAATCAATATACCTACCTACTCACTTATGGGGCCACATGAATATTTATACCCATTTAACACTACTGACATTTATCACATTTATTGGAATGTAAGATACAATAGTAAATTGACCCTAGTTTAAATAAAAATAGTTGGAATCGGTCCTGAACATCGTAACTTCGTAACCCATAACAGCTTCACTGCTGGTTTTCTACCACCTACGGGCTAAGCTAAGACAGACATCTATCACGCTGTCTAAGTACCTACCTATCTGTCGTGCCTAGGTACTTTACACTTTTTGAAACTTCTGAGCTTTCCTACCAATATACCATTTCACGGAAGTAAATTAACATAAATTTTTTATACGTATGAAATCATCCATAATCAAACCTAATTAACATACATAAAATGATATACAATTCTTGCACAACATTTGTCATAAATCAACACATACTCGTACCCTCAACAATATACCAACTGACTATGTAACAACCGGCATTCCTCGCAAACTTACACCATAGACAACATAATACGGACATAATGTGATAATTTTTTTTTTGGCGGCTTTTTTTGGCTTTTTTTGGGCGGTAGTTGTAGAATGTACATCACAATTTTGATCTCTTCATTAAATAATATTTATTAATTGTTTTTCATAGTTTAAAACTAAAAATTTTGTGGTTGTGCTAAAAGTTTAGTTTAGCAACTTAGTGTACTCACAAGTGTTATCTCAGTCTTTTATGTTGTAACTAAGAAGATTCCACTCACTGTCCTGCCGGTTGTATTTCACTTTATCACTCAAGCAAGTAAACTTAAATAATGGCTAACATCACTAGTGTTATTGAAGCACAAAAATCACTTGAAGCAGCTCTGTTTGATAGACTGACACAGTTTGACAACCAGCTGAAGGATGCCACAGTGACCCCTCAGAATGCCTGCACTCTTCCCCAACTTCAAGAGGAGTTTACAGCCTTCAAGAAGCTGGTGTGCTCCATTTTAAATCTTCTAAGGCAGCAGATCACAGAGTGTACTAAGTCATTAAGTGCTGTTGATGTCATAGAGATGAGGCACCGCAGAAAATATCTTATTATCAATGGCATCTCTGAGGACATTCACGATAATCTGCTTGGCCACATCTCAAAGTTGTTTGAAGAAAAACTGGGGATTCCGGAGCTTGCCACTGACAAATTTCAAGTATGTCATCGTCTTGGTCGTCCAATTGATGGTAGAAGTCGGCCTGTTTTGGTGCGTTTTACCGACTTGGCACTTAGATCATCTGTTTGGAGGAAAAAAATCGGATTCAAAGGGACCCCTTATGTTGTGTCAGAATTTCTCACGCATCAAAGACAGAGCCTATTCATCCAAGCACGGAAACTTCTTGGTATGAGGAATTGCTGGACATTGGACGGCAATGTTTATGTCAAGCTTGGTGATGGTTCTCGTCGCCGTATCTCGAGTGAAGCGGAACTATTAAGCCTTTCCGAAGCGGCACAGCAACGTGAGGAGGAAGGTCAAGCGACGTTGCGCGCTCCTATCGGACCATCCACTTCAAGTGGCCCTCTCCCTAAGAACGAGCGGGTGAAGAGGACTGCAAGACGTAAATAATATGCACGCTCGGTGGCCATGTCCTAGTAGAAGCTTCAGTCTAGTCCGTACTTCTCTAGTTCTCTCTGAATTGCATTCTGTATTTGCGATGTCAACATGCTCTCGTTCCAAAGTTCCAAGATATTCCTACAGTACTTAGCTATATTTGTGTTAATCTACGTATTATGTCTCGATAGCTATTATCATATTTGTCGCGGGTAAGCTTTGAAACTTTTAAAAAACTTCAGACATTTCGGAACTTGATTTGATGTTTATAATCACTTGACAAGCTACTGACAGGGGCAGTCATGTCAGTCACTAGTGACTCGTGACAACTAGCGTGACAGGTACTTGTGGACTTCTTTCATTGGCTGGCAATGAGATACCATAGACAATGTCTGAAGTTTTTTAAAAGACTGTTCCACAGATTAGTTTTTAATTTTGTTAGTTTGGTGACTAATTTCACTTCTATTTTTTTTATTTATCTACACATTTTTATTCTCTGCTCCGAGTGATGATTTAATTATTAAAAAGACGTGTGCCGTGCAAGTTATTTAATTAAGAGTTGTTTTTATAGTTTTGTAATTGTATGTAAGGGAAGTTTTGTGTTTGTTTTCCGGTTAAGTTATTGTTACTATCCATAAAGGATAATTTTAACATGTTGCTTTTTTCATGTGTTTTTTTATCTTTTTTTTAGCTAGTCCTTTATCATATTTAAATATTAGTTGTAACAAATTAAAATAGGGTAACATTGTATCCTTTTGTGTCTATGACTTTTTTTATAATTGTTTTAACTTGTTTTATCTTGGTACTGTAGCTACCTAATTCTTGGAGCTGTGTACGGACTTTGACTTTCGATTTATATACCTAGTTCTCACCAGTTCTCATATAATCAGTAATCTTCTTGTTAGAGTTTACTCTTTGTAATGCATCCTACACCAATTAACCGGCAGGACCAGCAATGGAAATAGCATTTTTGTTTTTTCTTATCTTTTATATTCTTTTGTTCTTATACTATCTTTATTTATTTTATATACCTACATATATAAATATATATTATATCATATACATTTATTAATAATGTCGGACAATGACTCCTTTTATTCAGCCTGGGAATATCATTCTGATACGTCCTGCTGCGATTCTTTTCAGGAACCGGAAACATTAGATGCTCTGTTGAGTACTGCTTTGAACGATAACCCTTTATCCCTGAATGTCTGTCATCTCAACGCGCAAAGTATACCGGCTCATTATGTGGATCTGCTTAACACGTTTACTTCACCTACTTCACCGGCAATTCATGTTATCCTGATTTCCGAAACTTGGCTGAAACCCTCCCTTCCCAGTACTTCTTGTAGCTTGCCTGGATTTATCCTGATTAGAAATGATAGGACTCGTAAAGGGGGTGGAGGTGTGGCTATATACTTGCGTAGTGATCTTCAATATACTATTGTTGACTCATCTCCCTCCGCATATTCAGCCTCACCAGAATATCTCTTCATAGAAATCCAGGTAATGCGCACCAAGGCGCTGTTAGGAGTGGTTTATTGCCCCCCCTCTATCAATTATTTCTCCAGCCTTGAAGCGGTGCTCGAGGCACACTGTTCTCACTATGGGCACCACATCATAATGGGTGATCTTAATACCGATCTTCTAAAAAATACGTCTCAAAGTAGTAAACTTCTTGATATTGTCAAGTCGGTCAACCTCTCCATTCTTCCTTCGGGACCTACTCACTACAATCTTGATTCTTCAGACTCTTTGCTTGACTTGATAATGACTTCCTCCCCTGAACATGTAATAGCTCATGGCCAGATGAGTGCACCAGGTTTCTCACGGCATGCTTTAATCTACCTAAGTTATAAAATTAGGCCACCCAAACTTAAAGCGAATTTGGTCTCAATGCGTTAACACCGATTAATTAACACCGATGACCTGATTAAGGATGCTGGTGATCTTGACTTGTCGGCCGTGTATACTTCGTCAACAATAGATGACAAGGTGCTCAACTTAAACAATAATATTTTAGCATTGTTTGACAAGCATGCACCGGTCAGAGTTGTTAAAATAAAAAGACCGCCAGCACCCTGGATCACACGAGCTGTATGCATGGCAATGACGCGACGAGACAGAGCTTTCCGCAAATTTAAGCGCGACAGATGCGAGGAAAATTGGTTGTCGTACAAGGTTGCGCGCAATCGGTGTAACGGAATGGTTAGAGCAGCCAAGCGCAGATACATTTCTGACAATATTTCTAATTCTTCTTCTGCTGATTTATGGAAGTTCCTTCGTTCACTTGGGGTTAGTAAAAGCACTGTCAACATCAAAAAACACTCATTTTCACCCAGTGACTTTAACGCCCATTTTACAACTGTGTCCTCTTTTAGCACTAGTGTTAAATGTCTCACTATTTCTGAAATTGCTTCCACAGCTCAACCTCCAATAAATGAATTCAGTTTTTCGCCTGTGTCAGTGGATGAGATACGCAAAACCATAATTTCTATCAAGTCGAATGCTGTGGGGTACGACGGTGTCGGAAGGACGATGGTATTGCCTATACTCAACTTCCTACTTCCAGCTATAGCTGATATCATAAACTATTCACTTCAAACAGGGGAATTTCCTAAACTTTGGCTCAAAGCTTTGGTCATCCCAATTCCTAAAATAGCTAACCCCTCTGAAGTAAATGAGTATAGGCCTGTTTCTCTGTTGCCCTACTTATCAAAAGTATTAGAGGCAGTTGTGCACCACCAACTCTCTGCACATATTTATAAGCACAACTTGCTCAGCCCCTTTCAGTCGGGTTTCAGACCAGGGCACAGTACCACCACTGCGCTTCTAAAAGTCACTGAAGATATCCGGGATAGCATGGAGAATAGAATGGTCACCGTGCTGGTCCTTATAGACTTCTCCAATGCTTTTAACATGGTAGACCATGATGTTCTCCTTGCTATCTTGGCTAGTTTGCGCATCTCTTCTACTGCTCAGGCATGGTTCTCTTCATATCTTCGGGGCCGTCAGCAGGCAGTCAAGTGTGATGGGGCTATATCTGCTTGGAGTAGTCTCTCCTCTGGTGTGCCTCAAGGCGGTATCCTTTCTCCTTTACTTTTCTCCATTTTCATTAATTCCCTCACATCCTTCCTTGGTTGCTCTTACCATCGTTACGCAGATGACCTGCAAATATATGCCCCTGCTGAAGTTGGCGATATTAAGCAAGCTATCGACAGAGTCAATCTGGACTTGGCCAATGTCAGTATGTGGTCGCAGAAATATGGTATTAAAGTTAATCCAGCCAAATGTCAGTCCATAGTTGTTGGTAGTACGCGGCAATTAGCTAAGATCGATCTTGCTTCTGTTGCGCCTGTCATGTACGATGGTACGATAATCCCCTTTCATTCGCACGTCAAGGATCTTGGCATTTACATTGATAGCTCGCTTAGCTGGAGCACACAGGTGAGTGAAGTCTGCCGTTCCGTCACTGCCACGCTAACGTTCCTTAATCGCCTGAAACATTTCTTGCCAATTAAGACCAAAATCTATTTAGTGCAAGCTCTCATATTCCCGATCATCGATTATGGTGATGTGTGTTACGCTGATATCAGTGAGACTCTCCTCGCCAAGCTGGACCGCCTCATAAACAATGCCGTTCGCTTTGTTTTTTGCCTTCGCAAATTTGACCATGTGTCCTCTCATCGTCTTCAGCTTAAATGGCTTCATATCCGAGAGCGACGGCAGATTAGATTGCTCTCCTCCCTCTCCTCTATCCTTTTTGACTCCCGTGTTCCCGACTATCTAAAATCCAAGTTCCAATATTTACATTCCTTCCATGATCGTGAGCTTCGGTCTACCGACTCGCTTCTCCTTTCCATCCCACTGCATCAATCTGGATTTATATCCAACTCCTTTGCGGTCCAAGCTGCTCGACTATGGAATGCTCTCCCCGATAACCTGAGAAAGCCGGTGGATTTAAGCTGAAGAAGAACCTTCTGGTGCACCTGACAGATCGATAACCTTAGCTGATAGTTTGTTTGTCTGACATTAGATACATTCATAGTAGGTATGTGTATGTATGTTTTATCATTTATTTATGGAGTATATATAGGTTGTATGTTTATATATATATATATGTCGGAGCGCACTGAAGTCCTGCGCTGGTCTTTCAACGCCATCTGTGGAGAATCGCTGAAACTACTTGTCGGAGTGCAGTAAAGTCCTGCGCTGATCTTTCAACGCCATCTGTGGAGAATCGCTTTAACTATTTGTGGAAACGTCAAACAGTTATTGTTTGGGCATGGTTGGCATGGAGTGGGGGTTAGAGATGACATTATAAAGAACCAGAGCTGTTATGCGGAGGGGCTTTTTTTCGGAATTGAGCGCTTAGACCGAGTAGACGTGTAGAACCCACTGCCATACCAAACTTGCCGCGTTTCCATGTTTAATCCGAAGTAATCTTGCTGATCCTTTGCTACTTTGCTATTATTTTGTCGTAAAGCTTTATTTCTAAGTATAATTTAATGTAATCTGTATTAATTTTGGAAATAGTTCATTATTTGTTATAAAACTGTATTGAAGTGATGTAATAGACCTCTAAACTCGGTGTACTGACTATTATTTCTGACCTCCAGCCACGTATAACCCAAATTATATCGACCGCTCGGACCGTAGCGCCGAAATCAGAAGTGGGATGTAACTTCACGTCCCACACATGGCTGGCTAGGTTATTTCAGGTTTTCAGGTGATAATATTGTGAGGCATGGATGGCAAGTGAAGAGATATGACCACCATGCCACGGTAAAACAGGATTTTGAAATAAAATGGCAAGTATCGGTGTAAAGGATTTTCAAGTAAGACGGCAAGTATTGGTATGGTTTATTTTAATTTCATTAGTCATGTGGTAACAGAATTTCATTTCTTGAGTCTTAATTTTTGTGTAAACTATGTTGTGTGTGTTAACTGGTTTGTTAATAATCGAGAGTGAAAAAAAAAAACATTATTCGGTAATAAAATCATTTGAGGCAGTTACGTGATTAATACAAGTCACTTCTCATCGTAATCTAATTTTGATATTTAATCGCTGAAAAAAAAAAGAAATCGTTTTTATTATGACCTCTGTTTTTATCATGAAGGGAAAGTTACACCCTTTGATTTTAGTGTAATTTAACCAAGTATTAACGGAGTAGTAACAAAGTATTAACAAATATTAACGTAGTATTAACAAAGTAGTAACATCGGAACACACTTTTATCATGCGATCATTTTGTTGAAGTTTAACGTGGGTAGATTGGTGGTTAGTTTGCTAGAATGCCCAAGGGCTAAGTATCATTTGAAGTGTTGTGATATAAAAAGTGAATTTGAGTCGAGTAATAGTGATGAATCTTAGTTCAGCTGGTCGGGTCTTGCAGAGACCGTGGAAGAGTCCGTCGGGCTTGTTGACTTTGTTTGTTGTGCTTAGTGAAAATAATTTGATAATAATAGTTGATGAAAGTTATTGGATAATGTTGGTACTTGGTTGGGTAAGCATTTTTGTTCAATTAATTTAATCGAAATGTAACGTAACTCGAGTCATTTTAAAGTAAAATTATTATGTTCCGAAGTTACAATAACAATTAATCTACGTTCATAAAATTCTTAAAAATACCCCCTTTGGTAGATTAGATTTTGTAGTCTGGTCGAAAAAGAAAAACAAACATTTTAAAGTCAGGTATTAGGCTATGCCTTCCGTGTTGGTACAATTTTTAATTGATAACGAGATAGGACGTACAGTGCAGTGACTTTTATCAAACGTGCGTGTTCTTTCCTTTCGTGACAGGTGTTAAATTCTTAACATTATTTCTTGATTACATTTTATTTTTGCGCAATGGTTAACACGCGGTCCTGGGTTCGATTCCCGGTGAGGCGGCAATTTGAATGATGAGTTTAAATTTACGTTCTCGGTCTGGGTGTGTCCTTGTCTTGTGTGTTGTTCAGGGTACCCGCGACACAGGGAATCCTAGTGTGGTGTTTTGAGTGCGAAGCGTTATTTAAAAAAAAAAAAAAAAAAAAACAACCAAACAAACAAACAAACAAAAAAAAAATATAAGGGCGAGGTGGCCATAATATAAGGGCGAGGTGGCCATAATATAAGGGCGAGGTGGCCATAATATAAGGGCGAGGTGGCCATAATATAAGGGCGAGGTGGCCATAATATAAGGGCGAGGTGGCCATAATATAAGGGCGAGGTGGCCATAATATAAGGGCGAGGTGGCCATAATATAAGGGCGAGGTGGCCGTATAAAGGTGAGGTGTCCGTATAAAGGTGAGGTGTCCGTATAAAGGTGAGGTGTCCGTATAAAGGTGAGGTGTCCGTATAAAGGTGAGGTGTCCATATAAAGGTGAGGTGTCCGTATAAAGGCGAGGTGGCCATTGAAAGGTGAGGTGACCATTGTAACACAGTTAATAATAATTAGCGGCAGTATCTCCGATACTGGTCAGTTAGCCGGTCAATAACAAAGGTATTCTTTTTATTTTGCTTTTTGGTAATTTGGTGCACCGCTTATCGCTGAAAAGGATTAATTGGAAAAAAATAAACACACACAAAATAGATGCTTTATTTTTGCTCAACTTGACGAAGTATTCCATTTATCGAGTACCTACAACAATAATCAGCTTAGCTTTTAAAAAGTGAACGGTTTGGTTTTTTCATTAGTGACGACGATCGAATTAGTTACTCATTAGTTCACGTTGTTTTAAAAGTGAAACACAATACAATTTTCAAAGTTTTATTTACTATGTGACAAAATGTTTTCTCACTATAGTGACTTTTATCGAGCCATTAATTAGAAAAAAAAAGTGTTCGATTTCAGCTAATTTTGTTGCATCGTTTTAAAAATAAATAAAGCACATTTTATTGCTGTGTAGTATTCTAAATACCCGCGTAGTTCATTGTTAATTTTAAATATTGTGTAAGCGTTATCTAATGATCCAAAACATTGGCATTAGAGTTATTACAGACGAATTAGTTGGATTCTTACCCGCTTTAGTCACTATATTTTCGAAATAAATAAAGTCGACGTAAGTGTTTACGTCGGATTTAAGCTGCGTTTAGGAAGCGATTCTAGGTTATAAGGAACTGGAGACCAAGACCTTGTCTGGTACCTGTCTGGAACCAAGGGTGACATCACCTTGTTGTGGTAACATGAAACAAGGTAAAAGTGAAACGGCGTTTTTGGTATGACAAAGTTTTATTTTATTAAATCTGGTGTTTTTGAGTTTTATAACTTCCATTTTTATTTTGTTCCTTGTGAAAATATAACCTTTTGTTGTCTTGTAATTAGTAAACAATGACAAAAGATAACAATTAAGATATCGGAGGTTCTGTAAAATTTATTCATTTTAATTTAAAAACTTTCGTCATTTTCTATTTGCTGAAAAAAAATTTAATAGCAGTTTGTGGAAGTTTAGTGAAATTTTTAATTAAAGTAGCAGTTGGATACAATCAGTTCCCCAATTATTTTATTTACAAGTGCAGCACACTTCGATTAGTTTTAATTTACTTTGTGAAACCAATGAGTTTAAAAGTAATCTCACATGTGACGATGCAATGTGCATCGTTCTGTTTTCAGATAAGTTTTCGAGGATGCACAGGCAGCAGCATACGCAGGTTACACATGTGTTGTCTGGAGCCGAATCGACGGCTGCGTGCGTGCACTCGTGGGCTTCCTGGAGTTCATTCGTGTGACATTGAAGAAGGAAGCTCTGGCAACTGGCAGCCTCAGATCGGACGCAACATAACAGGTGATCTGTATTGTTCAGACTATTTTGTGGTAGTTTAAAGAAGTAGTAAATTAACTTTTCTTTTCGAGACGTAGTTCACTTGGTAAAAGTCTATTTTTGAGAGATTTAGTTTTCGGTCAACTTGTCGAACGGAACTTTTGGAATTGTAATTGAATGGTGTTGTTACTTTGAAAAATGCATAGCCCTTATAATTATGATCACTGGATAGAAGTGTTCTGTGCTGTTATTGGTGGGTGCCAAGACAGTTTTGCATCGGGACGGACGTTGCAATGCAGATGAGAGCTATGTATACGGTCGTTATTTTTCAGAGAAGTACATGATTGTACTTGAGTGCCGTTCGACAAGTCAACTTGTTTGAAGATTGATAACTTTTGAGAAAAGTAACTTAAATGTAAAGTTTGTTTTGGATTAATCTGTAATGTGATAGGATAAATAAAGCGACATGTTGAACAAACCTTTTTAAGATTATTTTTGATAAAAGCTCGAAATGATCATCTGGGTGGTGTAGTGTTTGTAACTGGATGGAGGTTACATGCGCAGGTGACTGGATAAAGGTTGCCTATTGGGTTGATGCTTATGACCGGATGGAGGTTATAAGTGTGATGATCAGGACCGGATGGAGGTCAGGGTACGAGCACTGCAATATTTCAATGAGTTTCCTATTATTTGACTGAGTATGGGTATTGATCGACATGTCAGCTTTGGCCTTTGAGAGAAATAATCTGTTATGATATTCAAAATTTGTAATGATTTGATAAAGTTGTTTTTTTTATTCCCTGCCCACTTGGGTCAGGAATGGCCGAACGACTAGAACCAGTACTGTTCGAGAATTTTCTTTCATTCCAGTTACTTCACACGAGGACGTGTGATACTCAGGATGGCCGTGTCGGAGCGCACTGAAGTCCTGCGCTGGTCTTTCAACGCCATCTGTGGAGAATCGCTGAAACTACTTGTCGGAGTGCAGTAAAGTCCTGCGCTGATCTTTCAACGCCATCTGTGGAGAATCGCTTTAACTATTTGTGGAAACGTCAAACAGTTATTGTTTGGGCATGGTTGGCATGGAGTGGGGGTTAGAGATGACATTATAAAGAACCAGAGCTGTTATGCGGAGGGGCTTTTTTTCGGAATTGAGCGCTTAGACCGAGTAGACGTGTAGAACCCACTGCCATACCAAACTTGCCGCGTTTCCATGTTTAATCCGAAGTAATCTTGCTGATCCTTTGCTACTTTGCTATTATTTTGTCGTAAAGCTTTATTTCTAAGTATAATTTAATGTAATCTGTATTAATTTTGGAAATAGTTCATTATTTGTTATAAAACTGTATTGAAGTGATGTAATAGACCTCTAAACTCGGTGTACTGACTATTATTTCTGACCTCCAGCCACGTATAACCCAAATTATATCGACCGCTCGGACCGTAGCGCCGAAATATATATAAATTATATTTTTATATATATATATAAAATTGTTGTATGTTTTGTATTGTATGTGTGGGAACCTTCGTCCCACATTAACATTACGTATATGTAATTTATTATATTATCACACATATACACTTACACGTACACTTATGTATTATATTATGTTTATGTTATTCACCACATACACACACTACATACATACATCACGCACGAGCACGGACAGCGACACTCCACATAATCGAACCTGGACCGCTGTGGAGTTCCGAACACAATCGCGCTCGCCAGACCACCGAGGCGAGCCGAGCATTGCCGGCCGTCGGCCGAAGCCACTGCCGCTCCCCCGCGTCCCTAGCGGGGCACTGCGCGGACGCAGCTCATTCGGTCGGCAAACACGACAGTCAGCATCGATACGTCCCCGCGCAAACCCGCGTCGCTCGATCGCTTGACTACCTAGCTCGTACCTAGTGCTTTCGCTGTGCTCTAACTGTTATTTCCGTGCTCCTAGTGTTAAGACTTGCTTGTGCCTATATTCTGTGCCTATCACTCTCTTCTCCTTCTTTTATTTGTGGGTATTTCTCGTGCTGTGTTAACTGTGTAGATGTACTTTTATTTCTTGTGTTTTCCGTGTAATAAACGATTAACTTCATTCGGTAGTTAACTTTATTGCTCGCGCGCTCCCGCTACACACCTCACGCACACAGACATTCGCACCCCCATATATGTATGTGGGATTGATTAAATAAATGCCGTAGACTTTCAGTATGATATTTTATTTCTCTTCTTACTTTTCAACACGATTTACAATTATATTACTTCTCAATCTCTCAACACATTACACAACTCGACCGACTCTCAAAAGCAAAGGGAAACGCCATCTTGACATTTCTAACATTACATCGACTCACCGGATATGCATGAAGTGCAGCGTTCCGGTTTACCATAATGAATTGAACACCACAGAGTACTAATAAATAAAACCCTACAGCTCGGCCACCCTGGAAGGTCTGGCCTCCAGACCACAAGTTACATCTGATATCAACAACAAGGAGAAAATACTATCATATGTGGTGAAGCCACAACACAATTACATACTCATAGAAAATAGTCTTAAATAATTACATACCTCAAGTTACATCTGATATCAACGAAAAGGAGAAAATACTATCATAATTGTGGTGAAGCCACAACACAATTACATACTCATAGAAAATAGTCTTAAATAATTACACACCAGTGGTTGCTAAGGACATAATTTAAGTTACTTCTTGAAAAATCATTACACAAAAAGATAAAGTTAAATCACACAATACAGTAACATACTGTCTATACAACCCATACATTTTTTAACCCACTATATACTAAGTTAATATAAAAATTAAGTTACATGATAAAGAAAAACAATGCCTGACACTTAGTAAATAGAAAATAATATTATATTAGCAACAGCTGCAATAATGTACATATAAGTTACACATTAAAGAAAAACAATGCCTCACACTTAGTAAATAGAAAATAATACCTACTATATTGGTAACAGCTGCAATTATGTATTATTCAATTACCTCAGGCCAAGATTTCATGCAGTCTGCTGATGTAGTGGTATGCAAGGGACCCTCAGCAGCACACTCAACCTTCTCCACTTCATAGCGGTCCTTTCCTATTGATTTTATTACTGTATATGGTCCAAGAAATTTCGGTTTTAACTTTAGATTTGTGCCAAATTGTGTGCGTTTGATTGCTACAAGATCTCCACTTTTGTACTGAGTGCTACATTTTCTTCTTTTGTTATAATTTCGCCTGTTCTCCTCCTGAATTTTCAATATTTGAATTTTAGCTTGTTCTCTTTTGTCATCTCTCTGTTCCAAAAACCATTCTCTTTCCTCTTCCTGTAACAAACTAATAATTTCAACATCCTCTTTTTGCTTCATTTTAATCCCAATCAATAACTCAAAAGGACTGGTTCCTATACTTCGCTGATATGTGCTATTTATACACCTTTGCACCCGACTGACATGCCTGTACCACTGCTGGCCATCTGCAATACATAACTTAGTGAGAGCTGAAATTAAAATTCGATGAATTCTCTCCACTTGCCCATTCCCTCGAGGGACTCCAGTAGTGATGGTAACATGGGTTATGTTTTCATTTTTACAATACTCAACAAAATCATTACTGGTAAACGCTGTACCTCTGTCTGTGATAATTCTACTTGGGTTCCCAAAAACCTGTTGATGTAGTTTCAATTTATCAATTGTTTCCTTTGCTGTAGTTGACTTAGTTGGGAAGAGCCAGACAAACTTAGTAAATGCATCAACCAAAGTTAAAATATAATTGTACTGCTTCTTGGTCTCAGAAAGAGGTCCGATGTGATCACAATGTATAGTATTTAAGGGCAAGTCCCCCTTGTCAATGCTATTCAAGAAACCTTCCTGTTTACCTTCCTTTTTCATAGCCAAAATACAAGGAATGCAAGAGACTATAACCTCATCAATCTTTTTAGTTATATCCTTAATGTAGTAATCTTTATTCAGCAATTCAGTCAATTTTTTCCTGCCAAAGTGACCATTTTCATGTACTCTTCTTATTATTTGAATGTCCATCATTTTAGGCACCACTATTTTTCCTTCCTGACCTCTATAGAGCAAGCCATCCTGTTGATAGTAGTCCAAGTAGGGTTTCTCTTTGAGGATTTCCATGACAGCTCGCAACTCTTCATCGGCTTGTTGAGCTTTTCTTAACTGCTCATGAATATTTCTAGTAATTATACCTATGTAGGGGTTCCGGCTGAGAGCGTCTACATGCCTCATTTGGGTACCTGACCTGTGTTCGACTGTATAGTCATACTCCTGCAATAAGAGCACCCATCTCGCTACTCTGGTTGTCAAATCCTTTTTTTTAAGGGTCATTTCAAATGCAAGGCAATCCGTAACAATCTTAAATGGTATACCCAATAAGTATTTCCTGAATTTCTTAACACCTTCCACTACTGCTAATGCTTCAAGCTCATAACTGGAATATTTTTTCTCAGCATCAGTAGTCTTTTTGCTCATGTAATATACCGGATGCAGTTGATGGTCATTGGGGTCTTTCTGTAACAAAATAGCTGAAAACGCCTGTTGGGAAGCATCAGTATGTAATTCAGTGTCCAAACCATGAGTGAAAATTCTTAGAACAGGTTTCTCTGACAAACTTTTCTTCAAAGTTTCAAAGGCTAGTATCTGATCATTCTCAAATTTAAATGGACTATCTTTTCGTAATAAGTCTGTCAAGGGCTTAGCTATTGCTGAAAAATCTTTAATGAATTTTCGAAAATATGAGGTTAATCCAATAAAACTTTGTACCTGTTTTACATTCTGCGGCATTGGATATTTCATCACAGCATCTATTTTATCATAAGCAGGTCTAACACACCCATTTTCCACAATATGACCTAGGTATTCAACCCTGGTTGTCAACAAATCACTTTTCTCCCAGTTAATTTGTAAACCAAATTCAGATGAAATTTTTAATACTTCACGCAAACGTTCTAATGCCTCCTCATAATGTAATGCAGTAATAATAAGATCATCAATAAATATCATTAAGTAACCTTTAGAAGTGACCTCTCTGAAAATGAAGTTCACAAATCGGGTAAAATAATTAGGACATATAGACAATCCGAACGGAGCTCGAGTGAACTCAAATTGTCCCGTTTGTGTCACAAAAGAGGTGTATTTAGTGCACTCTTTGCTAATTCTTAAATGAAAAAAAGCATCTTTAAGATCAAGTTTGCTAAAAATTTTTGCACCCGATAAACGGTCTATATGATCATCTATTATAGGCAAGGGAAACTGATCTTTCACTATTTTAGCATTTATCTTTCTATAATCGACGCAAACTCTGGTAGAACCACACTTCTTTTTAACCAAGACCAAGGGACTTGCATATTCAGAAAAACTTGGCACAACTATACCCTTTTGTATCCATTCTTCAACTTGAGTATCCACTATTTTCTGTTCATGCAATGACAGCCGCCTAGGCCGCTGAGCCACAGGGATGTCGTCCTTCAAGATAATTTTCATTTCAATTGGAGCCTCCTTCACTTGCACTGGACTGTATGATTCAATTAACCGCTGAGTTTCTAGTCGAATATCATCATTAGGTATAAATGAACGAGGTTGAGGGTCTGAAAACAAACATTGCAACATATTACCACTATCACATTGGCCTAAAATATTAATTGTCCCCTTTTCAAACACTACAGTAACATCTTGTAAAAACGGCTGACCTAATAAAATTTTGTAAGGCATTGTATTTCTCGACACAATAAAAAACAAAACATTAGGAAAACATTGTCCATCAATAAATAAATTGCTTTTAAACCTTCCGATCACCTTAACTTTAGAAGAACCCAACCCTGTCAATTCTAAGTTATCTTTCACAAAATGCCCCTCATTTAATTGCAAAAACAACTCATCTGACACTAAATTTAAATCACTCCCAGAATCAATTAGGCAATCAGTTACAATTCCCCCAATTTCAACACTTTTCATCGACTTTTGCACACTAGAATTATTGTTTACAAGTTCTTGACAGTTGCTGACGTCTGAAGTGAGCGACGTGTATGACGCTCGATGGTTCTCAGTGCTGCCACCATTACGCGATGCATCCGCCTCCAACTTCACGCACATTGCTCGACGTTCTCTTTGGTCCGTTGTGTTGGCAGCATTGTTGCACGCCGGGGCTGTATGACCAAACGCGCCACATTTAAAACATTTAAGGCCCTTGCGACATGATGATGATAAGTGTCCTCGATCACCACACCTGAAACAACGCTTTTGCACTTGCCTGAATTCGGATGACGACGTCACCTGTCTTGTTGTCGGTCCTGTCTGCCTTGTTCTTACAGATGCACGTTTCATACTTTCATAAATAGCCAGCTTCTCCTTAAATGAATTATAGTTCGTAACGCCGTACAAAATAGCTTTATTGCTCGGATGATCTTCTATGCCGTCAACTATATATTGTATCGTAACGTAATCTGCCACTTTGCCCCGTTTACCATATTCCTTCATGTGTAACATATATTCGTAATACGACTCATCGTTACGTTTTTTCCTGGTCGATAGATAATCGTGTGCCTCCTTTGAATTCACGACATCTGGAAATTCCTTCTGAAGTGCAGACTTCAAATCCTCAAATGTGGTGAAGGTTTTTTCCGTTCTGAGCCACATAGCTGCGACACCGATTAAGTTACGCCGTGCAATTAATAACTTTTGTACGGGCGTCCATTGGAATATTTCGGAATTTTCTTCGACGTCTTGTACGAACTTCGATGATGTGTACGTTTTATCTGTTCCACTGAACTTAGGTATCAATCCTTCATGATATGAAGGCATCACGCCGCCCATATTGTCGCTTTGCGCCGCCTGCGCGTGCCCCGCCATAACCTCTTCGCCACGTTTTGTCACCATTTTCCCTTTCCACGTTGCTCGACGTCGTACGGCAAAACGATTTTAATAAATCAATCCCGGACGAGCCCCCAAATTTGTGGGATTGATTAAATAAATGCCGTAGACTTTCAGTATGATATTTTATTTCTCTTCTTACTTTTCAACACGATTTACAATTATATTACTTCTCAATCTCTCAACACATTACACAACTCGACCGACTCTCAAAAGCAAAGGGAAACGCCATCTTGACATTTCTAACATTACATCGACTCACCGGATATGCATGAAGTGCAGCGTTCCGGTTTACCATAATGAATTGAACACCACAGAGTACTAATAAATAAAACCCTACATGTATGTATTGTATTGTTGTTATGTAACATCTACATCTAGCTTAAAACCGCTATTTCGTGTTTCTCTGCTTAGCCTAATGGTTAGCTGGTAGAGAATGCAACTTGCATTAAGCTCGCCATTTGTACCTTAATATATATCTATATGTCGGGAATAGTAAATCCGTAATGCTTGGTTGATGTTATTTAGTCTGTGGTACGCGCGGGTCGGTGGTGAGTCGATACACTGTGGCGCGCGGTGGAGCTGTCATTAGAGAAAATAATGGAATGAAATTGATATCGCGCCGGGATCGTATTCTTGTTATTATTAAAGATTCCTTATTAATTATAATGCCGTGAATCTCGAAAGTCGTTGAGAAATATTGTGTGACCGCGTGTGCGAGTGGTTAAAATCAATATCGTAATATCGCAAAGTAAATACAGTCAATACGGAAACAAACCCAAACCGAGTATTCATATTGAGCCAAGAGATCATTGAATAAAGCAGTTGGTTACGTGATGGCTCAATCCTGTGTTTCATTTGATATCCTGAGTTGAAGTCCTGACGAAAGAAGCCCACATTGCATATTTTTACAAGAGTACCTACTTGGAAGGAAGTTACACATTACACAGAGTAAAATAGTACGCAATCATGATAAAGAACAACCAGCTCGAACTTCAGACTCGTCATATATATTGTGGTCAATAAAGTTTAAATAAATAAATAAATAAATAAATTATCGTCTGTAACAATGTTACCACAGAGTAGCATAGTAATTACCAACATATACGCGAAACGCATAAAGGCCTTTACTACAATCTTACCAACACGAAACAATGACACGACAGCGTTTCAAATACCCTCTTTTATAAAACTTAAAATAAACATCATAATTAGTTTCTCGTTAAATAGTTTAAGATTTACAGCCACTAAAATAGGTAACATTCGCAAATGAACGGTCATAAATACTTTGAAAGGAGTGAATGCTAAGGAGAGATAATTTGCGTGGAAAGGAACGTGTTTATTAAGTACAATTGTTGGGAGAAAACGTTCCGTTTTACGATTTTTGTAAATATAACACATAACCAATACCTACTGATTTTTCACTAGTTTACTCCGACTTTAATTCGTTTGATTAGATTTTTATTATGTCGAAAACAGTCATGGACGGAAATGATTCGGATTATTACGATTAGTATAGTAGTTATAGTAGATAAGTTAGAAAAACGTTAAAATACCTAATAAAATTGTCAAAATATCAAAGTTAAGTGACTTCTTTTACTTTAAAGTAGGTATAACTTTTACTAATCCCATTCAAATCACAATACAATTCCGACGCAACGACCTAAAATTTTATTAATTCCATCAAACACCTTGAATACTCGTATGTTAAAACGATGCCTCGTGTTAAATATACTTGTACCGAATGATTATTGCAAAACAAAAGTCATTTGTCATTCCCCAAGACCCCATGAGGTTACCCCATGGTTGTTACGGTGTTGCCTCCCCTGTAACACCATCGCTACTGGGGCTCTGTAAATGGGCCTAAGGGACCCGTCGATGTTATAATGGTTAACAAGTTAATGGGAACTTTGATGGCGTTGGGAGGGTTAACTACCGTTTGAGGGTACCCTTATTATTAGTAGTAGGGATTCGCCGGTTCGCGGCCATCGATTTCTAAAAAAAAAAAAAAAAAAAAACAAATCGTAGGTTTTCGACTACGCCCGATCGATTGCGCTTATCCGTTTTTTGCTAACTTACGTAGTTCCAAAGATAACTGGCGCGTTGAATTAGCTCCAGTTCGTTATCTAATCACCTCGTTTGGTCATTACTGAACGCACAATGGGTCTTCGCTTTACTTAGTAATCACTTACAATGCGAGGAGATAATGAGGGTCTTGTATTAGTTAAACTACATGTCATAATTTTATAAAATGTAATCTTATTTTCGTAATAATTTTATGAAAGGTAATCTTATTTTTATTAAATGGCAACACTACTCGACCCCGCCACTCTTTTGTGACAACTTCCGGTGAAAGGATTGAGAGTGGTGGGGTTGAAACAGCGTTTGGATTATTGAGTCAGGAGCTCGGCCAGTCGTTCGATAATCGTCGAGGTGATAAGTTGTCTAGTTGTTGAAACTATGCTAGTTGACTAATAAGCAATTATATAATAATTGTTAAAAAGTGAAATAAAGTATTTACTGTGCTGAGAATTGGATTTTTTTCTGATATTTCAGAAGTGAGATGTAACTTCACGTCCCACACATGGCGGGCTAGGTTATTTAAGTTTTTCAGGTTATAATTGTCAGATGATAATATTGTGAGGCGTGGATGGCAAGTGAAGAGATGTGAAGATCATGCCATGGTAAAACTTAATAATTTTGAAGTTAAATGGCAAGTATCGGTATGAAGGATTTTCAAGTAAGACGGCGAGTATTGGTATGGCATAATTTTTATTTCATTACGTCCGAGGTGATATTTCAATGGTCTATAGAAATATGAATATTTCATTGCTTAAATTCTTGTGTAAACTGGATTGTGTGTGTGTGTCAAATAGTTTGTTAAACAATCTTGAGTGATTAATAGTAACATGAATCTCCGGTTATAATGGTTTAAGGCAGCACTGGTAGCGACTTTATTTTCTTTTGTTTTCTTTCGCTGAAAAAACAAATCATTCAAATACCTTGGTCGAAGCCAAAGTTGCAAGGCTTTGATTTAAGTGTAGTTTAACCAAGTGTCACACAATGAAAGATGGTAATAATTTACGTTCCCTTTTTTTTTTAAATTTTATGAGGGTAAATTTGGGGTTAGATTACTAGGCTGCCTGAGGGTCAAGTACGATTTGAAGTATTGTGTTATAAAGAGTGAATTTGAGTAGAGTATGTAATAGTGACGAATATTAGTTCAGCTGATCGGCTCTTTGTGTTTTTTTGTGAATTTGAATTTGAATATGTTTTCGATTTAAAATTGAAAATCTACGTTCACAAAATTGTTAAAGAAAAAGGGGGTAAGGTACTATAAGGTCGTGGTCGTGCCTAAAAAGAAAAATAAACGTTAGATGTGATAGATTTTGTTATTCGATTATATATACATATATTATAGTATATAAATATATTTTCAATTGAAAACATGGTATGGTACCTATACAGTGCAGTAAGTTGCTTTTAATATACGTGTTCTTTCCTTTCGTGACATGTGTTAAATTCTTATCATTATAGCTTGGCAAGAATGAGTATCCTTTTAATGATTTTGGTGTGTGGTGATTTGAAGCGCCGCATATTGCTGAAAAGGGTTATTTTAAATAAAAACTCACAAAATAATTTGCTTTATTGGTGTTCAACTGGACGAAGTATTCGATTTAACGAGTACAAAAATAATTAGCGTACAATTTCAAAAACTGAACGGTTTGGTTTTTCACTGGTAACGTAGTTCGAATTATAATCAAAAAAAAAATGTTCAATTACAGTACAGCTTATTTGTTTACGTTGTTTTAAAAGTGAAACACAATAATAATTTTCCAAGTTTTGTTTACTATGTGACGTAATATTTTGAAGCTGTCTTAGTTTTCAGTTCAGCTTTCGAGGATGTACAGGTTATTTCAATGACGATCGGAAACAAGAGCAGCTCGCGCAGGTTACACGCGTGTTATGTGGAACGGCACGAAAGTTGCGTGCGAGGTGGAGTGCATTCGTGTGACATTGGACGACGAGGTTTGGCAACCATTGTTCCGGGAAAAGGGTAACCCATTATGCCTGTCTGGAGTTACTGCTGCGGATCTGACGGAATATATAGCAGGTGATCTGTATTGTTTGTTTTCTTAATTAATCAGTCGAGTTCATAAATGAGCTTTGGTTATTGATTGTTGGTTGTCGGAATACTGGTTATAACAGAATATTTAACAGGAAGAATAACTCAATATAACATATCTTCGGGACAACAAATTAATTGAATTAAAGTTTTTTTATAACATAAGGTAAACACCAGAATTACGGACAGTTTAAGAAACTTTTTCTAGTATTCTTGAAATTTTACCAATGTTGTGAAAGTTACAGTACTGAATATTCTTAAAGCGTAAAGTCCGGTCATTTTTTTTTAAATAATCAACTGTGTTACGCATGAGATACAGCAAAGCTGGTTGCAATTTATTTGAGAAATAAAAAAAATCTAGTTTTTATCCAGTTATGAACATAACCTAGTTGTGGACATCCAATAATGAACATAATAAATCGGACTTTTACCAGTAATTTTGTTTTGCAAGTTTATTCTAGGCACAATACTTATACAACACATACAATTTATACAATTACATACAGTACAATACTTACGATTTATTTGCTGCTTCGGATAATTTTAACCTTTTTTTTTACTGCTTCGATAGCGCCCAGCCCATTTGTTAAGGCGTATAATTTTCTTAGGAGACATTTTTTTTTAAAAAAAAAAAATCTCTATCATTTTATATCACAGTCCATTACAGGATTTCTATAAAATATCCAATAATGGACACATATGTCCATTACTGGTACATATGCGAATTTTTATAAATTGCAAGGAATAATATTTAGTTAAACTAGTTAATAATCAGAATACATGAAAGTAAAATTAAGTTTCGACACTTGTCCATTATTGGAACTATTCAATTACAGCACATCAGTTATAAACATCATTAAAATATATAAAAAAAAAAAAACCATTTCCCGGAGTAAGAACACTGTGCGTTGCTATCTTAATTTCATGGTTAATAAAAGAAATAAAACAGATTTTGATTAAAATACAACAATACTAGTTTCCAGACGAAACTTTTTTCTCACTACACCAACAAATTCCTTAACCCGGCGCAAATGAGGTGAAAATAATTACGAGGACGATGACGCCGGGTCATATTTACCCGAATTTTATCGATAGTTTTTTTAAGAAATTTTGCCAGTCAGCTTAATTCTAATGACTGTTTATTAAAAAGGGTTCTTTGTTTAGCTATTAAAATAAAAATAATAACAATAAGTTCTAGAAATTAAACTTTTATTAAGTTTTTCAATGACACATGCAAAATCAACTTTGAAAACGTAACATGTTTATATTTTGAATATTCGGTAAAGTATTCTTAACAATAATAGGAATCAATAATCTTATGTACTAATAGAGAGATCAAATCAGCTTTATAATATAAAAACAAAAACAAATCAGTCTTCTATGTCATCAGTCTGACCCACGGAACTGCTGCAATTATTGCAGTATGGAATCAAATGGTCTGGGCAAATGTAAATGCGGCACGAATGACAAATGTGAGATGTTTTCTTATCCTTTTTAGACGGACATACTTGACATCTCTTGCGAGCTGCTATCCTGCTAAATACAAAAGCCCTATGTAAGCTTTCAAATCACATATTTGAATCTCATTCATTCATTCATTTATGTTTATTCAAATCCACACCCGAAGCTCTATCACGTATATGTAAATTTGTGTATGTTTGGATTTTACACAACATATTATGGGTAATGGATAAGTCCCAACATTCTAACTCAGTCTTGGCACCGTGAGCTACAGGCTTCACACCAGGCCTTTCAGATAATATATTTTCGGGTCTAGTACGTACATTCGGCCGTGAGGGTGCTTTTTGCCACATTGTTCCATCCTTTCCTCTGTAAACTTGTTGCCGTAATTCTTGTTGTATGGTCGCAAGATCGATATTATCTGAATCTGACCCCGAATCACTAGCTTCTTGTTCACTTTCACTGTCATTGCTGCGTTCAGATAAATGGTCATCAATATCGACGTCTGAAGCACCTTGGGAGCCTTCATTGTCGGAATCAGACTGTTCTAACAACGCCAAAATTCTATCTGAGTGATTTGTCAATGACGTTTTCACTAAAAACCTAAAAAAACAGAGTTTATTTACATTTAACAAATAACAGATAACAAATAAGCAAATAAATTTAAGTCACGAAATTACTACGCCAGCGATGACGCTGGGTCATAATTACCCGTTTTGACTTGACGCACGTGTATCTCCCAACGCACGCGGCGTCGCACTGAGCGAACCAGTAAAGCGGGTAGAGGGGGGCCGTATCTCCAGCTACACAAACGTTCGAACCATACTAGCGTTGCAAAAATAAAATATATCAGTTTAAAATTGCCTCGGGTCAATATGACCCAGCGTCATTGTCGCCGGGTTAAGAAAAGCTGCTAGTATCAATTGAGGATCACATGAACACTCACGTTATTTTGTCTATCTAACAAACCGAATTGAATCAAATTTTAAACTTAGAGAGCTCGATATCTATTGTACATATGTCACAGTGTTACGAATTAAAATAAAATATTTCATGTCCTTATTTTGAAGGATTAAGTACTTTATTTTTTGTCCATTACTGGTGCGTTTACGGATGGAATTACAACTAAAAGTACTCCATTAAGTTATTACTAGAGTTACCGTATGGGTTTTAAGGTAAAAAAGTAATCTGTTTACTATTATTTTGTCAATTGAGCTAAACCAAGTAGTCACAATTATTTATTTTTTTTGAGTTATCTGAGTTTGAATATTAATGAAGTGAGAATTTTGATACAATGAAACTAAAATTATCAATAATGGGTCTTGAAGTTTATCAATCAGTTGTACCTAAATATTAAGATGAGAAAGTAATTATTTGTTTTGATAATTTTGAAGTAACAAGTTACTAGGTATGTAACATTTGAGGTAGGTACCTACCGATCTGTGATATTGTCTCGAGGGGCATTTCATGACATAATTATATCATGATACTTGGCAGATTTAAGTTATACTTAGTGAGACGTCACAGAATCGATTTCTGAGTGAAGGCATTATATCCTGCAGTTAGTCATGATATGGACTAGTAATTTATTTGGACTATTTTATAATGATTCAGTGAATGGAATTTAATAGAAACTTCTATAAAATGTTCAGTATTAAATACTGATTTTTGAAATTATTACTAAATGATATAACAACGAATTACATGACATTATATTACTTTAATTTTTTTTTAAATTTCACACTTATTATTTATTTATTGAATAAAATTCAATTTATTCATTAATTATAGCGATACAATATAGGTATTATTTATTATTATTATGAGAATTTATTAATACGACAATATTTATACGTCATTACATTTTGTTTTTAATTTACTTGGCAATGGAACAAGTTAAATGCAATTGAATTAATAGCTGATAATAATCTGAAATTGACGCTAAAGCATCCTCCTCTCTTTTAAGTTGCCGTGCCCGACAGGGTCCATGATACTAATGTAAATAATTATATTATACTTACCACCTATTGTACCTATCATGCGGGATCTTAAAATCCAGGCATGTACGCTCTTAGGAAAAAAAAGGGAGGAAACTGGAGTTAAAATTACATTAAAATGCAAAGTAAGTAAGTATAACGCTTGTTAAAATTTATTTTTATTTATTATGTACGTTCAGCGAATTTTGCGTCGTTTATGGGCCGGTTTTTATAATTCCTTTTTTTTGTTGTAAAGTAGATATACGCAGTGGGGTCCCCTGATAAGGACACCAGGATCTGATGATGGCATCTTAGAGAAATCGAGGGGACCTGTCGAAAATTTGTATGGACGACTAGTGTGTTTGTTCATGTTATCATAAGTACATTATAGCGCTACCATTTCATGAAGGTCTGGAGTCGATCTGATGAAGCCGAAAGACAGTTGAGGGAACTCCTCAACGATTTACTGCAATTATCTAGTGTTTGGGCTTGATTAATTTGTAGTGACGAGAACTTTACACTTCCATGTTGTATTGAGCGCCATCTGGCGAGAAGTTTTTAAGTTATCCCTGCTTATCAAGGTTGAAGTCGGTTATTTTTTTGGTAAAAAGGAATTATTTCGATACCTACTGTACAAATACGACACTATTAAATTGCATTTGATAGGGGCTACTCTCCGGTAATGCACAAACTGTTACACTGCTATTCTCCAAAGATGCAAATCATGCATCTACATATGTTACATAAGACTTTTTATTGAGATCATCATTTACATCAATAATAAAAATATTTATTTACTGACTACTGATTTACTTTTAAAGCATTAAATGTGAGTTTAACTCGTAATTGCAATTTAATCTATGTATATTAAATGTATACTACCTATTTTGAGTTTTAGACGTTTTACGTGATATTTGGAAATAGAATATGGGTAATGATAGCATAGTTATACAAGCGAGAACCCCCAATAAAGAAAAACTAAAAGACGCTTCTATTTTATTATTTATGAGACTTTATTTTTGTGCGGGTCTTTTACTTACTTTTTAATTTTTGTATTGTTGTCAGTTGGGATTGAACGCGCTTTGAACGACTAAACAGTGGAGAACAAAGACGATCGCGGGATAATGATTGAGCGAACAATGATGTTCGCTGGATAATGATTGAGCGAGCAATGATGTTCGCTGGATAATGACTGAGCGAACAATGATGTTCGCTGGATAATGATTGAGCGAGCAATGATGCTCGCTGGACTGGAAGAAATTGTTGGGATTGAACGCGCTTTGAACGACTAAACAGTGGAGAACAAAGACGATCGCGGGATAATGATTGAGCGAACAATGATGTTCGCTGGATAATGATTGAGCGAGCAATGATGTTCGCTGGATAATGACTGAGCGAACAATGATGTTCGCTGGATAATGATTGAGCGAGCAATGATGCTCGCTGGACTGGAAGAAATTGGTCTGTATAGTTTTTAAATAATAATACGAGCAAACCACAATATCCATATTTATTACATGGTTTGAAGTTAAAGACAACAATTACATTTAATACAAATTTAGAACATAATATGTTCGGAGTTGCACCGAACAGCTCATCGGTCGCGCGTTTTGCATGTTTGCATTTTAACTGCCGCGCGATCACTTGCCCTAGTTTTAAGTTAATCTTATAAGTAAAATAAGAGTTTTGAGTGAGTACGTGACCAGCAGCCACTCAGGCGCCTCGTATTCCTAACCATTTAACCATTTTACCAATTACCAATTTACCAGTTTAATATTAATGTCTAGTATAGTAACCATTTAACCAGTTGTGATATTTTGTCAATCTAGCTTAGTATACATAGTGTTAATTAAAACCATTCAAACCATTTACATCTTTCCCTATCTCTTCTAATAACACCTATTAGAAACTTTGGTAAAGGGATAGTCGTCCACACCATACCATACCAGAGACGCGCCCTTTACAATATATATTTTAAATACACCACAGAAATGAGTAAACTTTGATGTAAATAAGAGAGACTTAGACATGATTCTAGGGATTTAATGCATTTAGGTAAATGAAGTACTTGAATCGTAACATTTTTGATCTTATCATTATTTTTTTTGTTTTATATCTAAATATAAGAGTTGAATGGATGGAAAGCTAGTCAGAGGAATTTTCAGATTTTCAGATATGACGTCATACGATGACCAAGTTAGAGGTACGCCACCTACGACTCCACCAAGGAAGCGTAAGGACGCAAAACGGAGGAAAGTTAGAAGGAAAAGAACTAAACATGAAGTGGAGAAAAAAGATGTTCACTGGATACTGATTGAGCGAACAATGATGTTCGCTGGATAATGATTGAGCGAACAATGTTCGCTGGATAATGATTGAGCGAACAATGATGTACGCTGGATAATGATTGAGTGATCAATGATGCTCGCTGGACTGTAAGAAATGAGTGAACTTTGATGTAAATTCGAGAGATTCAGACAATTTGAATAGTAACATTTTTGATCAAACTTTTCATCATTATTTTTTTTTATAAATAGGAGTTGAATGTATGGAAAGTTAGTTAGAGGAATTTTCAAATGATGTATGCATACTTAGTACAAAATCCATACTAATATTATAAATGTGAAAGTTTGTTTGTTTGTGGCTCTTTCACGTCGCAATGTGGCTATTATATTATGATATGGTTTATGTGTGTGGAGATAGTTGGGAGGGTGAAAGGTGCAGTAGGATACTTTTTTTTTCCGGGGTAAAACATCTCATTCCCACGGAAAGATCGATGTTTTGTTAGTTGCTAAATATTTTGTTCTGGATGTTGTTAATAGATGGCGTTAGTAGTTAGTAAGATTCATTTGCAACAGGTAATTTGCTGAAGTCATAGATACTATAAGTTGACCAGAAATATAAAAAAACCTCGCCATATTGCGGTAAACTCATGGAACTAATTTATTTTACTGGCAACGATTAGTTTCTAAACGTCAGTCGTAAATTGCTTGTCAGTGAGTTTGAATGTCACAGTTTGTCTCGTGTTTGTCTTTTTCCTGTGTTTGTCTTTTTACTTTGAGTTTCTATTTAGTTCTAAAATGACAAAAACTGTTCATATTCGTAAAAGAAAAGTGGTTTTCTATGCGCTAAAATAACATTTCGTATAAATAACATTTCCGATATAGTTGTCAAAATGACAATAATAACACGAGCGTTACTATAGTTACAGTTGGCTGTGCTGTTGCCATATAAAATTAAACTTTAGAGCCCTCATGACAGGTTTTCTATTTTTCTGGTCAAGCAATAATAATATTCTCAATATTTCAATTTCAATATTTCATAGATACTAATACATCCTAATAAATTCAATTGCATTTTAAATTCGCGCTTGATAATTTGTTGTTTCGATTTTATATTGTTATATTGGAATGTAAAGGAATTAGAGTACTACAATAAGTACCTACGCTTTGATTTTGGTTTTGATTCACTTCGTGAATTGCTTTGGTTGACTGTTGTTGTTTTGGTTTAAAATAGAAATTAGTTTTATGGAAAAGTACTTTAGATATTTTATGAGATTTAATTTGTTAAGATTCAATAGATTTTAATTAGTTGTAGTCACTTATTTATCCACCAGAAAAATGTCATGTATCTTAAACAACTCATTGTTAATTCTCTTTGACCATGCGAGCGAATAATTGTATGTATAATTTAACAGTCACATGAAATCTTTTAAAATGTATAGAAGCTACCTTAATTATTTAAATTTAGACTAAAATATAGGTACTTCTATGAGATTATACTTGTTTAAATCAAAATTAAATTAAGATTTTATTCTATTCGCTTCAAAATAGTAATGAGTAACTTAAGTTAGTAAGTAATTTATTGGCAGAGTTCCTGATGTTTTTAGTGTGCCGGGAGGCTACACATTTCGTAGGATGGCCGAATGTCATAATTTTATAAAATGTAATCTTATTTTCGTAATAATTTTATGAAAGGTAATCTTATTTTTATTAAATGGCAACACTACTCGACCCCGCCACTCTTTTGTGACAACTTCCGGTGAAAGGATTGAGAGTGGTGGGGTTGAAACAGCGTTTGGATTATTGAGTCAGGAGCTCGGCCAGTCGTTCGATAATCGTCGAGGTGATAAGTTGTCTAGTTGTTGAAACTATGCTAGTTGACTAATAAGCAATTATATAATAATTGTTAAAAAGTGAAATAAAGTATTTACTGTGCTGAGAATTGGATTTTTTTCTGATATACAAGAATCGTTTGTAAGGTTTATTATTTCGTAACAAAAATTGAATCGAATAAACGGACTAACCTTATATCATTACAAATAGTACTGTTTTTAAACATTTTCAGAAAATCATTCATCGATCTACCATGGTACTTATAATATAGGTACATGATACAATATTCTCCACAAACAGTAGTAAAGTCATGTTGAATTCGATTGATGTTATAATCCTACATCCTAGAATTGTTTTCCAAGAAAGTTCTATGATATTTTTCTGGTGGTCGGCCATATGAGTCGAAATACTGACTGTAGTGTATGCGCAACCCGACGATGTCATGGGACTCGCTCACCGACCGTGACCGCGTGCAGATGTGTTTGGTGTTCCGTCTACATTACAATCACGGAATGATAACGATAAACAGTGTTAGTGTTTTATTGATACATTACAAGTGGCGACGAGGATAAAACTGAGTACATACCTGTCTAAAAGAAAAAAAGAAGAAGGAAGGTAACATTGTTATAACCTGCAAACAGTTTTTACGTATAATTTAGTTTCATATGAAATCACTTAATCATTAGAAAAAGGTTTCATTTTTTAATTTAATATCTATATCAAGTGAGACGATACGTAAATAATTGTTATGGTTAAACAAATTTATTCATACCTACTATAATCTTTCACTGTAAAGGGCCATGCATCTATCAGATCTGAATAGATAAAGGCCACGCAAATACAAAAAGAGCTGTAATTACGACATGCTTAACGTAGGTATAAACCTACTACATAACCTATGTACATTGTGCAGATGTGCAATCTTACGGTACTTGAGAACACAAATCAGTTACTTAATTGAGATAACTATTACATTTATAATACTTAAATTGATACTAATTTAGTACAAAACTGAACCATACAATTGAAGAATATGTAATAATGCTTTAATTCCAATGGAATTGTTTTTAGATATTTTAGTATGAAATTTTCATATGTACCCTCTATTTTAGTACTATGTTTTTAGTTTGTTTCTATTTAGACGTAAGGTCCGTCGGGGTAAGTGCACCTACGGGGTAAACGCGCCTATCTCCAAAATATCGAAAACTATACATATTATACAACTAACGACATCTTACATACACGCAAAAAGCTAAACTACAGTTCCACTTCTAAAAAACAGATGGCTCTGTTCACTATTACTTGAAATATCCGCCATTTTATCTTTAGTGTCATTTATACTCGCTGCCTAAGATGACCTAGTGTCAGTAATCAGTTCAAATCTGGAAATATTCGACTTGTTCCGGTAAACTAATGCGGTGAGTAGAGAATTTAAATGTTTTTCTTTAATTCTATGTTTGTATTTTACTTCTAAACATTGATATTTAATGATTTATATTAAATTGAAAATCCTAACCTCAAAATAGTTAAGTTGAGGCAAGTGCGCCTTAGATGACAGAAGTATGGCGCACTTGCCCCCGTTCAGAGGTCGCCAACCTTTATTATTTTGGCGATGCTTTTACCCACTTAGAAAGGAGCAAGTTCTCGAGTAACTGTTTTGTGTGTGTGTGTTAAGTGTACTTTGGGCGCATTTCAAAGGAAGACCTTTGATTTTTTTCAAGTTGTTTCAGTGCAGATAGTAAACCTATAATCTATCAAATAAGTCGTAAAATTTATTCTTGAGGAATTAATACGGTGTTCTATATTATTATATCTAATGGGGTTACCGTGCCCTATGACGTAAGCGGCAGTGGCGCCATAATTAATTTTCACGACTTTTTTGACACATTATATGTACCTACTAGATGCTCACATTTTATACTTGCCTTACATTAGTCCTAAAATGATTTTGTGCATTGTTTTTCAGATGGTTCGTAAATACAAAAGAAAAACCGATGGCCCTTCGTGGTCAAAAGAAACCTTACATCAGGCAGTTGACGCTGTCAAAGCCGGCCTGTCGGGATATAAAGCAGCTACAACTTTCAATATTCCGCGTAAAACTATCATGGACCACGTAACAGGCCGAAGGGGTCAAAAATCTTCTAAGCAAGGTAGACCACCAGCATTATCAGCTGAAACAGAAAAACATTTAGCTGACTGTCTTCACATCATGGAGAGAAATGGTTTCGGGTTATGCCGAAACGAAGTTCTCGAACTTGTTGGCGAGTATGTGAAAAAAAACAACATAAATACACCATTTGCAAATGGCCGTCCTGGAAGCGATTGGTTTTCCAATTTTATGTCCCGATATAAATTGTCTATTAAAAAGCCTCAGGCAGTCGAGTCGAGCTTGCCCGTAAAAAAGCAGCGGACCCTTATATTATACAAGAATTTTATAACATTCTTGAAAAAGTTATTAAAGAGCTAGGACTCGAGAATAAGCCAGAAAGAATATACAATATTGACGAAACCAGCTATTGCAGCGACCTTCAAAAAACCAAAGTGGTCGGCCTGAAGGGATATCCTTCAACTCGCACAACGTCATCGGCTGGCAAAACAAATACAACTGTTCTGGTCGCCAGTAATGCCGCTGGAGGCAAAGGGCCTCCATTTATAATCTTTAAAGGGAAGCATGTTTGGAGTAGTTGGACATCGGAAGAAGCATATCCCGGCACTGTATACTCTGCAACATCCAACGGTTGGATTGAATCCAACGCTTTTGAAGAATACATCACAAAAAGCTTCATTCCCATGGTCAAAAACGAGGACGAGCCAACGCTCTTAATTTATGATGGTCATAGCACCCACGTGCAACTTGCTGTGGTCGAAAAAGCAAAACAAAATAATATAACCATCATTAAATTGCCACCACACTCAAGCCATCTACTTCAACCACTGGATCTAGGTGTATTCAAACCATATAAAGACGCATGGGACGTGGAAATGTTTAAATGGCAACGCCAACATAAGGGTGAAAAATTACCAAAAGATCAGTTTTCGGTGATAGTGGGAAGGGTTTGGGAACAACTTGATTCCCATCTAATCAAGAAAGGGTTCGAAAAAAGTGGAATCTATCCCTTCAATAGAAATGCCGTACCTGAGCACAAACTCGACCCAGAAGCCCTAAAAAGATGGAAAAAACATCTCGAAAAGTCATCAAAAGAACAAACAGTAACTCGTGGCTCACCATTATCATTGATCGAATTGTGCCTAAAAAAAATCAACTGCTGTTCTAAATTAAACTCAAATCAAGACCATACTTTCCCAAGCGTTGTTGGGTCATACCCTTCGAAAAAAATATCTTTTGAAGATTTATTAATACAATCTACAACGCCAACGCAAACTGGAAAAGTCAAGAGAAAGAATGTACAAATTTCAGCAAGTGCAGAGGTGATTACGCATCAGGACGTCATTCAGAGATTAAAACAGAAAGAAGAAGATAAAGCCAATAAAGAAAGAGAAAAAGAAGAAAACCGAATGAAACGAGAGGAAAAAAAGAAGGCTATGATTAGTAAACAAACTGAAAAGAAAAATAATGAAAAAGGAAAAAAAAGTGACGTAAAGAGGAAAAATATAAGACTGACGAAAAACAAAAAAACGGACGTTAATTCAACCCAAGCCATTATTTCTACTGATGTTCCGGACTCACCAACTCCAATTCGAGCAACTCTTTCTGAAAAAATACTATCCGATTCAAATTTGAATGTTCCTGATCCAGTTCATCTTGTAAAAGATAATTCTCCAATACCTTGTCTTCCAAGCTCCTCTGCAGCACCACTGCCACCAACTCTTAAATCGAAAATTGATATTTTAGAAGATAGATATTTAAAGTGTGAAGAAAAACTGACAGAAGATGTTTTTATAGGACACAAAATAAAACGCCCAGCCGAACTTACTTTGAGGGGCACTGACAAAAAAACTAGTGTCAAAAAAATGAAGCTTGAAAGAAGTAACAAATGCATCAAAAAGATAAAAAAGCAAACCAAAAGTAAACTTAAAGATGAAGAATATTTAGAAACAGATCTTAGTGACTACACAGTGCACGATTCAGATAATTCAGATATGGATCTAGAAACTTATTGTAATATTTACTTAACAGACAATGACTTAGATGACCAGGAAAATGTGGGTATAGACTTCGGCCTTGCAGATCTCGAGTATTATGAAGAGACATCGAGCAAATTCAAAATAGTTGATTGGGTCCTAGTCAAGTTCGCAACGAAAAAAAGTTTCAAGCATTATATCGGGCAAATAATTGATATCAAAGATAACATTCCTACGGTGAAATACCTACGGAAAACTGAAACAAAAAAAACTGGCTTGCTTTTTGTCTATCCTAATGTCGATGACATATGTGAGTTGAAACATGTTGCTGATATTGTGTCAGTTTTGCCGAAACCTACAGTTTCACGTCGTGGCCAAATATCTTTTAGTATTAATCTTCGGGAATTTAATATACAGTAAGAATTGTTATTACTTTATGATTCAGTATAACTGATTTTTGGAGATGTTTGTTTATGATTTATTTTTGTATGTTCGGTCTTTTAGAAGGCAATTATAATTTCGAAGATTGTTGCGTTTTTTAAGATTTTGTTAGATATTTAAGTAAACACTTAATGGCATCGGATGCCTTTATGTTAAGTATTGTTTTATTTTAATATTTCAAAGACTGAATTGCTTTATATTTTTAACCATTTGTAAGTTCCTGCGTGCCATCCACTAAATAAATGTTTACGTTCTAGCTAGATTCTAGCCAAAGGGTTTTTACCTATATTTGTATTACTTAAGTAAATTAATAAAAATATAAATAAAAGTTGACCTAATTATTTAATTATTTTATAATTTCATAATCATCATTCATGATCATTTAATTCATTCATAATTTAAAAAGTACCATTAAAGGTTTAGAACCCCTGATTACTAATCTATGGCGCACTTGCCCCACATTTGCTAAGAAAGCTGTAGTAGCTATTTAAGATTAGATAATAATACAGAAAAAAAACTAATATGTTTAGTGGTCAATATTCCATTGAGTAAAATTATTGTTTTTCTTGTAACGCACTACTTTGGCGCTTTTTTTTAAAAAGGCGCACTTGCCCCGGATTGAGAGGCAAGTGCAACTAAGACCATGTTTTTAAATTTCTTACAAAATATCGTAAAATTTATGGTAAATTTGACTGCATCGATAGTTATTGCAGTTACAAAATACCAAATATTGTTAACGTAATAAATATACACTCATAAGTTTATATTTAAATATAATATTTTGTATCAAAATCATGTATGCAAAAAGTATGGCGCAATTGCCCCCACTGACCTTAATTGATTGCATATTGACACTACAATGTACTCGAGGTCGTAATTACAGAAAAGGTTTTAAGCAAAAGTTCATGACGAACAAAAGGGTCTGTGCACAAATTACATTTAAGGTTTTAAACCACGCAAAAAGTAGTACGAGATAATGTCGTCAAAAAGGCTATGCGGTCATGAGACTGTTACATTATGTAAAGAGCCACGCAAAAAGTAGTACGAGATAATCTCGTCAAAAAGGCTATGCGGTCATGAGACTGTTACATTATGTAAAGAGCCACGCAAAAAGAAGTACGAGACAATCTCGTCAAAAAGGCTATGCAGTCATGAGACTGTTACATTATGTAAAGAGCCACGCAAAAAGAAGTACGAGACAATCTCGTCAAAAAGGCTATGCGGTCATGTGACTGTTACATTATGTAAAGAGCCATACAAAAAGTAGTACGAGACAATCTTGTCAAAAAGGCTATGCGGTCATGTGACTGTTACATTATGTAAAGAGCCACGCAAAAAGTAGTACGGTGATCCGACATTTGACGACCCTGTAGCCTAGTTGGTAGCGACCCTGCCTGCGACGTGAGGGGTCCCGGGTTCGATTCCCGGCCGGGCAGATAAATATTTGTACTCGGGTCATGGAGGCGAAGGTGATCCGACATTTGACGACCCTGTAGCTTAGTTGGTAGCAACCCTGCCTGCGACGTGAGGGGTCCCGGGTTCGATTCCCGGCCGGGCAGATAAATATTTGTACTCGGGTCATGGATGTAATTGTAATGTGTTATATGTGTAGTCCATGCCACCCACGACACAAGTACATAGTAACCTACTGCGGGGATATGAGTGTGTTAGCGTTTATTATTATTATTTTGAAACATTTGAAACTTGAAATAAATGAAATAGTTACTTTGCTCCAAAAGAAAGTCGAATTTATGAAAGACTAGCATTTACCCGCAGCTTTGCTTGCAGAACTTGTATTCCAAAATAAATTTGCCTACAACTGCGCTGTCCCCTGTTACCCATCGCAACTTTATACACGCTCTAAAGCTGTTGTTACCCTCGTGTTTCAGTCGTGGTCTTGTTAAAGACGGATTGTTGTTATTACGTCAATATTAATGGTACGTTTCCACCAATATAAACAAGCGTGTACGAATCGACGCGAGTCCACTGCATATAATGTATGTGTACTTACGCACAAAAGTGTACTCACACTATGTGCGCGAACAATTCTAAAATAATGTTCGAACACAATTTGTTATGCTTTGGCCGCATGAGTCGACCAGCGTGAACATCTGTGTCGTGCACTGGTGGAGTCGCATCTTAACATCAACCAATACCTTATTATAATTATTTGAAGATTTAAAGATTTTTCTTGTGTATTATATAAAACAATGAAGCACAATTGAGAATCATTCGTAAACAATCCGTTTAAAAGTTAAGTAAACATTATGTGAAAAAAAACATATATTTATATCACACGAAAGTGAGATGATCGTTGATGGATTGATTTTACTATACTTATCAACTGTACCAACAACCAACATTATAAACACGATTCAACTTCTCTTTTGGGTTACTGAGTTGTATGTTTTGACTCCAAAAGACTTCACCAGATCCTGAAATGGTCAACGATGAATTCAAATTCAAATTCAAATAATCTTTATTGTGGAAAACGGGTACTTAATAAGATGTTACAAATGTTTGAATAGGTATAAATCCTCCGTATTCCCGCCACAGGTGGGCATACAATATTTGTTATTAAATTTAAGTATTAATTAATTTAAATTTTCATTACAATTGCAATTGCCTTAATTATATTGAAATAAAAATAAGATAATGTCAAATATACATATGTCAAATATATATAATGAACTGGGTGTAGGTACAAGGGTGCGCAATGTTTTAAAAGGAAAAGACCAATATCTTGTAGACATACTTTAATCCTCCTAACTTTAATGCTCCTCTGAGTCAAGGAGTGCATAGTTGACGTCGAGTCATATCATCAGATGTTGAAATGGTCAATGGTGGCCTGGTTTTGCATGGTTTATATCTTTAATCACTTTATAATAAACTTTATAACTCGTAACTACCTCTAAGTAGAAAGGCACATGGGTAATAATTTATTATTTACATATAATTGTATTACTTATGTTGTGTACTTTCTGTTGGTAGTGCAAAACAAATAAATAGTGAATAAAACACACTTTAGTTGCTTCTTTTCGTTAAGGAATAGCATAGGTATTAAACCCAGGGGACGACATTAAACCCTGACCTATTAAGACCATCAGTGTATGCTACATCTATGATTAAGACAGACTTTGGCTAATGACTGACATTTATTTCTTTGTATTAAATTTTCTAGATTTTTTATTATACAGAACAATAAAGTCAATAAAAGTTGACTAACTAAAAAAAAATGTTTTATTTTCCAAAATAATAATTTGAAGTGTTAGCGGTATTCAGTCTGGGTGGATAAAACAGTTAAGTACCGTGATAGTTTGTTGACAACCTTTAATATTGTTTAACGCCATCTATTATTATCACCATCGAGAACTAAGACAAGAACTGGTAAATGTTGGGAGGGGAAAGTGCCCTCTAGGTCTGGCTATAAATGGTGCAAGAGCTATGGCTCGAGATCATTCCACTCAGTGACAAGTCGAGGTAGTCAATTCATCTAGTAATTACCATTGTACCCCGTGCTATAGAACGTATTGTTATGGTATATTATGGAGTTGCTTACATCAGAAGAGTGTTCTAACCTTACGTCCCACACGTGGCTGGTTAAATTATTTAAGGTTTTCAGATCATTTTAGGTTACTGAGATCCACAAATAGTAAAGAGGTGTAATCACTACTTCATGATGGAATTTAAGGATTTTCATGTACATGGCAAGTTTGAACACAACTTAGGTAATATGTAAGGATTTTAAAGTAGAACGGCGAGTATGGTATGTTTAATTATTATCATTTATGGTGGAACAATTCACATTTTGATGATTGGTTTAAATGATGCGACGACGGTCAAGTTCTATTGATAAAGAGGTCGTTTATTTATAGTTTACTAGCTGTTGCCCGCGGCTCCGCCCGCGTGGAACTCAGTGTGTCACAAAGTTATTCCTGCGTTAATCCCGACCCCACACATATTAAGACACACTCCACACATCTTAAGAACAGTTGATTTTTTACTACGTTTTAGTCATACCGTACAAAAATCCGTTATGTAGATCTTGAGAAAATCGATAAAAAGACTTTAAGATATAAACGTCGGGGTTTTTTCATTCCAAACTATTATATTTTTAAAAGACTACATTGGTAGTTTTTCATTCGGGTGCCAAAACATAAAGACCAGATAAAGCGATGCTGACCCTCGAAAAAGCAACATAAAGTTGATCATGAGAAAAAAAGCCGGTTCGATTCCCGATATATGTATAGATATCCCGATATATAGATATTAATGAGCCCGCGACTTCATTCGCTCATGGAAGCTTTTCCCGCGTAAATCTCGATCCCGCGGGAAGTCCGGAACAAAAAGTAGCTTATATAATGCTCCATAACCTCCTCTACCTCCCACTGAAAGTCCCATAAACATCTGAACCCACGACCTCATTCCCGGGTATGAGTTTTTACCGCGTGAATCCTAATCCCGCGGGAATTCAGGGATAAACAGTACCCTATATGTTGCTTCAAAACTTCCTCAATCTCCTAGTAAAGGTCGCATAAAAATTTAAGCCCGCAACTACGCGCAGGAGTTTATTCCGCGTAACTCCAGATCCCGCGGGATTTCCGGGAAGACAGACTTGTTAGTTTTATATTAATGTTTGTTTAGAATCTATTTATACCCCATACGCGAAGAAGGTTTTCCCGCGTAAATTCCGATCCCGCGGGATTTCTGGGATAAAAAATATCCTATATGTTAATCTAAGTTGCCCTCTATGTGTGTGCCAAATTTCATGAAAATCGGTTCAGTAGTTTTTGCGTGAAGGAGTAACAAACAAACAAACAAATACACAAACTTTCACATTTATAATATTATAATAGGAAATAGGATTGGTTAAATTTGTTTTAAAAAGTGAAATACATTATAATTTTCGTTACTTCTATTTACTGTGACGTGTTGTTTTGAGGTTATCTCACGCATTGCGATGCAACGCGCATCTCGATCTGTTGTTCTAGTAAAGTTTCGAAGACGTACGAGTCGTTCCTATGAAACGGCGGCGATGGTGAGCAAAGGCAGCGATATAATAACCTGCGCGTTGGGTGTAACATAACCGACGGCTGCGCCTGCGCGAGTCCTGAAATACGTTTGTTAACGCTGTCGAGTGAAGCAATGGTAACCTCTCTAGCGTTATGGATGGATGGTATAACCTCGTACCCCAGGTGACCCGTATTGTTCAGTCTATTTTATTTCTTGTGACTTTAGCTATTTGCAAAATAACTTTACGCTACTTGCTTTGAAATGCGTAAGAGGATAAAACCAGACAGGCATATTGCATTAAAAGTGATATACCTAATACGTCACAGTAGTTTTGTGAAATCGCTTTTTAATAAAATAGAAATAATTCATAAATAAATCGTTTAGTATAAAGGGATTTGGATTTAGTTAGTAAAATACAAAAACTTTATTTTAATTGCTTCAAACTTACAACCTTTGACGTCTTACATAATGATGGATGTACGGTTAGAACTTGTTACGCTTAAGTGAAGCTATGCTATGCTCTTTAAGCAGCAAAAACTACCCACGGTATATAAGGCGAACCTGGAACACTTAAAAGAGGATAGCATCTTGGAAAGTGCAGGCGGCTTCACTAACATCAAAAAAAAAATTATGCAAGACGTGTATTATTAAATTTCCATTTATGTATGTTGATATCCTAATCACCTATTAACATTTCGTGTTTTATTATTGCATATGGACTCCCAGAGTGCCTGAGGCAGGCACCGTGCATGATGGCCGGGTTGGTGATTGGAAAACGAGAGGTCGACACCATCATCCTCTGCTGATGAAGAATGGGTTATAAAATGGTCGAATGAAAGAAAAGGGAAAGGGGATGGTGACCTAAAAAGAAAAGCAATAACCCCACTACACACACAGTCACTGTTGTGGCTTGTGGCGATGTTAATATTTGGAACGATGATATAAGAATATCGTCCAAATATAGTTAATTTGAAAAGTTTATGATTCATGTATGATTCATGGACTGTGGTTGATAAAATTCTACTAATGATAATTTTGAATTTATAATATACATAATATATTACATTAAATTATTTACGTTTAACTTGGTTTACATGTTAACTTGTATTTTAAATAAGTAAGAAAATGTAATATTATGATTTAATTGTAATCTTTAAAAAATCTAAAATAAACGAGGAATGTAGTGTATGCGCAACCCGACGATGTCATGGGACTCGCTCACCGACCGTGACCGCGTGCAGATGTGTTTGGTGTTCCGTCTACATTACAATCACGGAATGATAACGATAAACAGTGTTAGTGTTTTATTGATACATTACACTGACCAAAGCCATTCCCATCTATATGCATGGCTATCCAGTGTGATCCGGGTTTGCTGTCTGTATCTAAATTACTTATTGCGTACATAGACATTACATGCAATGCTTTCATCAATTTTACTTAAGTAGTGTTTAATTTGTATTGTATCCATGTTTTAAGCTGTTAACACATCTCTTCAGTACCCTAGACTTGTTAACAATGTGGAATTTATTATGGATACTATATTTTTAAATACATTACGGTTGAATAACATCTAAGGAAAGAAAACAAAGAAATATTTTAGGTAGTTTTATTTATTGAATATCAAAATAATACATCTTAGCTACTATAGTCTACTGATATATTACGATGCTTATCTATTTCTATTACATTATCAAATTCCGCATAAACAATACAGTTAATAGTTTGAATACGTACTTTAATCGGTTTTATAATGGTGAGGCATACTACTGATACCACAATATTAATGAGAAAATAATGACATACTTTTACTAATAACATTTTTCTTATCAATCACTTACTCTCTCATCGTTTAGACTTTGGAATGCTGAACATGTACCAACATGTTTAATGAGTAAACTGGATAAGTTATCAAGGTTTCTCTTTGTATATAAGTTCGAGTTCCGTTTACCAAAAATCATAGTCGACCTCTATTCTTTGTTGTCTGTAATCCATTCTGTGTGTAGTGTTCAGTGAATAGTGTTCTGTGTGCAGTGTTCTACGTTACAGTGGAGGTAAGTTTTTTAATTATTATTTAAGTGGTAGAATATTATTGCATTTCAATTGTTTTTTTATTTTACTAAATCGTTGTGTTTCTTATAATTTCTGTTAAGATTTTGTCTTCTTCTCACAGAACTTGTGCAGTATTGTTGATTATTATTTAAGTGGAAGAATATTATTGCAGTTTAATTATTTCTTATTTAACTTCTTCTTTGTGTTTTTATAATTTTTACTCAGATTGTTGTTTTGTTCTTACAGAACTCGTGTAGCATTGTTGAGGAAAATACATTCAAAAATTATTATTTTGACTATTCAAACGAAGAAGAGGACACTAGAGATTTGATTATAACTTCTTCACCAATTCTGAAAAGAACTAAAAGCATTGATAATTTAGATAGTTATTTTCAATCATCTAAAATAAAGAGAAAAAGACTTTCTTCAACAGTGTCTCGTAATTGCAAAAATTCTGGCAATACAATATGCATATCAACAAATGCTGACGATGGAAACCAGAAAACTCATCTTGTAAAAATTGATATATATATCATGCAAACTATATCAAAAATACCACCGCAAGACCAATGGAAATATGCAGCATACCGTGTCAAATATTACTCGAACGAAAATCATAAAAATTTCGTTAACATTAAAAAAATTATATGCAACATTACTAAAGAAATTTCAGAAGCCGAAAATTCGAAGAAGTTCAATTTTGATAATAAAAAATAGTCTCAAATATTTTTTCTAAAATAAATACATAGAATAAGAAAAATACGTTTAAAAATTAATAATTTGACTATTCAAATGAAGAAGAGGACACTAGAAATTTGATTATATCATTTTCACCAAATCTGAAAAGAACTAAAAGCATTGATAATTTAGATGTTTTTTTAATCGTCTAAAATAAAGAGAAAAAGATCAACAGTGTCACTTGATTGGAAAAAAAACACTGGCAACACAATATGCATATCAACAAATGCTAACGATGGAAACCAAGACTCATCTTATAAAAATTGATATTTATGGCATGCAAACGATATCAAAAATATCACCACAAGGCCAATGGAAGCATGCAGCATACCAAGTCAAATATTACTCGAACGATAATCATAAATATTTCGTTAATATTTAAAAAATAATATGCAATATTACTAAAGAAATTGCAGAAACCGAAAATTCCATGAAGTTATAGTTTTGATAATAAAAATTTAATACTGTTTTTAACTACGTCGGGCTAGTGAATCATTCCAAAGATATGTAGATAAATTTACTTTCATTTTAAAAACACGTCATACAGAGCAAAACTTCCAAGTATTATCTATTCAGTATGGTAACGACGAGACTTATCTAATGATGGTGATTAAGGAGAATTGTTTTTAACGACGTTGGGCTAACGAACGATTGAAGAGGTATATAAAGGTTTACTTTCATTTTAAAATACGTCATACAGAGGCAAAACTTGAAGCAATATAAATCAAAGGATACGATGGAGACATATTTGAATGGAATCAACATTGATAAAGAGCTGTGTAAAGTTTGTGAAGAAATAGAAACAAACATGATGTTTGACGATAGATATGATGAAGAACTTTTAAATGTATATAACCATATGGAGATTAACCAAAACATCACGTAAGTTACATAACTTTTGTTTTATTCTCTTTTAGTCTTGTAAAAAAAAACTTCTTTTAAATAATAACTCTTTATTATTTCAGTCAGCAAGCTGGCGGATCTCGAAAGAGGAATTATGAGTTTGAACATAACTACGAAAGTGCGAAGAAAGCAAGAACAGAGCCAACTTCTTCTAAACCCAACAACGTGTTAGATAAAGTTAATTGTGAAACTTGTAATATTTTGGTAAGTAAGAAGTACTTCACGAATCACCTTCAGAGTAATCGACATAAAAATAATGTTTCCAAGACACACGAATCTTTGCAAAACGTATCCGTTATCGAGTCTGCTTTTGGACAAAGAATTATATCATACAAAATTAAAAACAATGGTAGTGAAACTATTTTTGAAACTCCTGAGTTATTTTTAAAGTCAATTGAAACTGATTTACTTCAATTAATTATAGATTCAATACGGAAATATACAGTTTTTAAAGTTAATTTTGTACTGCATGCTGAATTCATTCAACAAACAAAAAGTATTTCAAACTCTTTTGACTTTCAAACATGCAACTATATTATATTTGAAGGTGACGACTTAAATATCTTTCTTTCATCTTTGCGTAACACTTTTATTAATAAAATAAACACATTTGAAAAAAAAGATAGCGGCTGGGCTCTAACTTCTATAAAGTCATTAGACATGAATATTAACAAATTTAATCCATTACGTGGCTCTTCATACATAGAATTACCTAGGGACATTATCACAAAAAGGGCTATTATAAATGTTAGGAATGCTGATGTTTTATGTTTAAAATGGGCTTTACTTTCTGCTTTATATCCGGTAAATAAAAATTCAGATCGTGTTTCATCTTACAGCATGCATTCTAATAAATTGAAATTTGACGGTATTTCCTTTCCGGTCAAGTTATCCGATATCTCAAAAGTTGAAAAATTAAATAATATTAGTATCAACGTTTTCGGTTTGGAATTTAATAAAACTAATAAAAGTCATAGTATCGTAGGTCCTTTATATTTTACTAAAAGTCTTTAGAGTATTCATATTAATTTATTATTACTTTCAAGTGGAACAAATTATCACTATTGTTATATAAAAAATATGTCACGTTTAGTTAGTAATCAAATCTCAAATCATGAGCATGCCATTTGTATTTGTGATGGTTGTTTAATACATTTTCCAAGTCAAACTAAATTGACAGAACATCAACAGCATGACTGCTTTCATATTAAAACAGAACTTCCTAATCCTCGAAAGTCATCAAAAAATTGGTTTGGACAAGCAGTTGCCAGCGATAAGTTAACATTCGATAAGTTCAATAAAAAACTTAAAATACCATTTGTTGTATATGCAGATTTTGAAGCATTTCTAACGCCAATTAAATCATGTTCTAACGATCCATTAAAATCACACACACATAATATTCAAAAACATGAAGTGTATAGTTTTGGATACTACATAAAATGTTCTTACGATGAAAAGTTATCAAAATATGAAACATATAGTGGTCCAAACACTGCACAAGAATTTATGTCTCGTTTATGTGCAGACTTAAAATTGATATGCACCAAAAATAGTACTGAGGTACCATCTAAATCATTAACACACGATGATTATATTACAATTTCAAAATCGGAGACTTGCTTTGTATGTGAAACAGGTTTAAATGGTGAAAACGATATTAATTATGATCCACAAACTGGTAATTTTCGAGGCGTTGTACACAAAATATGTAATTCTAAGTTTATTATTCCAAATTACATTCCAGTCATTTTACATAACCTTAGTCATTATGATTCACATTTTATAGTTCACGCTCTTAATTTTGTCGATGGAGAAGTTGAAATAATACCACAAACAAAGGAAAAATATATTTCATTTTCAAAGACCTTAAAAATAAATAATAAAATTGTTCAGTTAAGATTTATAGATTCAATAAAGTTTTTACCATGTGCTCTGAGTCAATTGGCGAACAATTTAGTCGATGAAGAATTTATTTCTTTAAAACTTAACTTTCCTAATAAAGACGACTTCAATCTTATGAGGAAAAAGGGAATTTATCCTTATGAATTTATGACATGTTATGACTGTTTTAACCTAACATCTCTTCCTGACAAAGAAAAATTTTACAGTTCACTGGCAGATGCTCATATTTCAGACCAGAGTTTCATAGTTTATCAGTATTTTCAGAAAACTTAGTAGCAATTCAACTAAAAAGAACCAAAGCCCTTCATAACAAGCCCATATACTTAGGTTTTTGTATATTAGATATTTCTAAAACCCTTATGTATGATTTTCATTATAATTACATGCTAAGTAAGTTCCCGAACAGAATTCAATTACTATACACTGATACTGACAGTTTAATCTATGAAATTTTTACTAGCAATTTTTATGAAGACATTAAGCCTGATTTACCGGAACGATTTGATACATCCGATTACCCATTAAATAACGTATATGAATATCAAAGTATGAATAAAAAAAAAATAGGAGTCTTTAAAGATGAAAATGCTGGTAAAATATTAAGAGAGTTTGTAGGATTGCGATCTAAAATGTATGCTTTGAAAATTGAAGATAATTTTTTGGCAAAAGCTAAAGGTGTTAATAAAAGTGTTACGAAAAGTTTTAAAATGGAAGATTATAAGTCTTGTCTATTTAATCAAAATGTTGAATACCGTAGTATGTTAAGGTTTAGATCTATCAAACATAATATTTTTACACAACAAATTAATAAAAAGTGCCTTTCCCACAACGATACCAAACGATACATAGCACCTAATAATGTTGATACATTCGCCTGGGGTCACTTCAAAATATGTAACGATTCATGTGGATGAGTAAAATAGTCTGTATGTACCTATTTAGGAGTAAATTGTAATCTTTTTATTGTAAATTTTTTAACCAATGTATGTAAACGTGTAAAATGTCTATTTGTAATTATGATTGTAAGTTATATGTCAATGGTCTGCAAAATATGTAATAAATTATGATTAAGGTTTTTTTTTAATATATTTTTATATTATTTTGTAAATTGTAAATACCTGAATAATGTTTTAAAAATTTGAAATATATGTTTACCATTCCAGCAAAATAATTTTAGTCTTTTCCTAATCCTTATACCAAACACACGTCAAGTTACAATGATTCATTTAACACATCCATTTACTGCAATAGTCGCCGGTCCAAGTGGATGCGGAAAATCTATTTTTGTCACAAACTTCATCTTCAAACAAGAAATATGTGATACACATTTTAGTAAAATAACTTGGTGCTATGATGAAATGCAACCTTTGTATAATTTAAAAAGTGTTGACTACTATCAAGGAATCCCGGATCTTAGTATGTTTGACGGAAAAGAACCTCATCTAATTATTATTGATGACTTAATGAGAGAGTCAGATGGACGCATTGTTGATATCTTTACAAAAGGTAGTCATCACAGAAATTTAAGTGTATTTTATATAACACAAAATTTATTTCATCAAGGAAAAGGCCAAAGAGATATATCTTTAAATTCCTCTTATATAATATATTTCAAAAATCCACGAGATAAGACGCAAATAAAATATTTAGCACGACAAGTATCACCGGAAAATCCAAAGTTCATAGAAGATTCCTACAAGGATGCAACAAATGAACCACATGGATATTTATTGATAGATTTGAAACAGGACACAAATGATATATGTCGTTTTAAAACTAAAATAGCTAGATAAAACTAGCTAGATAAACTAAAATAGCTAGTCGCGCTAGATGGCGCTGTGAGAGTAACATCAAAGTTAAAGTGCTCTGTGATTGAATTAGTTTTAAAATTATTAAATGCTTCTTAATTCTACCAAATGTACAAGAAAATAACTAATAGTGATACATACAACGCGGACAAGTGTTATCTAAAACATTAAACAACTTATTATGATAATAACATAAATAGTATTATAACTTTAAAAACTAAGTGAACAAATATTGAAACAGTGATATTATAATGCAGTTACGATATGGAAACATCTTAAGTGTAAGCAAAAACTATAAAAACAACATAATAAACTAAGTGTATAATAGTAAAACAAATAATAAATACATAAAACATAATCAAATGAAGTGATCGTGTTGTGAATAACTTTGAGTGTAGACACATAAAGAAGTGACTCATCACTAAGTACTCAAGTAATGGATTAAACTCTACAACACACTTATGATCCTGCTTTTCGCCACTGTCACAAGAGACGATATAGCCGCATCAGGAGTAACACCGCCTACAAGAAACAAAAACCCAAGATCGAATCCCGGCTGATGAGTTTTAATAAATGCAATTTTTTTCTCCTATCAAATTATTTGGAGTTTTTTTTTTCGCAGTGTATTATTTTAATTTTTAATTTTTATTACGTAAGAAAAAAAAAATTAAAAAAAAAATCTTAAAACAATACAAATTTATGTAATATAACTAAATATAATATCTTGAAATAAAAAAAAAATGGAAAATGAAAATAATAATGTCACAATAAGAAGAAAGATGATCAGTCAATCCCTAGAAGCTTTAACAAATTTGGAAGAAAGTTCTCTAAATTCATCGATATCTTCACAAATTAGTCTACCGGATCTTTCAAAATGGCAAACAAACTCAAATAATAGTTTCACAGAGGAGATACATAACCTAGAAATCAAACTACAAAGCGCCCATAATGAAATAGAAAATTTAATATACGAAAATGAACAGTTGAAAAAACAAATCTTGGTTCTTGAGAACAAAATTAAGGACTTGTTAAATATTTTATGCTCCTCTCGAAGCCAGAAAAAAATTTCAACTATTACAAAAAGTAAATTAAGTAGAAGGAGAATAAGTTTCCTAGGCGCCGATAGTGACGAAAATAAGGTCCCAGAAAAACAGGACAACTTACAAGAACTTCCAGAGAGCTCTACATCCTCACGTGAAATTATATCCAATATGAATACAAGTAACATCATACCTAAATCTCTACCAACAATTCGGATATTAGGAGGACAGCAATGCATTGGCCTAGCATCATTATTACTTACGAAAAGAAACAAGGAGGGGACTACAAAAATACTAAACTATTCTGTCTTTGGCTCAATAAAGCCATTTGCGCCCAGTGAAGAAATATTGCGGGAATGCTCAGACATTAATTTAAAAGATCAGGACAAACTTGTAATTTGCATTGGGGAGAATGATTGTAATCCCTTGAAATTGTCATATGAACTGTATAATATATTATCTAAATTTCCTAACAATAATATATACATTCTTGAAGTGATACATAATCCATATCTTAATACTTATAAGCTAAACCGCGAATTAAAATTAATATGTCAGCAATTTAAAAATAGTAAATTTATTGAATATGATCGACATAATTTGACACATTTTTCTGAATACCAAAATTATATTTGTAATAAAATTAACTTTAATATTGACTGCGTAGACTATGACTTTGTATACATACGAAACAGAAAACTCTTATCAAATAATATTTTAGAGAAACCAAAAACGACTTGTAATAACAACAAACATTTAATGCATACTAAGTGTTACCCAAATAAACAAAGGACGATTGACTTTTATTTTAAAAAAATCAATAATAATTCAAAAATAAATAATACTAATCAAATTTCAGCAAAAAAGGGAACTTTACCATATTATTTTCCAAGAATAGACAAAACCCAAATAAATACGTTGCAAAATCATAGCAACATTATCTCAAGAAATGAGACCTTTTTTCGATCCTAATAGAAAAAATATTTTTTATATAATGCACCAAAACATAGCCAGCTTATTATCCAAGCGGGACATACTAGAGGTAAGATTATCACAGTTATCTGATAAAAATAAGGAGCCGGATGTTATTTGCCTCACAGAAACGTTCGTTAAGAGGGGAAATGAACACAATATAAAGCTAAATAACTATAAATTGGTTTCAAGCTTCACAAGAGACAAACAAAGAGGGGGTGTTTGTATCTTGTCTAAAAGAGGGATAATAAATAAGGAATTGGAACTCGTTAAAAAGTGGACAGTGTTTAAGGAATTTGAATGCTGCGGCATAGAAATACCTAAACTAGAGTTATTTATCTTATGCGTATATCGGACCCCTGACTCTAATGTGTATAGATTTCTTAATAAAATTGACGAAATATTGTACGTTTTGACCACAAAATTCCAGAAAAAGAAAATTATCATTGCTGGTGATACAAATATTGACATCATGAAGAGTAATAATATAACTCGTTATTATCTTGACATCCTTAAAAATTATAATTTAAATATGCATATTGACGTCCCAACTCGCGGAAAATCATGTATAGACCATATTATTAGTAGTTTTAAAATGGCTGAGAGTCAAGTATTACATTTAGGACTATCGGATCATGAGACTGGTCAAATGCTATCAATTCCAACAAAAAAATGCGTGCTATCAACATATTACTTTATTTACAAACGGGATATGTGCAAGGAGAATTTGCTCAAATTTAAAAACTATGTCGGTAGCTTAACTTTTACAGATGTCCGCAATAAACCTGACTTGAACGAAGCATTTAATATCTTTCATGAATATATATGTCTTCTCTATAAGTTATGCTTCCCACTTATAAGAATAAAAATATCCGTACAACGAAAAAAACCGAAATGGATAACTAGGGGCATAAAAAATAGTTGTAAAATGAAAGGAACATTAAGAATAAAATACTATAAAAATAAGTCACCTAAGAACAAAAGTAACTATCAGTGTTACTCTAAAATTTTGAAACAGTGTGTAGTATTAGCCAAACGTTTATGTAATCGAAAATTTATTACAGGGAGTAAAAATGTATGTAAGGCCACATGGACTCTAATAAAAGAGGAAGCAACAAATAAGTCTGATATTGAGTCTATAGAATACATTACATATAATAACAATAAAATAGAAGACCCGACTTGCATTGCTTCCATATTTAATAACTTTTTTATAAGTAGCACAAAAGAGTCAAAAGCAAAGCATGAAACGTCAAATAACTATAAAAGTGCATGTAACATGATACCTAACTCTATCTTTTTAAAGCCATGTACCGAGAATGAAGTAACGAATGTGATAAAATCCTTAAAAAACTCGAACTCAGTAGGCTACGATCAGATATCGACCAAAGCTATTAAAGAAATTGTAAATGAAATAGCAAATATCCTTACATATTTAATCAATTTATCGTTTGAAACCGGAACATTTCCTAATGCATTAAAGAAATCGATCGTAAAACCTATATTTAAAAAAGGCAATAAAGATGAAATCACAAATTATCGACCAATAACTTTAATACCAGTGATATCAAAAGTATTTGAAAAATGTATGCAGTCACGATTGGTTGCATTCTGGACTTCATTTGATGTTATTAAGGCTGAACAATATGGCTTTCAGAAAGGAAAATCTACTACTCTAGCCGGGTTTGTGCTAACTCATGAAATAGTTAAAGCACTTAATAATAAGAATAATATATCTGTTCTATTTTTTGACATGTCAAAAGCCTTCGATCGGGTTTCGCACGAGATATTATTGGCGAAGTTAGAACATAATGGTATAAGGGGACTAGCATTAAAATGGATTTCGTCGTACCTTAAAAATAGACATCAATGCACACAAATCACAAAACCAAATAACAAAAGAGAAATATGTCCATTTAAATCAAATTATAATACTGTCGAAACAGGCGTACCACAGGGAAGTGTACTTGGACCCTTGTTATTCCTACAATACATTAATGATCTTCCTGATATTACTACTAACCCATGTATTCTATTTGCAGACGACATCTCAATTATTTTGACATGCAATAATAAAATAGACATTAAACAATTCGAACTTAATATTAACAATGAAATAAAAATAATTAATAACTGGATGAATAAAAATAATTTGACATTAAATTATGGAAAAACTAAATATATACAATTTATGACCAAAAATAAACCCTACAATAAGTTGAATATCCAACATCAAGGACAAGTTATAGACGAAGTTGACAATACAATGTTTTTGGGTATCAACATAGACAAATATTTAAGTTGGGAAAATCATATTGATATTGTTTGTAATAAAATACACAAATTTACCTACGCCCTCGCAAGACTTAGACAAGCCTCAACATATGACACTGCCTTAACTGCGTATTATGGTTATGTAGAATCAATATTAAGATATGGATTATTACTATGGGGAAACTCTACCCATGCCAACAGAGTTTTCTTGGCACAGAAAAAATGCATTCGCTCAATGTGCGGAGTATCACCTCTAGAATCTTGTAGACCTCTCTTCAAAAAGTTAAGATTGTTAACTCTTGCCTCACTATACATATTGGAAATATGCCTCTTTGTAAAAAAAGAAAAGCATCTTTTTAAAACAGCTGCTGAAGTGTACCCCAGAAACACTAGACGAGGGCAAAGATTAGTTATAGTGGAACAGGTACGCACTTCTCTTCTTTTAAATAACGCATACGGAATGTATGTTAAAGTTACAAATAAAATACCGTTAGATATAATGTCCTTACCTATAAAACAGTTTAAAGTACAAATAAAAAAATGGCTACTAACACACAATTTTTATTCAGTGAATGATTTTTTAAGTACCTAATTAAATGACTATATTTGTTAATATTGACTCTAATTAAATAATTTTGATTTATCTTATAATAATGACTAATGTATCGAATAACTGACATCCCAATATCTAAATATCATAATATTGTATAAATTTTCAAATCGTTACTAATAATTTCTTCATGTTCTAAATAATAACAATATAGTAATATGTAATGTAATACGGTAGTAATTAATAAATTCATGTAATATAATTAATTTAATGTAAACTAGGATACATAGATTACATAATTAAATGAGTTGTTAAAAATTTGCATGCTTCGACGAGCTAAATGTGCGAATAGACTGTAAATACATTTACCACCTCTGTACCACCACATTTATGGCAAATAAATAAATTATGAATTATGAATTATGAATTAAAAATATTTCCATCTGATGGATACTGTGTAGTTTATATTCCGTTGAAGGGCTTTAAGTATGGTAGAAACCAACAAATTACTGTCATTCATAAATGATGCATCGACGACTAAAGACGCACAAAGAACTACTTACTGCCTTACATGCACTTAAACCGAAATATCAAAGAGCTCTTTTAAAATCGTGTAATGACAAAGAAATAAACTGTATTTGCGAGTGTATCCATAACGTTCTCCAAGGCAAAATTGAACTGAAAGAGAATGAAAAAAATAAATTAAGTAAATACAAAAATATACTTCGGAAATTGGTGCGAAAGGGTGCCACAAATTTGTTTCGGAAAAATCTGATAATACGAAAAGGTTGTGGTTTTTTACCTATTATATTAGGTTCGGTTCTTAGTGGATTAGTTAGTTCCCTTATCAAAAATGCTGAATGCTAAAAAAATGTTGCTCGTTGAACCAGATGTGATAGAAAAACTTAAACAACCAAGTGCAAGTGACACCCCCTTATCTCGACTAGATTCTGATATGAATAGTATTTTAACACGTTCGCTGCGTTACGGGCAGAGTTTTGCCGTATTTGACTTCCGAACTGTGCGGCGGTCAATTGTCTGTGTCTTACGCCCGGTGCGGGGGTGGGTTTTATTTGTTCCCGTGCACGCAGAAAAGAGATAAATATATATTTAAGTTTCTTTCTTCAAATGTATTCCATTTTTCGAAAAAATAAGTACGGCATATAATGGTGCCGTAACGCACCAGAACTTAATTATTTATCTATGGTGCGATGCGGCATGTATGTTGCCGTAACTTAGACGCCGTACCGCACTGTAGGGAACTCGCGCGCAGCTTCAGTGTGCCGTAGTGATGTGCGCAAGGATCATCTTTTGCACGTATCGACACTGGATTGCGCTTTATCAGCGCTCGAAAATTAATATGAAGCGTTCTCGTAAGAAACTTGATATAAATAAAGTAATTAAGACGGAAGGTGGTGAGGTATAAATGTTATTAAAATAATAGTCTTTATCTATTTTACATTTTTTCCCAATCAAAACTTAACCAGACGATTAAGAATTGATCCCATATCTTTGATCTCAAATTGCAATGATTATGTTTCTTGTTACAATATATATAAATCGGGTCCAGTAGTAGAGTGGGCGGTCATTTGTACTATTTACATTCCAGATAGGTATTCTTGGCTAAATAAGCAATGTGGGCTTCTTTCATATGTCAGGACGTGAGCTCAGGATATCAAATGAAACACAGGGTTAGTTCTAGCCAAACACACCACCATCTCCGTTTATTGAATCAGACAGTTTGGCTCAGTAAATACGTTATTAGATCATTTAGATTTGGTTTGGTATTTTGACATCTTGGATTTACTTCACGATAGATATTGATGTTATCGATTATCCACTCGCACACGCGGTTCACACGTTATTTACTATTAGATATTCACGGCATTTCAACATAGAAGGAGCTTTTACAAGATATTACACCGCTAGCCATACTTTATTATTTTCCAATTCTATTGACAGCTATCAGAATCCCTATTAATCATCGCGTACAGATTAATCGCATCAAACCAGTATCATAGGTTTACTACCTCCTCCGTCACGGCCATCGCTGACTCATCGCCCGTCCTCGGGTGATGCTCCGCCCCGTTAATATTACCATCTCAATTACTCGACCCGCAATTTTCAATTAGTTCAACCCAAAACAAAACTCAAAATCTTTAACATCAAAAATGACTATTGCTGCTACTGCTGCGAGTGGATTTCAAAAACTTTGTTTGCATTTTTTAACCCTGACTACCGTAAACTACCACTCGCTTCGCTAGTGTCGCTATGGAGAAGAAGCGAGTGAGAAGAAACTCCATAACATAACAACACTTGTTTAGAACAAAATTACCAATTCATTATTTGCGCGATTTGTTTTAACATTTACTCGGTACGTCGCCACCGTATAAATCTAATCGGTACGTCACCGCCATAAAACCGTATTCGTTTCAGCATCTTCCCGTGATCCATCCTCGAGCACGCTCTACCAGGGGCAACACGTATTAGGCATTGAAGATTACCTGTAACAACCAAACACATACGCGAGTATCTCTCCACGCTCGGTCCTTCCTGACCTACTAAATAATCAACGTGCACCGTTACGGCTGTCCTACATCCACACACGACCTCATGTGTTTGAACTTCTGCGTCAGTATGGGTATAACACGCAGGCATTCGTGTTCAGTTATGCCACAGAGGCGTTTGAACAGCTAAGCCCCGGAAACTTCTTTAAAAAGGTAACACATGGGTCCTAAATAGATATGCCACACAGAACTCTCAAAAATTTGACACACAGGCCTATCAACAGAATTGCCACAGAGGCCTGTCAATAGATTTGCCACATAGTCCTATCAATAGAATTACCATACGGGCATACCAATTTAGGATTTTCTACACAGACTTTCTAATTATTCAGATCAATAACCAACTTCATTAAAGGTCCTCAATTACGCAATGAATAAAACAAAACAGAAATCACCTGATATCCAGAAGCGTAGTGTAACAACACTTAAAGCATTGTAATTCCAAGTACAACTCTCTCTGAATGGATTTGTGTTAAGTATTGTTGCAGATTCCTTTTTCCTCACATAGAATGCTCATAAACAAAAATTATTGTATTCCACAATATTCAAAACTTGCTTTAACCAATTTATCTTAAACTCTCACTCCCTTGGTATCTCAAGTTAGCAGAGATCTTCTTTGTGGTACTTATTTTGAACTGTATGACATGTCATGTTTGTGTGACACAGAATTCTTAGGTTGTCATTTCTTTTCTCAAGACACACTTTCAAAATTATGGTTTATTATGTGTAATTTCCTCTTTTAAATTTCTATCGCTTTTTATCAAAATATTTCTCATTGAATGTTTCGTAAACATAAGCCTCATTTCCATGGACCAGTGATGAGAATTGCTGACATGACAGATGGCAATCTTAGCCTTATCCACAAAAAAAATTCAGGATTCTTTATCCCACTATCTGAAATCGGGTCCAGTAGTAGAGTGGGCGGTCATTTGTACTATTTACATTCCAGATAGGTATTCTTGGCTAAATAAGCAATATGGGCTTCTTTCATATGTCAGGACGTGAGCTCAGGATATCAAATGAAACACAGGGTTAGTTCTAGCCAAACACACCACCATCTCCGTTTATTGAATCAGACAGTTTGGCTCAGTAAATACGTTATTAGATCATTTAGATTTGGTTTGGTATTTTGACATCTTGGATTTACTTCACGATAGATATTGATGTTATCGATTATCCACTCGCACACGCGGTTCACACGTTATTCACTATTAGATATTCACGGCATTTCAACATAGAAGGAGCTTTTACAAGATATTACACCGCTAGCCATACTTTATTATTTTCCAATTCTATTGACAGCTATCAGAATCCCTATTAATCATCGCGTACAGATTAATCGCATCAAACCAGTATCATAGGTTTACTACCTCCTCCGTCATATATATATATATATATATTTAACTTTGCATGACAAATCAATGATAATAAAATAGCAGTTTTCAACCTATTTTGCAATTTTTTCACAATTAAATCTTAACTATACGATAAGAAATTGATCCGATACATTTGGTCTCAAATAATTTTAATGCTTATGTTCCTAATTACTTATATTTTTGTTTAATTTTGCATGACTTTAATAAATGTTAATAAAATAACAATCTTCAACTATCTTACAAATGTTTCCCAACACTAGTTTTAAATTCGTTCTATCGATCTACATGCGGCACGGCATGTATATTGCCGTGAAATCGTTGATTTTCAAAATTATGCATAACTTCTAAAATATCAGGTCGAGACCCTGGCGACGTTAGCCATGTGTCAATAGATATACAATCTATCGATTCGTTTATTTTTTTAAAGTAAAACATGGGTTTCCATGTCTGTAAGAGCCTTCAAAGTCAGGTCCTGGTACAGCAAAATACAAGCCGTAACGCACAGCAGGCAATACTGATACGGCAAGATTATGACTCGTAACGCATGGGCAGTAAGTTTTATTTTTGTGCAGACGCAGTGAACGTGTTAAAAAGCAATATGGATGATCGTGAAAAGTGTATTTTATATTTACAAACACTCCGAATATATCTTAACATTACCAAAGAAGACCGTCAACCTTTCCATATACCAATTATTTCTGAGAATACAAATACATTTGATGATTTAATAATGAGTTACAAAAACAAAAACTTGGATCATAAAAGTGCAGTCTCAATTGATACATCAGACAAAGAAGAACCTATTAAACAAGATAATATTTCTGAAAAAAGTTTGTATACAACCGCTCAAATTCTCGATCTTATCCCGAAAACATATGCAAAAAAAGCCATCTTGTTAATGAAATTGCTGACTTCCAATGAAAATAAAATTAAGTGGGACACTGATGGTACAGTGATTATAGATGATAAAAAAATTGATGGAAGTAACATTTTAGATCTAGTAAATGATTCATTGAGACCCTTAAAAAAAAGTGATCCAGTTGGGTGGGAGTCTTTTGCTAAAGCTTTAAAAGATATTCGAGTTCCTTTAACATATATTGGCAATCCGAAACGATGTGAGTTTATTAGTGACATGCAAACACAATCAGATATTTCTGCACCCGAGGAAGAATTCGCTACACCAACGAGTGACACAAAATACAAAAGGAAGTTGAAGAATAAACTGGAATGGGAGAAATGGGAACCTTACTAGAAATTCATAACTTGTATTATGATCCATCACACCCTGCAAGTTATAGTAGTATCGACAAATTGGCAAAAGCTATGAAAGGAAAAATGAGCAGAGAAGAGGTAAAGAAATGGTTACAAGCACAAGAAACTTACACTGTACACAAACCAGTACAGAGAAAATTTTCTAGAAATAAATATATATTATCAAATCTCAATGAATTATGGCAAGCTGACTTGAGTGATATGAGGGCCTACTCAAGATACAATGATAGTTACAATTATATATTGTGTGTTATTGATGTATTCAGCAAATATGCCTATGTTAGACCTATGAAAAGGAAAAATTCATCAACTGTTAAGGATTGTTTTGAAAGTATATTTCTTGAATCCAAGGTAACCCCAACCCATATACAATCTGACAAAGGCACTGAATTTATATCAAAGGAAGTACAAAAATACATTAAATCTAAAAATATTAATTATTATACGACAAATAATCCAGATATTAAAGCAAGTATTGTTGAAAGATTTCAAAGAACACTTAAGATGAAAATGTGGCGTTACTTTACTCACAAAAATACATACAAATATATAGATGTTTTACAAGATTTAGTTTATTCTTATAACCACAGTTTTCACTCAAGTATAAAGATGTGTCCTTGTGATGTTAATTCAAATAATATTATGACAGTATGGAGAAATTTGTATGACAATAAAGATAATGGGCCTTCAGCAAGTATCATATTACCGAAGTTGCATGTTGGGGATTACGTTAGGATTACTAAAAGCAAACATATTTTTCAAAAGGGATACGAATCTAACTGGAGTGATGAAATATTTATAGTATCTTCCATAATTGATAGAAGCCTTTGGCCTGTGTATACCATTAAATATTTAAAAGGCGAAAACATAGAAGGTACGTTTTATGAAAAAGAATTACAGAAAGTATATTATGACCCCACTCTTTATTACAAAATAGATAAAATAATACGTTCTCGCAATACAGGTAACAGAAAGGAATTGTTAGTGAAGTGGAAAGGTTATCCTGATAAATTTAATAGTTGGGTTCCATCTTCTTATTTGAAAGAAATATGAACAAAGAAAGTTTTTATTTAACTTTACTTAGTAATAGTTCAATGGAATACTTTCCTGATAACAGAACTACAATTTTCTCAACTAAATTACCTAAACCTATAATTTTAGAAGGAGAATGGTCAGTTGGAGTGGTCGAATTTCAATATCCCTGCACCATGTTTACTGTACAAGATCATGAAAATGTTGTTTATATTACAAAATGGATGCAAATGCCTGGTGAAACAAAACCATCACTTACTTATTACAAGACACATATTCCTGCAACTAATTATGACAACATCAATCATATTTTGAAGGCCTTAAACAATATCAAGGAAAAAGTCAGATTTCGCTACGACAAAGTTTCTAAGTTTGTGTCAGTTTCAATATTAGATGAGATGATTAAATCGATAACATTGTCACCTAAGTTATGTTTGCAGTTGGGGTTTGAACCCAATATAAATCTTAGAGAAAAGAATATGGGAAAATGTCCTGCTAATCTGCATTTAGGTTTAGCTTCGCAACTTTTCGTTTATTCTGATATTGTAGAACCCCAAATCGTAGGAGATGTCATGACCCCTTTGCTGAGAATCATACCATTAGATCCTTCAAAATATATCTATGGAGCAAATAAAATGCATGTTTTCTCTCCACCCCATTATATATCTGTAATACGCAGGGAATTTGATACAATTGAAATAGATATAAGAACAAGCACTGGTCAAAAGATACCATTACAATTCGGAACAGTGTGCATAAAACTACACTTCAAAAAAATATATAATGTATTTGAAACATAATTATAATATGAAATGTCCATACGAAGATTATTATACGCATCAAGCTGGATCTGGTATTGGTGTAATATACAAGGGGGTACCGTATCAAAGAGGCCATGGAATTGGTAGTTTTTTAGGAGGGCTGTTCCGGTCGGTTTTACCATTACTTTCTAGCGGTGCAAGAGCTATCGGTAAAGAAGCCTTAAGTACTGGAGTAGGAGTTTTGTCGGATATGTTTAATGCAAAACCCATAGATGATTCAATTAAAACACGTTTGAAGGAAGCTACTACTAACTTAAAACGAAAAGTAGATAGTAGAATAGATAGAATCAACATGTCTGGCTCAGGGTATAAAACAAAACGAAAACGTTTATCTTCTTCCATTCCAACGCTGACCACGAAAGTGAATACTCCAACAAAAACAAAAAATAAGTACAAGAATATTAACGATATATTTTCTAATTGATTAAAATGTCTTTTTTACATAATCATTCTTGTGAATGTATAAAATCAGAGTTAGATTTGTTTGCACTACCATCTACACAGACGAGCATAGAAAGTGGTGTATGGATTCATTACAAACCTATTTCATCTCTAGCGGATGATGGACCTTTAGAATTTCAAGTTCCTGGCGCTGGAGATGACTACATTGATTTATCCCACACTTTGATTCATATAAAAGCGAAAATACAGAATCAAGACAACACAAAATTGGCAGCGGCTACAGTCGTGGCTCCGGTTAATAATTGGTTGCATTCAATATTCAGTCAACTTGATGTTTACTTGAATCAGAAACTAGTGTCACCGCCAAATAACACTTACGCATATCGTGCATATATTGAAAACTTGTTGAACTATGGTCTAGCAGCCAAAAAATCGCATCTAACTTGTGGTCTTTGGTATGGAGATACAGCAGGAAAAATGAATGAGACTGACATAAAAAATGAGGGTTTTGTTAAGAGGGAGTTCATCGCAAGAGAGAGTAAAGAAATTGAAATGATTGGACATCTCCATGGCGACTTATTTAATCAAGAAAAATTTTTAATTAACGGTGTGGACATGTGTGTTAAGTTGGTGCGATCAAGAGAAAATTTTAACCTTATGGCAGGGTCAGCAGATTTAAAATTTAAAGTATGTATTACAGATGCAACCTTGATTGTTCGTAGAGCATGAATCAATCCAAGCGTATTACTTGCACATCAAAAAGTTTTAGCATCTACTACAGCTAAATATCCCATTACGCGAGCTGAAGTTAAAGTTTTAACAATTCCATCAGGTGTTCAAGGAAAAACGCTTGATAATATATTCCTGGGTCAAGTTCCGAAAAGGTGTATAGTCGGATTTGTTAATAATGCTGCATTCAACGGGAGTCTCAACAAGAACCCGTTCAATTTTGAAAATTATGGTATCAATACATTTTGTTTATATATTGATGGACATCAAATCCCCTCGAAATCATTACAGCCATCGTTTGATAATAATGTGTTTGCTAGTGCATATCATACATTGTTCTCAGGGACTGGTTTAATTTTTCTAATGAAGGGAATGGAATATCTAGAGATGAATATGCAATTTAATATATAAGAATATGGTTATTGTTTGCTCGCATTTGATTTAACTCCTGATTTATCGGCGAACTCATCGAGTCACTGGAACCTTATAAAACATGGTAGTGTAAGATTAGAAGTACGTTTTGAGTCAGCTCTCACGCAAACTATTAACTGTATTGTTTATGCGGAATTTGATAATGTAATAGAAATAGATAAGCATCGTAATATATCAGTAGACTATAGTAGCTAAGATGTATTATTTTGATATTCAATAAATAAAACTACCTAAAATATTTCTTTGTTTTCTTTCCTTAGATGTTATTCAACCGTAATGTATTTAAAAATATAGTATCCATAATAAATTCCACATTGTTAACAAGTCTAGGGTACTGAAGAGATGTGTTAACAGCTTAAAACATGGATACAATACAAATTAAACACTACTTAAGTAAAATTGATGAAAGCATTGCATGTAATGTCTATGCAGCTAACTGCTTACCAATAAACGTTCATACACCTATGTACGCAATAAGTAATTTAGATACAGACAGCAAACCCGGATCACACTGGATAGCCATGCATATAGATGGGAATGGCTTTGGTCAGTATTTCGACTCATATGGCCGACCACCAGAAAAATATCATAGAACTTTCTCGGAAAACAATTATAATAAACCTTACAAACGATTCTTGTAGTTTAGTTAGGGATTTGCCGGTTCTGACTCTTGAGTCAGAACCGGCGAATCCCTACTACTATTATTATATTTTTATTACATTTAAATTGCGCTTTCACATATTGTTTGTAACCTGTGGTAATAATAAAATTTTAACGGGTTAATCTGCTCATTAAATATTTTTAAAACTATACTATTATTTTATGACTAGAACTAGAGTGACTTGATGGCAATTAAACTGTCGCCCATTAACATTGGCAACAATCCGCACGTCACCAATGTGTTGTCAGCCGCAAAGGAAGCGATATACCCCGCCTGAAGCCTTGTCAAAGCACCCGTTTACACGTTCGTGGCAGAAAACGTGAAAACCAAAGTGTGAAGGAATGCCAGGTATCCAAACCTATGATCTATATGAAAGTTTTTTTTTGTGCACATACCTTAAAAAGAAAGTACTGCACAGACTTATTATATACCAGTCATATTTGCAAGAATGATGTCTAGGAAACTTTTGATCCGGTAAAATGCATCGCTTCGCTGCAGAAAATTAAGTTAATTCAGTATAGATATTCACCGGCGCGGTCTTGGCCAGCACTTAGCCAGCATGGTATGTATATGACCTGAACTCACGTGGTGTGAAGAGATCTGAGTAGGGACGTAGAAAAGAAAGCGCCCATTGAAGGCCAAGACCCAGGGAAGTGACACCCAGCATGTACACCGCTCGTATATACAAGTTTCAACCGTGAACAGTAAGAGCTTAGCCACTACTCAGGCATGACTATTGACTAGTCTATAGTGAGATCTGTTATGACACCCGTTTCAGGACATATTAAAGCTTTCTGCTTCTATGCCTTTTGTTCCAAATATTAAATGAAAATGTCGTTAAAATTTAACATTCATACTCATACCTACATCTCAAAAATATATAAATGTAAACCCCTATTTATTATATGTTGCTCTTAAAATAGTACCATCAAGCACATAATTGCAGAAACCCGACCATTAAACAATTATAGCATTGGGATGCAAATAACCTTATAAATTTCGCAACAACAATAAAAGTTTAATTCGCCCAAAGAATACATCTGGCGAGACCATTACTGTAACCAGTTTAAAATGAAACCTCGTGCTTACGAGACAACGGCTAATCAACGGGTCGGGGCTAGCCGGTGCAATAACAATCGTAAGTCTCCACAAACAATCGTTTTGATAGAAGGGGACAGAATCCCCTCATAACGACACCCGCTCTGAATAAATACCGGTCTTCATTCAGAACGCACGGCGCACCCCCAAATGCGATTAAGTACTTATGTACGCGATTGTACTACTCCCCTAAGGATTACCGCGCGAATGAAACGCAAATATAACTCGGCCGAAGTGCGAGCGAGACAGATATGTATAGGGGAGATACGCAATTACGGGGTAGCACGTGAATTGGGCCGAAATTTAAACGGAAAGCTATTTATCTGTATATTACTTTATTGTCGATCCATTAGCGGGGGAAAGAGACGGCTGTATGTGTGTGAGAGGGACCGAATTGAGAACAAATTTGGATCGTTAGTTGCGAATTTTACGCGTTTATGTTCTTTTAGGACAAAAGGATTATTTTGTTAAGGTACAATGGAGTCGAAAATACTTACAAGTCAAATTAATTTTCATACAAGATGAAAACAACTTGATTAGACTGTGAGGATATTTTAATAATTTAGACAATTATATATTAAAAAAAGAAAGATAGTATAATAGCCACGTAAAGCCGGTTCCAATTGTTACCTTTAAATACTCTCTGCTACAAACGGACCTCAACCAGGAGGTGAACCATGAGTGGTGGAGCAATCTCTAGACCTCCTCAGGCCTCCTACAAGGTGTCACGTCTTCTTTGATGAGCAATTAACGGGTTGAAGCCTTATAGAAAAATAAGCTTTCTCGACAATTTAATCGAAAGGACCTAAATGTATCCGGTAATAAAAACTAAGGCTGTCGGTGTCCACTGAAGCAGCACTAAGTGCATACCACGGATACGTGTCCTCAGTGCTGTCGTACGGTCTTTTGTTGTGGGGAAACTGCGTTGATATTATTAAAGCATTTCGCATCCAAAAAAAGTGCGTAAGAGCCATTTCTGGGTCCAAAAGCACGGAAAGCTGTAAACCACTTTTTAAAAGATATCGGATTTTACCACTGGTTTGTATGTATATTAGAGACCTTTGTATGTTTGTCAAAAATATCCACAATACTTTGAAAAAAAGGCAAACTCAAGCCGAAATAAATTTAAGCTTTGTATACCAAAATGTCGATTAGAGCTCTATAAAAGAAATGTCTTTATGAATGCAATTATAGTTTATAATAAACTACCGAATATATTTAAAGACCTCAATACAAATGCTTTTAAAAATAAAATGACGCATTGGCTCGCGGAAAATTGTTTTTATGATATGGATGAATATATGACCTATAAGGAGAGGAAGCTACAATAATGTAAAAATTTTATAATTTAGGTATTTATTATGGATTAATCTTATTCTTTCTATAACTTGTACTTTTTTAATTTTGACATGTAAATTTTGACATTTGACATTTTGAAATACTTTTTTTTTGACATTAATGTAAGTAATTAAAATGATTTATAAATAATTAAATAGGTTTGTATTGTACAACATTGTTAATTTTAAAAGTAATTTAATATTTTTGTATTATATTAAATTACTTTTAAAATTAACAATGTTAGTATTTGACACTATTGCATACCATACGTGGTTAATGTATTGGTCTTCTATACTTATAACATCTACTAGAGAACCGCCCGCGCTTCGCTTCGGGACCCGTAGGTCACAGCCGCGTAGGTCACGCTCCCGTAGGAATTTAGGCTAAAAAGTAGCCTACTACTCGCTCTAGGGTGTCTCTCGCGGCCCGTTAAATCGGGCCGGTCCTTGGGTTGGGCCCTAAGGCCCTTGATTGTCCATCTGTGGTTAACCAATTTACAGGCCACAGAGTCTTAAACGGGATGGGGTTTATCTTCGCGCCGCCCAGGCGATCGAGGCCCTACCGGGTGAATCCCGCTGGTTGGAAGCCCAGCAGGAGCCGATCAGCGCCGGGCGATGACTTACGAAGCCCCAGTATCAGTCAGTGCTAGGCCCGTCCCGCGCAACCAGCAAGTGGAGCGGCGCCAGGTCCTGCAAATGCGGGAACCGCGACGCGTCGACACGCCCGAACATGTTACTTGCCAATCTCTCGATGAAGTCGTCCAGACTCTCGACTCGAAGGTCCCTCTGGATGACGGCGTTCCTCACGTACCTCGGCGCACCAATCAGCCGGCGGAGCGCAATCGCCTGAACCGCGCGCATCCTCTTACACTGCGGTTCGCTGGCGAGCGCGTACCACGCCGGTGCCGGGTACGTGAGGCGGGATCTGATGTAGGTCTTGTAGACCCCGAGCTTCAGTCCGAGAGAGAGGCTCGAGGAGAGCACTGGTTTCTGCCATCGCGCTCCTGGAATTCGCGACGGCTTTCGTAACCTGTGGCTTCATCGAGAGTCTTCATAGGGGCCCATTGGATATCTTGTCCGTGAAGCTCCAGAGTAGGGTCCCACTTGTTGAGGTATCCTATGTTCACGGCCTGCGTCTTCCCGACATTCACCGACAGTCTCCGGCGAGTCATTCGGGGAGGGCATCAAGCGCACGCTGCATCTTGACGATGGCGTGGGTTCTATTCAGCGACGTGGTGATATACGCCACGTCATCGGCATACAGGGCAAGCGACGCCCCCCCCCCCCCTGCCGCCGGGATGTCGTCGGTGTAGCAGGCGTAACAGACCGGGGACAGGCAACTACCTTGCGGGACGCCGGCTGCGATCGGACGCTCGGTGGATTCGGCGTCTTCAACTACTACTCTGAAGCTTCTATTTTCGAGGAAACTGGAGATCACCTTAACGGCACGCCGGGGCGCCGACGACTGCGAGATCTTGTAGAGCAAGCCGTCGTGCCAAACACGGTCGAACGCCTTTTCCATGTCGAGGAATACTGCACACACACGTTCTCTCTTATTCAGAGCCGCGATAACGGTGTAACAGCACCCTCGACAACTGAAGAGTCGTATTGTGTTCCGGCCGGAACCCGAATTGCTCCGGTCTGGGGGCAATATGCGCTAGGTGTCGCAGCAGGAGCTTTTCGAACACCTTGGATAGGGTGGGAAGCAGGGTGATTGGCCTAATAGCTCTCCGGCTTCAGCCTGTTCTTCCCCTGCTTGGGCAGCATTATGATCCTCCCCGACTTCCAGGCCTGCGGGAAGGTCCCGGTGCGAAGGATCCCGTTAAACAGGCGCGTGGCTGATCCGATTGTCCTCTGAGGGAGGTGCCGCAGCGTTCTGTTCGTGATCCCGTCAGCACCGGGGGCCTTGTTGGGAGCGAGCTTCTTGATGGTGCGCTGCACCAAGCCGGGAGAGTTGACGATTGGGTCTTCTTCGGGAGCTATCGGCAGTGCAAAGTACCCTTCCAGGTGTTCCTCCCAGCTCTCAGTCGCGTGTGCATCTAACTCGGCCTTGAGTCGGGCTGCGGTCCGGTTGACTCCTGCCAGCGTTTCTGCAGGCTGCTGAGGTGATAGGGGAGAGGTGGATGTTTCCCCGGAGCTTTCTGCTCTCTGCTTGCAGCTTGCAGTGCATTCTGCTCGCTGACAGTGAGCTCAACCGCTAACTGGTCAACGTCCGCATCCGTGCGGATAGGCTGAATTGGCGTGGTGATCTCCAGTTGCTTCTCGAAGGTTGTCCAGTCCATAAAGCGACGGGGCCTTGGCAAGACTCTGCTGGGTTCCTTCGCCAGGACTAACAGGACAGGAACATAGTCGGACCCCATACTGTCCTGTAGCGTCTCCAATCGTGGCTGGCAATGGAGTCCTTGGTACACCGCTATGTCCAGAACGTCCGATGAGTGTCCCGCGTAATCTGGGAAGTGCGTCGGGGAATCCGGACCACAGACGGTATAGCCGTGCTGTTCAGCGGCATCAAAAAGTAGCCTTCCACTTCTGTTCGCAGCTAGGCTATTCCACCCTGGATGCTTGCAGTTCCACCACCGGTGTCGGCGAGTCCAGCAACTTGCGGACATCAGCCAACTGGATAGTGCCAGCGGGCGGGCGGTACACTGAATACAGCCGGAGCGGGGAGTTCTCGAGGCAGAGCTAAAGTAGCCTATTACATTTGCCTATGACTTACTCGTAAGAAAAATTACATGTAGTATTTGATAGCGTGATTCAGAAATTGCAAATGAATTTTACTTACGCCATCTATTAACAACTCCGAAAATAAATATCTAGCAACTAACAAAACATCGATCTTCCCATGGGAATGGGATGTTTTTCCGCGGTAAAAAGTAGCCTACGTCACTCTCCACCCTCCTAACTATCGCCACACACATAAACCTTGTCATATAATAGCTTCGTTGCGACGTGAAAGCGTCACAAACAAACAAACAAACAAACAAACAAACAAACACACTTTCACATTTATAATATTAGTAAGGATAGTAAGGATGTAAAACTACATTCTGGCAATAAAAATGATTTGATTTGATTTGATTTGATTTGGTGTTATTACGAAGCGCTCATAGCCCGGCGCCTTGCGTCGATTCTAAGTGATCGACAAAGTTAAGCAACTGCGGGCGCGGTCGGTAGTCGGATGGGTGACCGCTAGTGGCAAAATTTCAATTAAATTTCTTGAGCGCTTCCGTGCTTCAGAGGGCACGTAAAGCCGTCGGTCCCGGTTGTTATCGATAGATAGCAGTCGTTAAGCCGTGTCGGAGGCCTTCGGGCGGCTTGAAAACTTTCGACACTGGGTTGGCCACTAACCCCTCCACCAATCCGCACTGGAGCAGCGTGGTGGAGTATGCTCTAGGCCTCCTCAACAATGAGGAGAGACCCGTGCTCAGTAGTGGGCCATTAATGGGTTGTAGCCATTATCTTCATCGTCGATACATACTCGTAATATGGGTATAACCTTAATTTCAGCCTGTGAAAAACATTTCGAAATGGCAGTATAATTAAAAATACGTGCATAATTATAAAATCATTAAATGCATTACGTGACTTGCAGAAGCTAATCATTTATAAAATTTCAGGTATCAGTTATACTTATAACAAATATAAAAGCTGTTTAGTAAATTGCGAGCTTTCGAAAGTTCCATTACTCGGATATTATTATTATTATTATTATTTGGTGATATAGGGCACGGGGAACAAGTAGGTATCCCCGTGATTACTCGGGTATTGTAAGCTTTTGTGGTTTAATTGGCCAGTAGTTAATTTTAACGGTAGTTACAGGTTGAACGAACGCTGCCTTCCTTCGCTGCCGCGCCTTTTGCGCGGACTGAGGCGAGGAGTTACAGGTTATGTATAGAAATAGAAAGGTCATGTTAGGCAATTGCGTTATGGCTCACTTGATTTATTGCCTATATTGTTATTAATCTGTGGTAAGCAATTTGCCTACTACTACTATGTATTTTATCTTAAAGGAACCATTAAATGAAACCGCATACTTAAAATAAGAAATCTATTGACATACAAATTAATAGACCAATATGAGTACGAGTCTTTGCCGTAGAGGTATATAAACTAGAGTAGGTTAGACCATAAGTGCATGTAAGTTGAAAAAGTCAACGGTTGAAAAGAGAAAAGATTGACAAGTATTACAATCAAAATAATTCGACCTGGTACCGCAATCACCCGTCTCTTTCTTTTCGAGTATCAGTTTCAATTCTGGCTTCCCCGCTCTATTCTGTATCTCTATGATGTAATTACACGGTATCCATACAAATCGTCATACAAATCGTTCTAAAATTCATAATTGTTCATAGACCGTTAGCCGTTAGGACAAGAAGTGAACGATTTCAGAACGGATTCCCGAACCGGACGCGAATCGTAAAGTCCGATTGGGCGCTGCACTATCCGGTCATTCCGGTCACATTCGGTCATTTCCGGATCGCGTTTGGGCGCCATGTCGATGTATTGTATTGAAATTTTGAAATGTATTGCCGTTTTATATGTCATTGGGGTGCCGATTATCGATGTATCGATTATAGAGGGGCATTTCGCTGGTAATCGGTGTTGGTTATCGATAAGGGTATAAGTATAAGATATATATATCTTGGATATGAATACTCATAGTATAAATTGTCATAGTCGTAGAGCAGAAATTGATCTGCTTTTGTCAAATTCTTGGCAGCTTTTCATATTATTATTTTTAGTTTTTAGTCATAACTTTTTCATTACAAACACTACCTCTTTATACATACTTATGATTGAAAATTGAATCACATAATATAAGTATTAGAAAGGGTTTGTAGAACTGTTACCGACACAAAACAAGACTCAATTCAGGGACTTGGATGGTTAGTCCAAATAACAGATGGTTTTGGAATCTATGTTAGTTAGGTTGTCACAGTTAGTCCTGTTAGTTATTGTTAAGAAGATTCTCGTTGTAATTTGGAAACAAACGCGTTGCTGCCCCTAAAGTCTGAGACAGTCGCCTCTAAGAATGTGTAACCGACTACACACCGTTTTGACCGCAACACAAATGCTTGTAGAACAATCAAACTATACGGTAAAAATGGGACTAGCTAAGTACTGTACCCATAGTGGTTCTTCCCCGAGAAAATTTAGCTCTTACCACCTACTAAAAATCAATTTACTCGTAATTCCTCCAAAAAACCTTATAACTTAACCTACAAATGAACAAAACAATTAACTTTTACCATGTTTGTGTTGAAACGAGTCTTAGCGCCTCTTACACTATTATACCTTGAACCCTACAAAACGAATACATTTAACGCCCAACGTCTCAATACAAAGACATTGATCTCACAGATTATAGACACCACGGGGGGCATCACGGGGCGCGACAGGGGGTTGAAAGGGATGTGCGAAAGAGATGAATAACGATAGCTCTGACACTTTTTAAATGTATTTCTGATGAAGCTTTCAGATTGATGTCTGTTTTGTTTGTTGAAGCGTTTTTGATGGTGTTTGTTTATTTTTACGCTTTTAAATGTTGAAAGTATTTCTCAGTAAACCCGCTTTCGCTTTGCTTTGAAAAATCTGTTCCTAACGATTATTTTCACTACTATTTACATAACTTTTTTATGATCAGAAATATTTTTTAATCCATACTAATATTATAAATGCGAAAGTCTGTCTGTCTGTCTGTCTGTCTGTGACGTTTTCACGGCTGAACCACCGGTCCGATTTGGATGAAATTCGGAATGAAAATAGTTGAAGATCCAGAGTCACACATAGGCTACATTTTTTTTCAAAAATCAACCCCTAAAGGCTTGAAATAGGGGATGAAAGTTTGTATGAAAAATCTAAACCACCTGACCGATTACGATCATTTTTCCCAGAAAGATAATTGATGACGTAACCCCTTCGCCACTTCCCCGGTTTGCGATATAAACGAATTCCACGCGGGCGAAGCCGCGGGCAAAAGCTAGTAAATTAGTATAAATTGCACTCATATCGGTCAAACCTTTTCAGATAATTGCACACACAGACACATTTAATCTACAATCAATGTTTTGTTTTCTGTTGTAAGAAAAATACAGTTTTTTCCAGATATTTGTAGGTCAGACACTAATCAATATTTTTTATTATGGTGGGGGTACAAATAAATTTTAACAATAACTACAGGTGTTTATTATCATTTGTTCATATCATTCTCATAATATAAAGATGTTATGTTAAAAGCATTTTGATATTCAACCTTCGGGCAGTGTGAGCCCTAAGAATATCTCCGTACATCTGCGCATGCTCTACAGAACCCACACCCTCCGCCCTTCTCCCTAGCTGCCTTGTATGTGCTATTATAGCGTTAATACCACTATATACTCGAGAGGTTACAGGCTGCACCGAAAATCAGCGTTATATAACGTTGGGTCAGAGACGATTTCAATTGCGACATATAGTAGATAGTAGTAATTTAGGTTGAAAAACATTTAATAATTAAAACTCAATGATGTACTAATGCTTTTATTCCAATTACATTCAAATAATCTTACACTAAATTCTTACATTATAAGTACTTTTAAATGACTCTTCACAATAGTGGACTTATCCCACGACCTATCGGTCCTAGAGCTCACACTCAAGTGATCGTTCATCGTACCACCGATCGTCTAACCCGAACCCCACTAAAAACAAGAAATGTTCTGATTGGTCGCCAGCTCATACGATCATCGTTCGACTTCTCACGACCAATCAGCGCCAACTATCGATGTTGCCAGTGTAACTCGCGAAAAACATAAATAAATTGTAAAAATCATCACATTCGGCCATCTGTGCAAATGCAACCTCCCGGTGCATTTTTCAATCTCAGAAATTTCTTAGGATAACAACTGTAAATAGAACTTGACTAATGTGAAATGATTTTTATCTTCACGATATATGTGATGATTTCATTGTAAAGATATAGAAAAGAATTGTATAATAATATCACAAAAATCATAAACTCACACTAATCTAATCATAATGATAATGATAAAGACAAAAATTAATAATATTCCAATAAAAGTTAAACAAGAAATTATATAAAGAAATAAATAAATGCAATGAACTAAGCAAATAAATAGTATGACTTCATTGTAAAGATATAGAAAAGAATTGTATAATAATATCACAAAAATCATAAAGTCACACAAAATTTAATAATTACTAATCATAATGATAATGATAAAGACAAAAATTAATAATATTCCAATAAAAGTTATACAAGAAATTATATAAAGAAACAAATAAATGCAATGAACTAAGCAAATAAATAGTCTTAATAAGATCATCACATTCGCTGCATTTTTAATGTTCAGCGGTCGTTGGAGATTGGTGCTGCAGTTCAGATAAGGGAGTATTATCATCGCTGTCGTAATCAGACGATTCCGCAGAACTATTACTAGATTTTTTGGAGCTAGAACATAAATTATTTATATTTATCCAGGGTCTGATTCTATCTGCAGCAACAACAGTCTCAAACGACTTATATCTCCTATTGAATCCAGGTACATTGGAAATCTTATATCTATCGTTACCCAGGGCTTTAACAATTCTATAGGGCCCTATGAATTTAGATAGAAGTTTGGTACTATTACCTTTATTATAATAATTCGTTCTGGTAATCTTAACTAAATCTCCTTCTCTATAAACAGCAGCGGGTGCTCTATTGCCATCGTAATATTGCTTTTGTTTCTCTTGGATGTTCTTTATATTGTTGTTAATCTCTTCCCTTATTTTACTTATATTCCCTATCGGACCATCAAGACCGATGTTAAGTTTATTGGCTAAACTATCGCGAACTTTACATCCAAATAGAGCCTCCGATGCAGTTTTTTGAGTGGAAGAATTAATAGTATTGTTAATACCCCATTGTATCTTCCCCAGCCACGTATCCCAGTCACGCTCGTCTTTACCAGTGTTGTGCTTCATTAAGGAATTTAAAATACATAGTTTGGTTAAAGCGTTCTGCTTGACCATTAGCCCTGGGACACGCGACTGCGTTCAACACGTGTTTAATCCCATATAAGTCACAAAACTTTTTGAAAGCACCTGAAGTAAATGAAGGACCGTGGTCAGATATGATTCTAGAAGGTAAACCAAAATCATTAAAATTATGTTTTCGAGGACCTTCAGGGTGCTTTTGGTTTTTGTGTCCTTTACGGGTTTTACAAAAACGTATTTTGTAAAGCCATCCACAACAGTCAATATATAAGCGTTCCCCTTTTTACTTTTTGTGAATGGACCCAGATGGTCGATGTGGATAGTATGAAAGGGGATGTCCACCTTTGGGATGGGATACAAATGGCCAGTCCGCCGATTTTTAGCGTTATCCTTATTATACGCACATTGAATGCAAGATTGTACGTATTTTCTAACAAATTTCCGTAATTTCGGAAACCAATATTGAGCTTGAATCCTATCAATCGTTTTAGTTTCACCTAAATGACCAATTTCGTCATGATTTGATCGACAGACGTGAAATCGCGCACTACGTGGAATCACAAGACATAACTTGTCATCAACTTTTCTATACACTTTATGATCCTTTATTATGTAATTCTTCTTTATGTCTTTTGATTCCTCGTCATTTTCTGGTTTCAAAACTTTTATTATTCGTGCAATATCTGGGTCAGTCATTTGTAGGGTTAAAAGCCAATGGTCCGTTTCAATATTGTAAACTGTAGCAGTAGAGTCGTCACTAGTGTCAGTCAATTTAGTATTGCGACTTAAGGCATCAACGTGTGCTATTTGTATGCCTGGTCTATATTCAATTTCGAAAGTAAATTCACTTATTTGGATCCACCACCTAGCGATACGTGGTACGAGGTCGCGTTTGGTAAGTGTTGTTCGAATAGCGTGGCAATCTGTAACTAGCTTAAAATTTATTCCTAAGAGGTAAGCTCTAAACTTTTTAAGGGAACAGACGATAGCTAGTGTTTCTAACTCATAGGAATGCAAGTGGCGTTCTTCGGGCGTAGTTTGCCTGCTAAAGTAGGCGACTGGCTTCAGAACTCGTGGACTTTCCTGCCATTGTAACAATATGCCACCCACACCCAAAGCACTTGCATCCGTATGGAGTTCTGTGTCTAATTTGGGATTATAGAGGGATAAAATGGGACGCTCTACCAATTTCTCTTTCAACAAAGTGAAGGCTGTAGACTGTGCTTCAGTCCACTGAAAGGGAATATCTTTCTTTAATAAATTTGTAAGTGGCCGCGCAATCTCGCCAAATCCTTTGATAAATTTGCGGAAGTAGCCCGTTAGTCCTAGAAATTGACGCACCTCATGGACATTTTTGGGTTCTGGGAATTCTTTCACGGCTAAAATCTTGTGTTCATCTGGTCGTACCCCCTCAAATGAAATTTCATAACCGAGATAATTTATAATGTTATCAAAAAATCTACATTTCGATAAATTTAGAGTCAATCCGTGTTCACGTAAAAGTTGCAAGAGTTGTTCGAGTCTTTGAAACCCCTGTTCTATATGAAGCTACCTATTTTATTAGTCAACAAATAGAATAGAAGACTAAACATAATATATAATTATATAACAATACAAAATTCTTCCGTTACTAAGTGACTGACTGACAGACAACGCACAGCCGAAACTACTAACCGTTGCCATACTGACATCGCCATACATCATACACTAGAGCTTTTTTTCCTACAATACCATAATTTCAAGAACCAGCCAGCAGATAGCTTTAACTATCCATTGATTCCTATTATTTTTATTCATCTACGTACTAAAGACTATAATAAGACGATACAAGTATAACTGCATTTTTTTTACGATAGCTAGATGTAGAGACGCATCAACATAGCATTTTCCGCTACCACCCATCAAAGTCACCTGCAATTAGTGATTAAACGAACTTACCTGTAAGTGAAGTTCTATCATAATTATACGAAGTGCTTTGTCCGAAAAGATTAGTAACCTGAAATACTTAAATACACATGTAGTTACACGTAAGTGACACCGCTCTTGCACTGAATAGTTAAGAGAATACCCACTTTTTTTTTTATTATAAAAATGTTGTAGGTAGTCTTGATTCACCCATCACCAACCTACCCACGTTTATCATTTAGTTCAGAGTTTCAACCATTGTTGTTGATATTCCAAATTTAAAACACAAATTCGGGGACTAAAATGTTATGGGGAGGGTGGGGGTTACTAATCTTTTCGGACAAAGCACTTCGTATAATTATGATAGAACTTCACTTACAGGTAAGTTCGTTTAATCACTAATTATACTCGTGCTTTGTCCTCAAGATTAGTAACCTGAAATACTTAAATACACATGTAGACCTTGAAAGCCTGGGAATATCAACAAGCTTCTATCGTAGCCAAAATTAGTGAAATTTTGGTTAAGCAAATAAAAGTACGAATATTGAAGTAATCAAATTTTAATACCATGGATAATTATGTGAATTACATGATTGTGTATGTATTAGAAACACCAAATGCATCTAGATCATCTTCTACAAAAAATAATAAGGATTATTTATGAAAGATGGATACAATTACAATCTACCTCATCGAGGTACAATACAATTTTTAATCATTAATCAGAATTAGCTAACACTGCTAGAGCCAGTGAAGCATGAGCATCATCTGCCTGTTCTGCAACACTTCTATTATAGAATTTGCCAAAAACGTTGGAGGTGCCACTCCAACCTGCTGTCTGGCGGATCTTATCGACGGATACGCCACACGCGTACGCTTTAGACGTTGCAGCGTGGCGCGTGCTATGCCCACTAAACATTGAGACGTCAATTCCACTGCTTTTAAGCGTAGATTTAATCCACCGGCTAATCGATTGCGATGTAACCGCTTTGTAAGGCCTTTTATAACTTATAAAAAGATTAGTGACGTTGCCACGTAACGATTTCGTTTTATCTAAATAAGTAATTAAAGTCTTTGAAGGGCATATTTCAGGTCTCTGTTCAAAAAAGGGTAACGTCAGCAATGGCTGTTTGGAACCCGGTCTAGATGTCTTTATAAGGTCCGGTATTTTTATGATTATTTTTGTGGCCAAAAATGTTAAATTATTGATTTTGATTTTAGAAAATGTCTGTACCCTGTGTGCAGTAGCTAAAGCAAGTAAAGTTGTGCATTTTTTGGTGAGGTTTTCGAGGTTCAAACTATCGTTCGGATAAAGCTGGCTTAAAAAATTTAACACGATCGACGTGTCCCACGTAGTGTTATATTTTGGATGGGGTGGTCGGATCCTGTAAACGCCCTTCAAGAAACGTGAGATTCGATCATCTTTTGATACGTAAGGCCCAAGAATTAGCGCCAAGGCGGATTTATAACTATTTAAGGTGCCGTATTGGCTGCCGTTATTGTATGTTTCTGTAAGGAAATAGAGCACATTTGGGATTGACGCTTCATACATATCGATATTTCTGGTGGAGCAGAAAAGAAACCACTTCTTGAGAGCAACATCGTATTGCCTTAGTGAGTTGTCAGATAAGGACGCCATTATGATGTCTACTGATGACGGGGGTATGCTGCGTCGCAGTAATGCCGTCCGCACAATACTCCGGCCACCAGGGTAAGACTCGAGTGGATTTGTCGGTGGCTGAAATGAGATATGATTACATTTTCATTAGGTTTAAATATTATAATCTTTGAAATGAGAAGTCGTCTATAAATAGGGTACCACGGCTGGGTGGGCCAAAGGGGCACAACGACAATGCCCCTAGCTTTGTCTGAGATTATCTTTCTTAGTGTTTTTAAAATAATAGCAAATGGGGGAAAGGCGTAGAAATGAATGTCACACCATTTTATCGTAAAAGCATTAACCGTAAATGCATCGGGGTCAGGCTGCCATGATATGTATTTACTACATTTTGCGTTAATGCGACTTGCAAAAAGATCAATCTCGGGCTGTTGAAATTCGTTTACAATGGTTTGGAATGCGGTCCCATTCAACTCCCATTCTATATCCGGGTGCAAACGTCTGGATTCTGCGTCAGCAATATGATTGTCGGATGATTTGATATATGCCGCGTAAATAAATATGTCGCGAGACTCGCACCATTGCCAGATATCTTTCGATACCTTCGTAAGGTGCGGGTACTGTATGCCACCCATGCGATTTATATACGAAATGGCTGTCGCGTTGTCTATGCGTAGCAATATCTGACAATTATGAAGATTTTTCGCGAATATTTTGAGGCCGAAAAAAGCTGCTAGAAGTTCCAGATAGTTTATATGTTTTTGGCGCTCCTCGGTAGACCACATACCACTGGCAGTATTCTCACCACAAGCAGCGCCCCATCCCGTAGTTGAGGCGTCAGTATAAATTTCAGTACAGTATTCGTCGATCCTTATTTTACGTACAGATTTACCAATGTTACGTAACCACCACAAAAGGTCCGATTGTACTGCGTCAGGTATATTCATATATCTATCGTAATCGTTGTTATCTTTGAGATTCAGAAATTTACAACGTTCTAACTCTTTAGTATATAAAAAGCCGTACTCAGTGGCCGGGCATGCGGAAATCAAAAGTCCAACAAGTTGAGCAAATTTTCTAATTTTACATCGCTTTAATGTTAACATATTTTTTAACTCGGTACGAATACGAGTTTCTTTTTCTTGGGGTAGGGTGATTTGAAATTTGTGAGAATCTATTACAAACCCTAGATATTTGCAGGAAGTTGCAGGAGAAAGGTTACTTTTCTCATCATTAATTATGAAGCCTAAGCCTGTCAACAATTTTTTCGTTATAAAAATATTGTCCATGCACTCGTCGTGCGTTTGCCCTAAGAGGAACAAGTCGTCTAGATATATTGACGACAGACAGCCACAAGTTCTTAACAATTTAATAACGGGCTTCATTATTTTGGTAAAAACGTACGGAGCCGTGTTTAAACCAAATGGCAAAACATTAAATTCGTATAATTTATTGTCGAATGAAAATCGTAAGTATTTTTTAGACTCATTGTGGATTTTTATCAAGAGATACGCGTCTTTTAAATCTAAAGATGCCATGAAACAGTTTTTTGATACAAGTTTAATCGCTGTGCGCAAGTCTTCAAGTTTGAAATGCTCGGTAATAATAAATTTATTTAGATTTTTTAAATTTAAAATGAATCTCATTTTGCCATTTGGTTTAGGTCGCAGGAAAACGCTTGAAATGAATTGGTCCTCGCAGGGTACACATTCAGATATTGCTCCTATAGTGAGTAAATTTTGAATTGCGTCAATAAAGTGGTATTTTTCAGTTGTAGTATATACTACTTGTCTAGGAACATGACTTTGAATAACAGGCTCAGAAAACGTTAATCTGTACCCGTTGATCCATGACAGGATATTATGGTCATTTGTTATAAGCGACCATTGCTCATAAAACAGAGATAGTTGGCCGGCGTATCTTACCAGGCTTAGCGGCGAAGCGTTTGTTTCGGCGGATGCTGCGACGGCTTCGACGACGCGGCGTGCGGCGGCGCGCGAGAGTACCGCGCTGGGGGGCCCGGCGCCGGCGGGAGAGCAGGCTCGCGGCCCCGCGCGGGGCCCTGCTGTCTGCGAGCTGGGGCCGGGGCCTTCCAGTTTAAATTACCCATAGATGAAGTGGCTGGTCGAGGTTTGGCCGGGTTCTTTATTTTTAATTCGGTGCCTGACTTCGTCACAGCCTTGGCTATTTTAAGGGCTTCGGATAGGTTCTCACCAAATAAGAACTTGTCAATTTTGGTGTTAGTAAGGTGTTCTTTAAGGTCTTTTTTAATTGAAAAAATTGCAAAATTACGCCTTATCACGGACTCAGCGTGCTGAATGTCACATAAAATCCGACTAACGTCCATCAGTTGTCTTAAGCGTGAGTTATCTTTATTTTTTGAGTCTAACTCCTTGTTAATTATCTCGGCTAGTCCCGAAATGGCGCTAGCGAGTTGTTTTTGCCTCGCCTCGATACCTTTGTCGCGTTTCATAACAACGTCTGTCACTGCGGCTTTTATCTCCGGGTTCATCTCGGGTGCTCCGATTTTAACCGATTTCCCGGGCAATAAGAATTTTTCATTGAGCTCCTTGCGAACTTCTTTCGTTAAGCCTGTAGTTGCGGTATGTTCCAGCCTGTTGGCGAGCTCCTGATGAATATCTTTGCCCAGTTGCACGACGGCGGCGGGGTCGTCGCCTAAGATCGCTAATACGTCACTGTCGAGGGCACTAGTTGACGGCACATTTGGCTGTTCATCTACCACCATTACATCCGTCTCAGGGAGGCCATCTGCCGCTTGGGTCATACCCGTGTCAGCGGGGAGGTCAGTGTTGGAAGATTCCCCTAGGATTTCACTGTCGAGTGGAGCTTCGGTCAGTTCAGGCAATGTTGGACTCGTTAGTAAATCTTGGACTGTAATATAAAATATTCAAGGATTGTTATCCTCGAAGCGAAGGCCGGATAGTTTCATAGGTAAGAAGGGTCAGTCCCAAAAACTGCCCTGAATTTACCATATAATAATTATAGACTTTGCCGAGACAGTCCCAAAAACTGCTCTGATAGCCATAGTGATTATTCGGGTCAGTCCCAGAAACTGCCCTGAGTTGTGATAAAATTATCAGTCCGTTTAAAGTACGCCCAAAGAAAATCCCGATAAAGAGGGTTGTTTTTATTTTTTATTAATGATAAATTATGCGAAATCAACATAAACTAGGTCAATAATGACGGGGCGGTAGCTCCCACAATTCAATATGCAACATAACAGAGCGATAAGACTACTAAAAAAGGTCATGTAACCAAAGAATTTCTTCATAGTACACGTGTCTGTTACATCTAGTCTTACTTAAATCTTTGTGATAAGAATATTTTCCGTCTTGTTTTAGGCTGTTTCATCGTATTAATAATGTACAAGGTACTTACATATTTGTTCCTCCGAATCCGGCGTGGAGTCCCGTGATTCTTCTCGTCGTCGAACACGTTTTAGTTTTTTCTCCAACCTTTTAATTTTTCGACTTATGTTATCCAAATCGTCCTTGCGTTTACGTTTCGGCATTTTAACACTTAAAACTTTTTACTTTCACTGTTTTTAAAAGGTTTATAGCAAAAAGATGCGTTGAGCGGTTGAGCACTGAATCGTGAATGACAAACGTGGGTAGGTTGGTGATGGGTGAATCAAGACTACCTACAACATTTTTATAATAAAAAAAAAAGTGGGTATTCTCTTAACTATTCAGTGCAAGAGCGGTGTCACTTACGTGTAACTATACGTTATTATGTATATTACGTGTAACTTCTAATTAATTTTTGAAAATAACTCGCCACGGAATAGTTATGTATAGATAAATATTATTAAATGTTCTGATTTTATGACGTTACTAAGGTAAAATATAGGTAGGCGCACCTAAGTGTGGTCTGAGTATATGAGTTTGATTTCAGAACGCATTATACAAACTTCGCATAACCTATTTAGTAATCTGTGGTAGTACATTGGCTTTATAAAAAAAAACTGTGGTAATCTGTGATAGTGATGTGCCAACTCGGAAAAAATATTACTCGATTTAACTCGAGTGAAATCCTATTCCGAAAACTATTCCGTGGCGAGTTATTTTCAAAAATTAATTAGAATTTAATTAAGTAACCACGTTTCCGAACAAATGATGCTCGAATTTAATTAAGTAACCACGTTTCCGAACAAACAATGCTCTTTCAATAAAGTCTATGGCTGTGAATGACATTGACATTCGTTACGCGCGTTTTTTTAAATATGCAAAATTGAATGTATATTTTTCAATATTTCTGAGAGATTTTCTTAATATTTTTTTCCGTAAGAACCTTCTCCTAATAATAACAAATACAACAAAAAAAGAATTAGTGAAATCGGTCCAGCCATTCACGCGTGATGCCGTGACCAAGGAAAACGGGTTTCATTTTTATATATATAGATGTCAGTTAAAGAATCATGCCTAACATTTTTCGGAATGTGGCTATTAAGGGACTGGTTTCCTAAGGTGAAGTGAGGGCGGGTTTACTAATTGTTAATATTTTCTCATCCTGTTACTTTTTCTACGGGTAAGTGAGATACCCACTTAAGTTTTTTTTTATTGGTATTAAGATATAAGTGAGCATACCTACAGCACCTTGCTGCAGCCCATGACAACTGTGACTGACACTGAACAAGACTCAGTTGGGGATTAAGAAACAATTACTTTAGAACTCATCTTTGATAAATAAAAATGTTAGTCAGATATTTTAACGCGAGTTAAAAACAAAGCTGTTTTAATTCTTATAATAGGTAAGAATTACATACTTTACCAAAAAAAAACGATTTCCTAGGGAACATTATGAACGAAGCAAGACTCGCACTTGACGGGTTGGTTTTTTTTCTGTTATAAGTTGATCGAATGCCGCATTATTCCCGCACGGTACAATTAACATATAAACTAGCGGGGTAATGAGCCGTAAGCAATCACTCTGAAATTTATGACGATTTTATGAGGGTTAAATCAATTTTTTTAAACAATTTTCACGCAATTGAAAATAACTGGCGCGATTTCATGTTGGCTGCCTGACAGCGGAATGACAGATAAGATATAGATTTCTAATCTGTGTAATTATATCTTAGTGTTACAGTTACATGTTTCATTATTAATATTATGTAAGGAACAGTTTTTGGATAATAACTTTGAATTAGTTCATTGTTGTCTGTAATAGATTCGTATAGAATATTTGTGTTTCTGGTACGTATTTTGGCGATAACTGTTTAATTTTCACAGTAATCGGTTTTTTTTTAAACTTATTATAAGGTTTTCTTCAAAGACAGGTACATCAAAACTACAGTGTAACCTAGAAAGAAACATTCTTCGTAGCTAAGCAGATAATTATGTGGTAAAAACAAATTAAGTACAGCGTAATTATTGATGGCAATTTACATTATATGTACTTATTACAACGTGTGTGAAGAAAAGAACAGATATAAACTACTTACTACAATGCTATAATGAGCTAACAAACAAAAACTAATTGGCGGGAAAACGTATTTGTATCATCTGTTATTGCTATATCTTCTTTTTCTAGCGAGGCAAAGACAACCAGATCAACAGCCAAGCTTTTATAAAAGCTACAATTCTTTTTTTATGACCCGTTTCTTGATGACGTATTCAGACCGAACAGGTTACGTATGATACAAGTAATTTTATATTATTAAGTAAATTATGCAGCTGGTGTCCGTGTGTTCATATAGAGCGAGCTATTAAGATAAAATGTTTACCGTACTTAATTCGATTATCGGAACTTCGAATAAGGTAGTTAATTTTGAGAGAAATGTTGCCCTATTCTATAATGTTACTAGCGGCCCGCCCGCGGTTTCACCCGCGTGGATCCCGTTATCGTGGGAATATATGCATGTATTATACATAAAAACCTTCCTCTTGAATCACTCTACCTATTACAAAAAACCGCATCAAAATCCGTTGCGTAATTTTAAAGATTTAAGCATACAGACAAACAGACAAACAGACAAACAGACAAACAAACAAACAGACGGACAAAAATAGCGACTTTGTTTTATACTATGTAGTGATAAATTTTTTGCTCGTTAACTAAACTTTTTTATCTGTGGATTACTACTGGCTGTCACTTTTATGTCTGTGAAAATTAGTCTATGTCAAGTTGGCGCGGTTGCGTGAATTGAAACATATTTGTTCAATTATAACAAGTTATACAGTAACAGGTACTTAATTAATTTATGTTGGTTTAATCCTTGTAGAAATATCGTATAAATTGGACATAGACTACGTTTTAAATTAAAAGGACATGGTCTATATAACAACAGATAAAGAAGTTGTTTGTTTCGTACGTCATTATTTATCGATAATATTATAGCGGTTTAGGAAAACAAATTAGTCACAGACACACGTGGTTTTTAAACAAAATTCTAACCAACTTTTTGACTGCTATTGTGATTTGTAGAGGGATGTTGAAATTCAGGATTTCCCCCCAAAATAAAAATATGTCACTTTCTTTTCATTTTGATCTAAAAATAAACAAAGTTGAAAACTGTAACAATACCCCATTTATATACGTTTTAATAATCAGCTATATCTTTATTTTTATTGAAGTGAAACTTCTTTATCGGCGTTGGAAAATAATTTTCGTCACATTTTTCGGTTACGCTTTGACATGGCTTTGACGAGTTACGCTTTGACGCATCACATTTTTCTGTTACGCGCCATGTTAAGATTATGTTGATTACTTTGGAGGTAGATATTTTGGTAATGTATCCAATTATTATTTATTTATTTTATTTATTTAACACTTTATTGTTTGCACACCAAAAATACAATATACATACAAAATAGCAAGAAAGTAATACAAACAATGGGCGGCCTTATCGCTTTAAAGCGATTTCTTCCAGGCAACCCAATAGAAGATAAGGACAGCACTCGAAGTTAATAGGTACAGGCGTACAAAAAAGCGAAAAATGATGTACAAAAATATCAAAGTAAAATAAAATAACAAATATACACACATAATTGACACAGCAAAGTCAAACGGTCAAATGACAAATCTAGGAAAGTAAGGGTAAGGGAATAAGGAAGAAACAAGTTAGGAAAGAAGATAGTGATTTTTAAGTGAATTTTTAAAAGAAGCCAGGTTATCAGCTTTTCTTATAGATAGTGGGAGCGCATTCCATAGACGAATAGCAGTTAGCGTAAAGGATTTATGATAGAAAGAGGAAGTGTGAGAAGGAGTGAGTAGAGTAAGAGTATTTGAGGAACGAAGAAAATGATTATGGGATAGATAACGGAATTCAAAGTTACTACGGAGATAAGAAGGAGCTGACGGAATAAACAGCACCGAGTACAGAGCAGAAAGAATATGAACATTCCGGCGAAGGCGAATAGGGAGCCACTTGAGTTTGGAACGAAATTCGGAAACATGATCATATTTGCGTAGCCCAAATATGAACCTAATACATACATTTTGGAGACACTCAAGTTTATTAAGTTGCTCCTCATTTAGGTCAAGATAACAGATATCGGCATAGTCAAGGATTACTTTGTTATTGACTTCTGGGACTATTTATAAATTTTAAATGTTACCTTTTTTAATGTTTCCTGTATTCCTTCTTTATTTTTATTGATACATTTCTGTAACTTTAAATACGATTTCTTTTGATTGTTTACTTTGATGACATTATTTGTCAATGTAACTCTGACGTCTCTTTAGATTGCTTTTTATCCAAATTATTTATAACCAGCCAGGTATGTTTTGACTTGTTTGTGGCACTATAACGGTACCTAATATTGGGATCTTATTATTGGACTCAAGACGGCGACTATTGGACAATAAACGGCGTAATGTTTGTATTTAGTTTTTAAGTGTATTTTTATTTTTATTGTTATTATATTATTTATTTTGCCCCTCTTACGGTTGGTTCAGACGAAGTAGTACTTTTTTTATTTAGAAAAAGTATTTCGGAGCAAAATTACTAAAGTGGTAGTTTCATTGAAATAAACACGAACAAAACAAACACCATACAATTGTGTTTAAAATAACAAAACCAAGACAACCACAGACCTCTATCTATTCACAATCTTATTAGAAAAAACCTACATTTTCTTTTTACGATTCTAATAAGATTGTGATTTTTATCTATTTGTAAGTTTACAATCTTATTAGAATACAATCAAAACAAAATATTCGCTTGACATTGACATGACATAATATGCACAGACTAGCTAAAGATTAATGTTTCGTTATACGGTATGCATCGACTAGTCTTTTTGGTAAAATATTGTTACGTGTCAGGAGTATGGGGTTCGAGAAAATGCCAAAATGTACCACAAAGACTTTATTGTACTCGAAGACACAATTACACACTGTACACAGTACACACCACAACACTATGCACGTAGATACTCGTAAACACACTCGTCGAACACTGTATCGCCCGTAGAAATCACCACTTCGCACTGGTATCGCTCGTAGGTATCGCTGGTATCTTCCTGGTTCCGCTTCCGAAACTAGAATGTCTGCGGTTGGCCGATCGCTCCTTTTTATACCCCTCACGCACCATTCACGCCAATCCAGAACTTTCTCGCTAATTCCGCGGGCCCACTCCGAACAAGATTCGAGAACGTTCCTTGCAACCGACTCTCGCCCGTATGACTATTGCCGTAATGGTCGAAGCGTCGTGCGTCCTTTTGAGAGAGCCGCGCTCCTATTGTTTCTATTGTTGCGCGACATGTTTATGGCCCCTATTGTTTATTGTTTTCGGCGTAGCGAAGTCGATGCGCCAGGGTTGTCACATTGCCCCCCTCTTAGTCATGCTCGTCCCGAGCATTATTCGATCCATGAAATGGTGCCAATCTGTCCACGTGCACGATCTTCGGCTTTCTTCTGTCCCCCTGTCTGATCCGGTAGGTCACGTCGTTAATCCTCGTGACAACTGTGTAAGGGCCTTCCCATCGTGCTTGTAGCTTCGGAGACTTCCCTTTCTTCCGCAGTGGATTGTGCAACCATACAGAATCTCCCTCCTTGAAACCATGTTTCCGAGCATCGCGATCGTAGCGGGTTTTCATCTTTTCGCTGGTCTTCAAACATTGCTCTCTTACAAGATCATGTGTCTCGTCCAATTGTTTCCGTAAGTCCGCGATGTATTCAACGGTTGGTTTCGGGGCATCTGGCGGTGTTCCGGTAAGCAAATCCAACGGCAGACGCATTTCTCTTCCGAAGTTAACTTTAGCCGGTGTAAATCCCGTAGACTCGTGTATGGCAGACCGATATGACATCAGGAACAGAGGAATGTACCGATCCCAGTCTCGCTGATGTTCCTCGACGACCTTGGCCAAGTGATTTTCCAACGTTTGGTTGAATCTCTCCACCATGCCGTCAGATTGAGGATGCGCCGGTGTGGTACGTGTCTTATTTATTCCCAAAAGTTCACACATCTCCTGGAATAACGTCGACTCGAAGTTCCTGCCTTGGTCGCTGTGTAACTCCAATGGTACACCAAAGCGGCATACTACCTCCTGGACAAGTTTCTTTGCCACGGTCTTCGCCTCTTGGTTCGGAGTTGCAAACGCTTCCGGCCATTTACTGAAGTAGTCTTGAACCACTATGATGAATCTATTCCCGTCTTCCGTCTGAGGGAATGGCCCAGCAACGTCTATGGCGATTCTCTCCCAAGGGGCTCCGACGTTGTATAGCTGTAGTTTCCCTTTGGATCTAGTGCGGGGCCCTTTCACTGAAGCGCACACTGTACACTTTCTGCACCAATCTTCAACGTCCTCCCGACATCGCACCCAATAAAAGCGTTCTCGTATCTTTACGAGGGTCTTCTTGATGCCGAGGTGCCCACCGGAAGTGCCATCATGTACCAGCTTCAGCAAATCAGCCACTTTACTCCTAGGAATAACCATTTGCAGCGTTTTTTCCTTTCCGTTGAGTGATTCCCAGCTCCGATACAGCACGCCATTCTCCAATATAAGGCTGTCCCACTGAGCCCAGTATGCCTTAGTCGTCGCGCTCGATGCTGACACATCACTCCACAGGGGCCTCTGTCCTTTGGCTTTCCATTCCATGATCAGGCTGAGGTCTTTGTCTTCCTTCTGAGCTTGGCTTACTAGCTCCGTTCCCCAAGACTCGTCTAGGTCCTGCATCCTTATCACCCTGACCTCTTCTTTAGCCTCATGCTTGATGCAATGTCGACATTCTTTGGAGCATGGGCGTCGTGACAGGGCGTCGGCATTCGAATGAGCTCTTCCATTGCGATGCTCTATTACGAAGTTGAACTCTTGAAGCTGTTCGATCCATCTCGCAACCTGGCCTTCCGGGTTCTTGAATTGCAGAAGCCACCTCAGAGCGGCGTGGTCCGTCCTTATTGTGAACTCGCGTCCCAGCAAATACTTGTTGAAGTGCTGAAGGGTCTTCACCACAGCCAGTAATTCTCGCCGAGTCACACAATAATTCCTTTCCGGTTTCGAAAGGGTCTTGCTAAAGTACGCAATGACCACCTGCTGGCCGTCCTGATCTTGGGATAATACTCCTCCGATGCCAGTATTGCTAGCGTCCGTGTCTACTATGAATCTCCCTTCGCTTCTGGGATAGCCAAGAATCGGAGCCGAGCACAGACGTTCCTTTAAGCGAACAAACGCATCTTCGCAATCGGAATCCCAACTGAAGATTCTCTTGTCCTCCGTGAGACGATGTAATGGCTTGGCTATCTCGGAGAAGTTCTTCACAAACCGACGGTAATAGGCGCATAGTCCCAAGAAAGCTCTAACATCGGTCTTGTTCTTTGGTGTCGGCCATTCTTGAACCGCTTTTATCTTGTCTGGATCAGTTCGAACACCTTCGTCCGATATTATGTGTCCCAAAAATGATACTTCCTTCTTGAAGAAGTCACATTTCTTCGGATTGAGCTTTAGGTTGGACTCACGGAATCGTCTGAATACCTTCTCCAAATTTCGCTTGTGTTCCACGAAGTTTCGTCCCATGACTATGACGTCATCGAGGTATACCAGACAAGCGTCCCCCAAGAGTCCGACCAATACTCGCTCCATGAGACGCTCAAAAGTGGCAGGAGCGTTACATAGCCCAAAAGGCATTACGCGAAACTGCCACAAGCCATTTCCGGTTCCGGTGGTAAAGGCGGTCTTCTCTTTGTCTTCTGGCCGGACTTCTACTTGCCAGTAACCACTCTTCAGGTCGACCGTCGAAAACCACTTCATTCCACCAAGCATATCCAACGTGTCGTCAATCCGAGGCAGAGGGTAGCTGTCCTTCTTGGTAACGGTGTTAAGCATCCTGTAGTCGACACAGAATCTAGTACTGCCATCCTTCTTCTTCACGAGTACCACAGGTGAACACCAAGGGCTAGTTGACGGCTCGATCACCTTGCTGCGCACCATGTCCTTGATCATTTCTGCAACTTCGTGTTCCTTTGCCAATGGTACTCGTCTCGGTCTTTGCTTGATCGGTGAAGTATTGCCGGTATCTATTGGGTGAGTGACAAGATTTGTTCTTCCAAGGTCGCTATCTCCTCTGGTAAAGATGTCCTTGTAGTCCATCAACAACTTTGCTGCCTGAGTATATTCTTCCGAGCTCAAATTCCTCCTGGTCGCCTCCAGCAAAGATGTCATGTGATCCGTTGATCCAGGTTTGTCCGAGTATTCTTGGACCTTCCTCAAGCTGTCTACGGCTTCACATCGGCCGATAACCGTATTCTTCGCGAGATGTATCGGCGTGCTACTAAGATTGATGACCTTTAACTTAGCGTCGCGTTTGGTCATGAGCAGTGTCCTTGCCGTGATCCAACTGGGGTGATCTCCGTAGTCTTCTACTATGACACATCGATCCAGCTTTATCTCTTCTGGAAACCTAATCTGGACCAAGGTTTCCGATCTGGGTGCCAGCTTCACTGTCCTCAAACAGTACACTGCTCCTGAAGATGAACCCTCCAAGAAGACTTCTTGACCCGGGAAGCTTAACACTCCTTTCGCTATGTCAACTATGCAGTGATGTGTCCGCAGAAAGTCCAGTCCGATAATGCAGTCGTCAGTTATATTCGCCACTAAAACAGACTGCGTGTAAATGTCACTTCCGAGTTTCAGTCTTGCTTCCGTAACTCCTAGGACGGTCACTGGCTGGCCTGTCGCTGTCTGCAGATTGCATGATGGTCGTCCATTTTCCCACATGATAGTCCGCTTGAGTAGTTCCGGTCGAACGATGGATTTCGATGCTCCCGTGTCAATAGTAAAGCGACAGGGTATGCCATTTATTTCTCCGGTAGTTACGAGACTGTTGCCGTCACAAGCTTGTGATACCAAGATAGTAGGGGCTCGACGAAGTCCAGCCAGTGCCCGCCCCGCGGCGCTGGCGCCTCTTAGTTTAACGGCTCCTGGGTGTCGACTTGGGTAGCGGTCGACACCGATTTCGGTTGCTTCCGAGTTCGGCAGTTAATCCTTATATGGCCTCGTTCGCCGCATCCGTAACAGATAGGCCCGGTACGAGGTTGAATCGCTGCTACGACTTCGCGCACCTTACAACCTTTATAGTCGCTTCGTACCGCTTCTACTTCCAGGGCATGCGCTAAAGCTGCTTCCAAGGTTGCGTGATGACCCAAGCGCACCGTTGCTCTCACTTCGGGGTCCCGTATACCGCTGACGAAGGCCTCTAACACTTTGTCTTCGACGGGTGTGGAACTCGACGCATAGGCTCGGCGTACGAGGCGCTCAATCTCCGTAGCCCATTGTTGCAGTCCTTCGCTCGACCTCTGTGACCGGTCTTTGAGCTGCGCACGATATACATGCTCAAGGTGCTTCTCCCCGTATCGAGCTTCCAATGCCTTAAATAGCGACTCCAAGGTGCGTCGCTCAGCGGGCAGGTTCTCAAGGACCAGCAGTGCCTCCCCTCGAAGAGCTAAGGTAAGTGCTGCCAATGAGTGCTCGTCTTCCCAGCCATTCCCATTTGCAACTACCTCGAACTGGTGCCTGAACGCTGTCCACGAGGTCGTGCCGTCGAAACTTGGGACCTTAAATTTCGGGGCCCCAGGACATGGGCTGGTTGCTGCCGTGCCCAAAACCTTCATTTTTTGCAGCTTCTTGTCCAAATCCACGAGCCTAGTTTCGTGGGAGTTGAGTAACGCGTCATGGGTCTTGAGGGCTTGGTCGTGTTCGGATGTTCGCACCTTGACCAATTCTAGATCCTCCTTCACGACGTTCAAATCCCCCTGGAAACCGTCCAGCTTTGCATCGATTGTCCCTAGGCCCGCCTCCATGGTTTTGCGCTGGCTCTTCATGTCTTCGCGCAGGCTCTCCATTGCTTCACGCTGGCTCCGCTGTATGGCTTCGCGCTGGCTCTCCATGGCTTCGCGCTGGCTTTCCAATTTGCTTTCCAGGCTCTTCATGGCTTCGCGCTGGCTCTGCTGTATGCTTTCCATGGCTGCTAGTAAGGCAGCCATATCGAATGCACTCGGTGTCGGTACTGATGCAGCTGATGTAGTCGAAGGTCCCGCGGTGGTCTCCGTTTCCCTGCGGTCACGCCCCGGCGACTCCATCCGCGCGGCATCCAATGCCGTCTGACGTCGCGTACGAATCCCTTCTTCACTCTGCGGTACTACAGGCATTCCGCTTCTGTCACCAATTGTTACGTGTCAGGAGTATGGGGTTCGAGAAAATGCCAAAATGTACCACAAAGACTTTATTGTACTCGAAGACACAATTACACACTGTACACAGTACACACCACAACACTATGCACGTAGATACTCGTAAACACACTCGTCGAACACTGTATCGCCCGTAGAAATCACCACTTCGCACTGGTATCGCTCGTAGGTATCGCTGGTATCTTCCTGGTTCCGCTTCCGAAACTAGAATGTCTGCGGTTGGCCGATCGCTCCTTTTTATACCCCTCACGCACCATTCACGCCAATCCAGAACTTTCTCGCTAATTCCGCGGGCCCACTCCGAACAAGATTCGAGAACGTTCCTTGCAACCGACTCTCGCCCGTATGACTATTGCCGTAATGGTCGAAGCGTCGTGCGTCCTTTTGAGAGAGCCGCGCTCCTATTGTTTCTATTGTTGCGCGACATGTTTATGGCCCCTATTGTTTATTGTTTTCGGCGTAGCGAAGTCGATGCGCCAGGGTTGTCACAATATTTAAGAAGTTTCACTTCATACGTGTGTACACTAGTACACCACGGAACACAGACACCAGTGGAAGTGCGAAGTAGGCGTGGCACAGCGACTAACAGTACGCGGTGCTCCGCGTACTTGCCGTCATAGCTTATCTGTCACTGAGCTGCCTCGGTTGTGCATTTCGTAAATTGACATTTGCTTAAATTATAGTAATAATGCCTTACTGTGCTATTTTGGAGTGTAAGTATGATAGCAGATCAAAAAAATTATCTAACGGCGATGTTTCATACCACATATAAGCCTAGTTGTAAATTTATTTTGTAATAATTCAAATTCAAAGCAAAATTAAAAGAAAATAAATAATTTATGATTGAAAAGCTACTCTAGTCACTTAGTAATAAGGTTCGTTTTATGTTTTAAATGCTATTGCTATATTTCTCGAACATTCTTTGCTACTCGATCGTAGGGATCGTAGGGATGGGGGTACAAATTTATCGATATCGGTGTTTTGTAATTTTATTTACGGTGTAATATCATACGACCAAGACCCGACTGATGAGGGTTAAAATGGCTATTTATAGACAAAATATCTTTTCAAATAACCTAACACAATAATTCAAATTTATAGTTAATACATTAAATAGTTAATACATATAAATAGTTAATGCCAGTTGGCAATCTGTAACAGTCAACTTGGTCAATATATTTTTATGAATAATAAATTATTTGTAATATTATATTTATTTTGGTTTAGGTACACATCTTTTTAGATTTCCTAAAGACGCATAGAGAAAAGAAGACTGGCTTAATGCTACTGGGCGGGTCAATTGGTTCCCAATCAAATCTAGTACCATATGCTCAGAACATTTTTTACAAGAAGAATTCATAATTTCTAAAAAGGGGCATAGATATCTTAGAACTACAGCTGTCCAACATTAAAAATTGTTAGGTTTTTTGATCAGGTTATCATTTTCATATTTTATTGGATACAGACAATTAACTTGCGATACGTTTTAAAATAATATAATATGACTGACTTATTTAGAATAGACTTTATAGTGAATTTTATATTATTAGATTTTTATATTTATTTAAGATACAAAATCCGATGGAAAGTCCTGGTTCTTCAAAAAGACAGGCAACTCCGACCAACATTGAAAGCGAAACAGTAACGTTTCTTGGACACATAAATATAATTTTATAGCACAGCGTGACCTAAACCCGCACTTAAGTCACAGATTTCCGTGACATAAATAACTGATTTTTGCATGGTAAATGACGCTAACTTCACACCATTCAAAAATGAATCTATATTCATAATTTCGTGCAGTTCTTACCTGAATAATAAAACATAAAAAAACAAAGATTTTGAGTCGACAACATATATCCGCAAAATTCGGATTGTCCAGTTTTGTTAAATTGTAATGGTTCTGAGAGACAAATCGCAGTCGCCATATTGGACATTAGCGAAACGTCACTGACACCTGATTGCCTAGAGGCCTAGAGCATACTCCACCACGCTGCTCCAGTGCGTATTGTTGTCGAGGGGTTAGCGGCCAAGCCAACATGGCTTACAATAACAACCAGGACCGATGGCTTTACGTGCTCTCCTAAGCACGAAAGCACTTAAGAAGTT